>JAQMYL010000037.1:15883513-15902058 GCA_030014365.1 Clarias pachynema | reverse complement strand
CATCTCAATATCAACTGTTCAAAGGAGATTAATGCATTTTTTGGACGCCTTCAGCATTCCTTTACAATGTAGAAAGATATGTATATCCAAATATATATATATATATTCCTGGAAATTATTACTTAGTTGTTGTTATTGTTTCTTAGTTCCTAACAAGTAAATATGCAGTATTCATTAGTAGCAAATGGCAGTCCCAGCATAAACATATCTGAGTTATTAAATCATTTTGAGACGCCAGATTTCTGTCTGTCGCATTCCCGGGTGATCCATAATTCTTCATTAGGCATCATTTTACGAGCCAAACACGCAGATCACTATATAAACGGAAGGAAGGGGGAAGACACATAGATGAACGGAAGGAAGGGAGGGGGGGGCGACACATTAAACACACAGACCTTACAAGAGCTACACATGTAAAATAATCCTTCATGAATCACAGGTAAATAATTGCGTCCTCAAGTGATTTTTTTTTTTAAAAAGGTGGATTTTAGGAAGTTACTAACTGGGGAATTTGCATTTCAATGCCTTGATAATTCTGACGCACAAAGGTGCAATCAAAGGCACAAGCTCACAATAGTGATCAAAGTGCTGAAAATCTGTGAAGGAGCTGAGATGAAAGAGGGTAGAGGACAGGTGCTTCAAAGGGCAACATTAGTCAGTGTTTTACCTCTATATTCAGCTTAATGCAGAGAGAGAGAGAGAGAGAGCAGGTTTCTCTCTTCACGTATTCACAACCGACTTTCACTGATACATTTTCACCTTGCTTGCACATCAAAAAAGACCGATAAGCAGCAGGACAGAGTGCTTATTTTTAGCCTCAGGAGGTTAAGTTAAAAACAGCTTATAAAACCCCCCGATGTGCGTATCAAGGCTTTGATTCTGTCACCTGTGCATCTCCCATGCAATCATCCAACTTTGAATATCGTTATGCTCTTAGAATAGCAGACGTATCAAATATGCTCTTGTTCCTTCTCAATCTTTCCACATGAAATTTCCCAGAGGGTCAGAATACGGTTTCAAATTGTTTCCCCTCATTCAACTCTTCCTATAGAACAGTAGGGAACAAAATTGGGCTGTGGGGATGGACAACATTCCACACAACATGGATTCCATTAAACCCACATGTCTTTGAAAAACTCTGCATAAACATTCATCAGAGAAGGAAGTGATGCAAGACCCATGAGAGCTAAACATCTTTCAAGTGTGATGAGGCCTCCGAGCGTTCACATCCGATCACTCTCTCGCCACTGACACATATGCCTCATGACTCCAAAGCGCCACTGGAAACAGATGAGCAAAGCTACCTCCCCCTTCTGTAAATGTCCTGATCTAAGCGATTGGAAGGAATTTTCAGTAAGCATTGCCAAATGTTGCCATCTCATATGGGACAAATGAACACAGATGTCATTTTCCATTTTACAGGCTGTTTATGTCTGGTGGGTTCCTCTCTCCAGAGACGAGAGGTTTGTTCTTTCATGTTTTTAATACATGGGAGAGACCGCAAGCCCTTTTTGTGGCTGAAGCATTTTCCAATACTAATGATCAACAGTCACAAACATACACATGAACAGGGCTAGATCCCCCCCACCCCGTGTGGTCCGGCAGCTGGAGCGGCTCTTCAGAACGTGTTTAACAGAAGTGTATGAACCAGGCTGATCAGAGAGAGAGAGAGGTAGACTCGAACAGTCGAGGTTATACACTTAATCTTTCCTGTGGGCTGGTGTGTAACTGTGTGTGTTGTGCCGGGATAAATTCTGACAGGATGCTGACTGAGGTTTGGTTTGTGGTCTGCCGTTTCAACTTGCTGGTCGCAACTGTCACATCGACTGTATGAACATCTCATCACTTTATAAAATCTGCAAAAACATATGCTCGTGACTTTTTCCTGTACACAACTTAGAGCCTAGCAGTTAAGCATCTGTAGGCCATGACAATAATCATTACCGAGCCTATAGGATAGGGCTTTTCTGGATTGTGTTTCTGGTGAAATGTAATTGAATATACTTTTTTTTGTTGTTGCCATTATCCAAAGCTAGCCAAGTAAATGTGTTCCACTCCATACACTATCACGCACAAAACAAACGAACAAATGGACTTTCTGGAGTTGTTTATGCTCTCTGTGTCCATGTGGATTTCCTTTGCATTCTACGTTTAACTCGCACTTCCCAAAAACATGCCAGGTGGATCGGCTTCTGTAAATTGCACTTAAGTGAGAGCAAATTGTATCCCAGCCTTCTATTTCCCCTTCTTTCCGCTCAGCGCTCCTGAGTGAGATCCAGAACAACCCAAACCAGGAAAAAACAGGTATTCAGGATGATATATTAAAACAAGAAATAAATCACTTTTTAGGTGCACAAATAAGACATACAGTAATTCCTCAATCACTCACTCACTCACTCACTCATAGTCTATACCACTTTATCTTGTATACAGGGTCATGGGGAGCCTGGAGCCTATCCCAGGAGACTTAGGACACAAGGCAGGGTACACCCTGGATAGGGCACACACACGCTCACATTCACACACTTCAGGCAATTTGGGAATGTCAATCATCCTAACCTGCATAACTTTAGATTGTGGGAGGAAACATTTGGAGAACATGCAAACTCTATACACAGATGGCAATCGAACCCAGACCCTGGAGGTGCAAGGCGACAGTGCTAACCACTAAGCCACCGTGCCGCTGACATAATTCCTGTCAAAGAATATAACATTTCTTTTTTCTTTTTTTTAGTATTATTAAAGCGGCCCTTGGGGACACCCTTGCTGTATAGCTTAACAATTATAAAGACTAAAGACAGATATCCTGCTGTTAATGTCTTACAGCTAAATAAAACAGAGCTGCTCGCAACCCAGTGACAGCCTAATAGGACTAAACACGGCCATCAACTGGAGCGGAACAATACTGTGTTTAAACCTTGTAAGCATTTGGAAAAAAAAAGTCTTGTTTAATAAAACAGTCAGACAAACTGACATACCAATAATCATTACACTGCACGGATACTGCAGGGACTCTGGTGCAAAGAGCAACAAGCTGTGAATGTGGTTTCTGGCTGCGTTCCAGTCAGTTCTCTAACCATCTGTTTAAGATTCTTTGATATCTACTTTTACACAGCGTGGCTCAGCACTTTGAGAGAAATGAGGATAGTTAACCACAAGTGCATGGTAATTTGATCTGGAGAAAGACAGCCACAGGAACACAGACAAGATGCACTAATAAGGGGGGAAAAAAAAGATGAAAAGACTACAGTATGGTGAGAGGTAGTGAAAATTACACTGCAAGCAGGATCACAGAATCAGTGGACACCGCATTTAAATACAAGAGTAAGTGTGTGAAGTGAAATAAAGACACATAATAAAATGACGCTGGCGCTCACACATGATGCTGAGACGTTTTGTTAAGTGATGTAGTTAATACAGAGACAAGAGAGAGACAGTACCAAGAAGGAAAGACATAAGCAATGGTCTTAGAGGAGAAATTGTTTCTGCACAGCAATCTGGAAAGGGTTATAAAACCATTTCAAAACAATTTGGAATTCAACATTCTACAGGGAGGAAAGATTATTCACAAATGGAGAGCATTCAAGATGGTTTCCAATCTTCCC
This sequence comes from Clarias pachynema, assembly GCA_030014365.1. Classification (NCBI taxonomy): domain Eukaryota; kingdom Metazoa; phylum Chordata; class Actinopteri; order Siluriformes; family Clariidae; genus Clarias; species Clarias pachynema. The sequence continues at coordinate 15,898,453 of JAQMYL010000037.1, read as the reverse complement.
AGGAGTGGACGTCCCAGCACATTCACCCCCAGGACAATGCTTAGAGAAATACACACACAAAAAAACAAACAAGAACTACATCTGAGACCCTACAGGCCTCACTGAGCATGTTAAATGTTAAAGTCCATGAGAGCACAATTAGAAGAAGACTGAACAAGAACAGTTTGTTAGGAAGGGTTGCCAGGAGAAACTTTTTCTGTCTAAAAAGAACAGGAAAATATGATTGAGGTTTGTAAAACTGCCAACCACAGAGCGTCTGGAACAATGTCCTTTGGACAGATGAGACCAAAGTGGAGTTGTTTGGTCTTAATGCCCAGCGCAATGTTTGGCAAAACCAAGCATTTCAGCAGAAACACTTCGTACCTACTGTCAAGCACGGCAGTGAAGAGGTGATGATCTGGGCTTGTTTTGCAGCCACAGTCAATAAGTTGACCATGAACTCCTCTATATACCAGAGTATTCTAGAAGCAAATCTGTCCGTCAGCTAAAGTTTGGTAAAAAACTTGCTCAACCTCATGCAACAGAACAATGATCCGAAGCACAGCAGTAAATCTACATCAGAATGGCTGAAAAAGAAAAGAATCAATGTTTTGATCAATGGCCTAGAATTCAATGAAATGCTGTGGTGGGACCTTAACAGAGCTGTGCATGAGTGAATGCCCCAAAACCCTCAAAGAACTGAAGCAGTGTTGTAAAGAAGAATGGGTCACAATGTAAGAGACTGCCAAAGTCATACAGGAAACGATTAGTTAAAGTTATTGCTGCTAAAGGTGGATCTACAAGCTACTGAATCATGTGAAGTACTTGGTATTTCCAAAATATTTTTTTTTCTTTCTTTTTGGTTTATTAAATACATAACGGTACAGTGAAAATTTTGTTGAACAATGTTGTTCATCTGAGGTTACATTTGCCTAATACTAGGACCTTCTATGATCAGATAAATAAAAAAAAACATTTTCACTTTTACACATGACTGTACAATGTACAAGACAGCCAGTAATGAGACAAAATGTCTGACACACACTCTGAATAATATTTTTAACCCCCTACATTAACATGACAGTTGAGCCTGTCCCACTGACATCTTAAAGAATGACTCTAGATTTAGATGGGTTTTTATCAAACCTGGGTTTCCTGGCTCCTAATATTAATTTTTATTATAACTAATAAGTTTTTTTGGGCGTGACTAATGAGCTGATTGACGACTACAGGTAGGATTGGGTTGTACAGCTCTCTTACTATTAGCTAGTACCATGCATGTGTTATATGTATATTTTTATAGCTAAGAAAAACAAAGCAGTCCCTTAAGTGACTTAAGATTTAGCATGAAACGTCTGGAACGGGATAAGTGCGCTGGCTTATGTGGCTTAAATCAAAAGGGAAATTTTCCTCCTTCAAAGTCATTTGATTACAGCACGAGTTATAACTCTGAAGTAATAGGCCTGGTGTAACAGGTAGAGCCACATGCAGCCAACACTTGTTAGAAGGCTGTTAAATGCCATGTTATGATCTTTAGGAGCACTAAAGAATATGAGCAAAACCAAACCAAATGCAGCCATCTGGTTCTAGTTAGGACACTGGAAATCTGATTAAAGGCAAATCTCCAGGCACACTGAAAGGCGTTCACCATAATTACTGAGAACAGCTTTGACAGATCAGACCGCAAAGAACTGAACTAGAAACCAATGTTGTGGCTTTTAAATATAAACCAGAACTCACAATAATGGCCAGAGCATGGAAGTGGATTTCAACTGAACAAATTGAGGTGAAGGGGTGGAGGAGGGGAATGTGGCTGGCTTGGCTTCAAAGTTAAATGGCGTATTAAGTTTCTCTCTCTCTCTCTCTTGCATAAAATCTCCAGCCTCGAGTTAAAAAAAAAAAAAACCAACATAGCCCTCATTCCAAAAGGTTCTTTTCTTTCACAAAATAGTGCTGCTTTCACCAAGTGCAGCTGCAGTACAGCCACCCAGGCTGAGAAAGTGAATAAAACCACACTGACCACAATAACTCTGTTCAGCCACGGAATGGAAAAAACACACAAATGGAGACGTGAGTGTGAGCAGGGGGATTAGAACTATCCTTAAATAATAAATCTTATTAATAGAAATCAGAAAGCAGACGGATGACTGTGCTGAGGTGAACGCAAGGCTACAGGAATCATTTCTCAGGTTACTGCTCAAATGAAGGCCATATGCGGAGAGGTTCTGGAGAACGTATAAAGGGATGAGAAGTGCAGGATCTTAATGGAGAAAAATACCAGCATGACTGAGAGATGTGGTTAAGTAAATGTTGGATATATTGCAATAGGATAGGATTTACTGACTGTGCAAATATTGTCTTAAAGAAATTGGAGATATTCCTAATATATATGATTTGAATCTTGTTGCATGAGGCCAGACTGCACTTAGCATTCGAGTATTGGAAAGGGTTCAACTCCCTGGACTCCACTAGTACATAAGAGGAGTTTGGATTTGCATTTGTCCAAAATCAGAATAGTATTTGCATCCTCCATATTTTCTCACTACAAATTATTTGCAGCAGAAACCACAAGAGGGCAGTCCTGTTTTGTTACATGTACAGCAGCAGCAATAACAGACGCTTAAATAAAGACATCTGGATCACATTTTATGTTTACAGCTGATCTTAAAAAAATAAAAATAAATAAAATAACAAAAACAAACAAAAAAAAGTTTTGATGTAATTTTTATTTTTTTTAAGAAAACATGAAAGGCAACAACTTAGAAATTAATTTCTCTTTTTAATGAAAGATTGTTAGTAATTTGTGCATATTAAATAATACATATATTTATATATTTACATAATTACATTCAATAAAAGAATACAAAAACCTGTAGTAAACCTATATTCACAGGTAGCTTAAATCCTAATACTTAATCAATAATACAACCACACATTCTCTCTCTCTCTCTCTCTCTTACACACACACACACACACACACACACGGAAAAGGGAGAGAGATATTTTAAGAGATTCAGACACTGAAAGACAGAGACAAGCAATAATCAACATACACACTCCTGTCTCATTTGTGCGATCTGAAGCAGTGCCAGTCTGGCCTCCTCATCCATCTGGCCCTGCAAATGCAAATTTAAAAAAAAGACTTTAGTCATATTGTTAAACATTGCATTCGTTGAAACCCAACAGCTTCAAGCACATTATCTACCTGCTCATGTTCAAGCAAATTATCCACATATTAATAGAACACTTCATATTAATAGGGATATTACTAATTATGATTATTCCATAAAAAGACCAATAACTAGTGGAAAACTAATAGGAAGTGATAGAAAGTGAGCGTGAACCAACTAAAGAGTTTTGTAGGTTTAAGAGGTTATTAAGAACAATATACAGTAATATGGATTGATGTATAGTATAAGCTTAAAATCATACCTGGGCTGCATTGAGGAGACGGGTGCGATATATACCAAGAATTTGTCTGTAATGCTTTTCAGAGTTCTATCGGGAGAGAGAGAAAGAGAGAGAGAGAACCTTCAGTTAACCTAAGTATGTTTTTCCTATTTTATCTATAGCATTCTTGCTATTATCTGTGAACAAATTCTTTTTTCTTCAGGGAATTCTATAATTTGCATCATTCACTCACCTTTACTAGCTCTGATCAACTAAATTCATAAACTGCAATTAAAACCAGCATATACAGTCTACTAAAGCTTGTGGTGCGCCCTTATCACTTAAATGATTTAAACAAAGAATACTTTCTGACTGATCATGAACTTGGTAAAACAGAAATGCGTTATGCTGATTATTCTTACACATGACAGTTAGCTCAGTCTCTACACCTGAAATTCACAGATAAGGCAGGAAAAGGTTGACCTTGGCCATAGCCACTAATACACATGCGCATATTCGCAGGAGGAAGAGGAAGTGTTTGTGAAGATAGTACGCCTGAGAAATTTAACTGGAGAGATTTACAGGCCTAAAAACAGGAAGAGACCACTGGTCACTGTTAGACAAATATGAATGTCACGAACAAAGAAGAATGTGATTTCAATGCGTATCATCTCATCTGGAATTTACTTCTTAACTTTTGTGCATTGTATACCAGAACAAGCAATTGAAAATATCAACAAGGGAACAAAGTGAAGTTTTCATCCTTGCGTCATGATAAGAAATATTACGTTCCTGTGTAAGGAGGTACAAGAAGCTATTTAAGTGGCTGAGTTCAGGTCAAAGTAATTTCATCTCAATAAGCACTCGAAAATGTAATCTTGTTCGAACCACCTCGGTTCTCCTGACAATAAGAGACAATTTCCTGGAAAACTCCAGCATGTGGGTAATAAATGCTTATTGTTAGGAATTTGTGCACAATCAAGTGACTCTTTGGACACTAGGCTCGTGTGTTCAGGTGGGTCTGAGGTGGCTTCCATTTTCTGCTGCTCAAAATGACGAGGTAGCCTTCAAGCACACTGCCTGCACATTTACAGCACTGTATAGCAGAACAAAAGAAGTGTTATGCTTGCATGCAATAAGAATATAGATATATCAAATGAGGCATGGTGGTGTAGTGGTTAGCGCTGTGGTCTGGCACCTCCAGGTTCGAGGGTTCGATTCCCACCTCCGGTCTGTGTTCAGGGAGTTTGCACGTTCTCTCTGTGCTTGGTGGGTTTCCTCCCACAGTCCAAAGACATGAAGATTAGGCTAATTGGTAGTCCCAAATTGCCTGTGATTTGTGAATGTGTGTGCATGTGTGCCCTGTGATGGATTGGCACCCTGCCTAGTACCGTGGGCTTCCCGCGACCCTATACAGGATAAGCAGTGTAGAAAGTGAATGAATGAGTGAATAAATATATCAATTTGATGGTTTTGAGTGACAGACTACATTAAAAAATGAAAGAAATCTCATAACCTTGTGTTATGGGTTTGTTAGAAAGGTCAAACGTTTTTAAAATCCAATCAGCTTATCAACTCATTGGGAAAATGCTACAGACAGCGTAGAAGTGCTGAAATGTTTGTGGATGAAATTGCAAACATAATCAAATTGCCCATATGTGCTGAGAGCAGAGCAGCAGAAGGGTCATTTTAAACTACCCAGTGTGGGTAGGGGGTGGGTAGTAGGGGGTGTCTGACCTCCAAGCGCTGCTCCAGGCTGTTTATGTGCGCCTGCAGGATGGTGCTGTCTGAGTGCACAAGGCTACAAACACTGTTTGGCGCTGATGAGCTGTTCTGTGCTGCCCTCTGGCCTTCTGCCTCCACCGTTATCTCTGAATCCTGGAAAGGAAAACAGTTCGGGTAAGCCAACACAAAAACAAAAAATGGATAGTGCTTAGAAACACTGCTATAACTACAGGAAGACACATTTACATCTGTGTCAGAACTAATAGTACGAACAGAAATATGATTTGAACTAAGGGACCTGTTACCTTATTTTGTCCTCCAGCTGTGTTTAATGGCATGTTCTCCTGTGTAAGGTTGACAGAGGTGGTGGCGCACTCTTCCTGACATTCCTCAGTCTGTGTGCCTCTGCTGCTCTGTAATGTCTGCTCAGGCTGAGACTGCTTCTGCGATTCACCGTTACACGCCTTCTTGCCTTCCTCCTCTTTCTCCTTTCTCTCCTCCATTTCTTTAAGAGCGAGCCTAAGCTGAGCCACCTCGTTCTCCTTGGTCTCCAGCATAGCCACAGGCACAAACCGGGCCTGTAGGGCGTCCTGCAGGGTGTCCAGCTCCGTCCTCTGCTCCTGCAGTTCTCTAATGAGACTCTGATTTTCCTCACTGGTTTGCTGCTGCTTCAGCACGGCTTCCCGAGCCTGGCTTTGTGCCTGCTGAAGTGCACTACTCAGTGAGCTTCTTATAGACTCATGTTCGTTCAAACTGATGTAGTTCTTCTTATCCATCTCTTGTTGAAGAATCTCGCTGGTAAGATCCGTCATGGTGGTTTTTGTCGAACCAGGCTTCCATTCTGAGGGGGTTTGTATTTCCTTACAAGCCATTTCATGTTTCTGATCCTCCTGACCTCCCAGTTGCGCCTGCAGTGCATCTGCGTCCTCTTTCTTCAGCAGCTCCGCACTGAGCTTGTGTACCTCCTGCAGGAGCATGTCATTCCTGTCTTTTATCTGCTCAGCTTCCCTTCTGCTTAGGCCAAGCTCCTCGTTAGCTCGATGCAGCGCTGCTTTGGCTTCGTGTAGTTGTGCTCTCAGCTCCTCCACTAGGTTCTCACGCACTGCTACCAAATGTGCCTGCATTTGCCTGACTTTAGCCTCCGAGGCGACCATTCTTCGCTGCACCTCCTCGAGCGCCTCCTCCAGCTCCCAAGCGTGACTATGAGCCTGCTGCAGCGCCCGCTCACTGCTCCTCCTCAGCTCCTCGTAGTCCCGGGTGCGCAGGACCAGAGCCGAGTCCAGCCTCAGCAGCTCCTCCTGGGCAGCGTCATGCCTCAGTCTCATCTCCCACAGCTCCCTCTTAAGCAGATCAGTCTCACCTGCCATCACCTCCTTCACTTTAAATGAGGCCGGAGCTGATAAATGTGGCGCATGATGTCTAACCTGAAGCAGGATGTTTCAAGAATTGGTTAAGAAGTAGATCTGTTCAAATATTCCGTCAGGAGTTCTCATTGAGCAGTCAAGAGCTTAACTTTAGATTGCATACTCTGTGTTGCCTACATTACAGAAATTTGCTTTCTGATCTTTATCAAATTGACAGATAAAGGTAGCAAGGGTATGAAAATGAAATGTCTGAATGTCACGTTCATCGTGTTATAACGAATAAATCAGGAAGGCGACGTACCTGTGCAGAATCCAAATGATAGCTCTGCAGGTTATCTTTTCCTTTAAGACACAGAAACGTAAGGTCAAAACAGCAGACTAACAGTTATGTGCTAGGGATTATAATAGGCTAAAGTCCAACTCTTACCATTTTCTGACTGGCTGCCGTACTCCTTCTGCAATATAGGGAGCAATCATTAATGAAACATTTTTCACAACTAAAAAGCACAGAAACAAAGCCTGCTCGTTCAGCTCAGTCTCCATCAGCCACAGGGTTTTACTCACTGTATGATGCTCTGGTGCAACTATGTTTGAATAACCAACACCTGAAGACGGGCCTTTAGCAAGAGCCTTTAAGAGGGGTAACGACCAGGGTGAATAGCATATATGTTGATTATAAGATGATGCCTTAATTTGCAAATGTGCCATAATATCAATCAGTAAACATATGTGTGACATATTAGTGATACTATGCTCAAACTAACAAAAAAGTCAAGAAGAACAACAACAGCAATAACAACAACAACAACAACAATAATAATAATAATAATAATAACAACCAGACTAAGACATTTCCGGGAGAAATTGTGAAGTAGGGGAGGAATGGTGCACCGCTGTTTCTGCTCGTTCCTAGACCATACGGTTACAGAGGTATGAGTATACTGCCCGAGATTCCACTGTGTGTGTTTGAATTTTTGACAGAATAGGCTTTCATGAATGTATTTCAAAAATTGAACGCAGGATGCAGTTTTTCCAAAGTGAAAAACATTTTTCCGCGTCTGTCTACTCTATAAACTTCATTAACGTCTATGGAGTGATTTTTGCACTGATTTTATTTTTCATTTTTGAAAAACCAAATTTTTGTTGATCGACATGATTTTTACCAAAAAAATCTACAGTACATGGAGTTTTTCCGCATCTCGGAATCAGGAGACCAAAGTGGTTCGGCACGGGTGACAAACGGATCCGTCATGTGCCATCCAGTCCAGAATGGGAAAAAGGACAATTTTGGAAAAATGATGAGTTGAGCCATTCCCGGCAAGAAACCTGCATTGTTTTGTGCTTTGAAAATTATAATAACTTCTTGCCCCATCAGGGCGCCACTACTACTTGTTGTTTTTGGTCTTTAGGCTGCTCCCAGCAAGGAGTCACCAAAGCGGACCATCAGGTCCACACACGAGCTTGGCACAGGTTTTACGCCGGATGCCCTTCCTAATGCAACCCTCCGGCCTTGGGACCAGAACTGCATCCAGTGACTGCGGTTTGGCCATTGGCTGGGAATCGGACCCGGGCCTTCCGCATGGCGGGCGAGAAACCACTGAGCCACCAGTGCACGACTACAACTACTACTAATAATAATAGATATGAGCTGAAAAAACTATAGATTAATTTTTAAATCACTAGGCTTGTTGAGGGGCAATATCAGGTTTACTTACACACTTACCTTCCTAAAATTCATCTGTGCTTCGTTATTCACTGACCTCAGCAGAAAATAACAAAAACACCCTCATTTTTTTCATTATTGATTTTAACAAGGCAGAGATGGATTATTGTTAGCAGCTTGACATCTCGGTTGCCGTAAGATTAATAGACACTAGCATAAGAACCAGGAGAGGAGCTTTTGTTAGAACCTGGTGCGGAACCAAATAAAGAGCAAGAAGTGAGGAGTGAGAGCGAGAGTATGTCAAATATTCACTCTTTCATAGGAGCATTATGAAATAATTTAAAGCATGACTTATAAATAACTATTCACAGCTTTAAGAACCCAGTTTTAAATTACATTCTTACCTGCTGCTGTAATTTTGGACCAGTCTTGGAAGCCTCTATGATAAAAAAAAAAAAAAAAAAAAAAAAAAAAGAGAAATATATTTCTCATTCAGATAGCATTCAATGTTTTAGTATCAAATCTATAATATTTTCATAGATGTTTTTCTTTATTTTATTTATAATGTGCTGGGTGCTAGTTCTAGAGGCAGGGTCATAACACAATGCGTGGAATTTGTGTCTGTAGCTCAATAACCTCCTCTAAGGCTTTGTTTTATGGTGTAGTAAATTTCACAGCAGCCAGAACTTGAAAAATACATCAGAATACTGCTTCAGAAGAGAAAATACTTTAATGTATTCAGCAGGGGCCTACATCCAAAAGTCAGAGAGTTGGAGCGCTGATTCATCTCACACGTTTCCTTCTTTAATAAGCTCATTCATAGACAAGTGCCAACTACATCTAACAGAATACAACAAGTGCCATGTGCACACCCAGAAAGGCTTAAGGAAGGCAGGCAGAGTAGAAAAACCGGGGCAAACTGTTATAAAAAGGAATACTACTTCTTGTCAGATTCATTTATTTATTTTTTTGCTTAAAGCACTGACACGCTGTCAATCAATGACAAAGCTAACCCCAAAGGTCATTACACTGTGTGTAGAAAATTCTGGTTTTCAGGAAAAATTGAGTACAGTTTTCTAACCATGTGCCTCATACATCACCCAACTCTGAAATCACCCTGTGTAATCAACAAAAGAATGTACTGTAAGTGCTACATGTACAGCCACGTTTCAGATTAAAAAAATATAACTTCTTGCCAAATCTTGCCAGGTACAACTTTTACCTGCATGTAGTTAAAGGCATAGTTCAGATTTTTTCTTAACTTTAGTCATGAAAACTCTGTACTGGAAACACAGCATTGGTCAGTGATCAGTTAAGAAGGATATTGCTGTATATATATATATATATATATATATATATATATATATATATACATACAGTCTTATGCAAAAGTTTAAGCACCGCTTGATAAATAACTGATTGAAATTGAAAAGATGTTAACACAGTCTCTCTTGGAAATGGATACAATGCACAATATTTTCAGCAAACATCAATGCATAGTTACTTCTTATGCCATAAATTGAACAAAAATAAAAAAAAATAAAAACATTATTGTGGCACCCTACATAATCAGTACTTAGTAACACCTCCTCTGGCAAGATATCACAGCTTGCAAACGCTTTTTATAGACAGCTAAAAGTCTTTCAATTCTTGGATTTTCTCCCATTCTTCCTTGCAAAAGGCTTCTAGTTCTGTAATATTCTTTGGTTGTCTTGCATGCACAGCTCTACCCACAAACTTTCAATGATGTTTAAATCAGTGACGGCCATTCCAAAACCTTCAGCTTACGTCTCTTGAGGTATTCCATAGTGGATTTTGAGGTATCTTTAGGATCATTGTCCTGTTGTCTTTTCAGCTTCAGCTTTTTTTTTTTTACAGATGATGTGATGTTTGCTTCCAGAATTTGCTGGTATTTATTGGAATCCATTCTTCCTTCATCCTGTGCAATGTTTCCTGTGCCACTGGCTGCAACACAACCCCAATGCAAGATACAGTAGATCCACCCCCATGCTTAACAGTTGGCAAGGTGTTCTTTTCATGAAATGCTCCTTTTTTTCCCCTCCAAACATGCCTTTCCTGATTGTGGCCGAAGTACATCTTAACTTCTTCAGTCCACAGCACTTGATTCCAAAACGCATCAGGCTTCTGTAGATGTCCTGTTGCATACTTCTGACGTTGGATTTTATGATGGGGACACAGGTAAGGTTTTCTTCTGACTCTTCCATGACGGTCTTGTCTGTGCAATCATCGCTGTACAGTGGAACGGTGCACCACCGCTCCTGAGTCTGCAAAATCTTCCTGCGGGTTTTTTGCAGTCAAATGGGGGTTTTGATTTGTCAAATTTTTATGTATATATATATATATATATATATATATATATATATATATATATATGTATATACACAGTCATATGCAAAAGTTTAAGCACCGCTTGATAAATAACTGATATAAATTGAAAAGATGTTAACACAGTCTCTCTTGGAAATGGAAGCAAGCAATGCACAATATTTTCAGCAAACATTGACGCATAGTTACTTCTTATGCCATAAATTGAACAAAAATAAAAAATTAAAACATTATTATGGCACTGTGCAAAAGTATGGGCACCCTAAGAGTTCCAGAGTCTCAGATTCTATTCACAAGGTTTCAGACCTTAATCAGCCTAAATACGTATGCTGGTCAGAAAGACAAATCAAAACCCCCATTTGACTGCAAAAAACCCGCAGGAACATTTAGCAGACTCAAGAGCGGTGATGCACCGTTCCACTGTACAGCAACGCTTGCACAGACAAGACCTTCATGGAAGAGACAGAACAAAATCTTCTGCGTCTCCATCATAAAATCCAACATCAGAAGTATGCACGTTGTATATATATATATATATATATATATATATATATATATATATATATATATATAGTGTATATATAATGTTTTTGTTTTTTAATTTATTAAAATATAATAATGCATATATAATAATTCTGAGGAACTGCTAGAATTTGTTTAATTTTTATTCCTAGTAAGTATCCTTTCTTGATATGCGGATTAAGTTTAATGATGAATAATAATAATGAAAATTGTTTACCACATTATAGAAGGAGGCAAATAGAAACACTTTCCTTTCAGTCAGCAGTGCCACCCTAGAGCTCTTATTAAAGATTTACCTAAAGATCTGTTTTACAGAGTGAGACACCTTTGCCATTCAGATGAAAAACGTAATATTTAATACAAATTTTGAATAAAATATTTTATATGATTAATTATATGATTAGTTCTGCTTAACCATATGATTAGCTCTGGTTAGCCATACAGATATTTCGAGTGGAAGAAAAAGGGTTAAACCTGTACTAAATGCACCTTAACTTTGAAAGAACTCAATTTAGCTCAGTGGGATTGCAGAAGCTTCATATGAGTCTCAGGTGAATTTTGGAATGGATTTTTTCACTTATCTGCACATAATTTTTTTTAATTTAAGACAGACTTGAAAAACCCCAAAACTATCACTTTAAGTTGCTGCTTGCTTTAAATGACTTGCCTTTGCTGGCTGCATCCCAGGCTTGTTTGATCATCATGATCAAAGCTTGATCTCCACTAAGCTGGGCGTAATGGTACGAGTCATGGCCATACAGGTCCACAGCAGTCACGTCTGCCTTATGCTTCAGCAAGACCTCCACTACTTCACGGCAAACTTGCTCAGAAGCCAAGATGAGTGCAGTCCTATGTACACACACACACACACACACCTTAGAACACATTGCCTCTATGGCTATTCAATAAATATAAACAAAAAGTTCATTTGTTGGTTTCCTGACATTCTCTTATTCTAGAGCGCACCAGACAACAATGCCATGGCCTTGCCCTTATTTACTACAATTCATGTGGTTGAGGATTTTATGTAAACACACAGAATTCCACCAAGAAAAGATAGCAATGCTGTTTTATATAGTTCTTCTTGTTTTTTTTTCTTCTTTGAAGCTCACTTTCAAAACCACTCCAGCGGATGTTTGATGAATTGAAATCTAATGCAAATACCTTCCTGTGTTGTTTAATTTCTTTTGATACTATAGTAGTGATGGATGACATCACCCAACAATCAAATATTCTCAAAAATAAGATTTCATAAATGGCCAAGCAAGGATTACAGCTATTGTGCAAAAACCACATATTTTGATTTTTCTTCTTTGTTTGGCCACTTACCAATTTCCACCCACTAGCCAGCTCTCTCATATCATAAAACTAAGTGTATGTAAGAGAGAGAGAGAGCGAGAGAGAGAAAGTATGCCACCGCTCCCACTTAGGGAACATGGGCAATTGTGCTCCATTAGATATGCTGTGTGTTATTTTTTGTTGAACCTGCATGTGATATCCTCTAGTAGACTTGGCTGTATTTCCCAAAATTTAAACCCACCCTGACACAGACGAGAATAAAGCTCTTACCCTTTCTTGTCAAACCTATAACTTTTCGTTGGTTCCCACAGGATCCCTGAAGCGCACCTACCCTTAACCTGCAATATTTACAGCATACTTCAAACCTCCCTCTGGGCCACCTGTCCTGTGTTTGCTGTTTAATGCAGACTAAAGACTGACCTAGCAGACCCATAGAGACCTGAGCATTTTCAAAGCACACTACAGCCATGTCAGGTTTAACCACAGCAAAGTCAAAGAGTCCTTTGATGACTGAGGATCATCGATTAAACGTGTAAAATCACGTGTGGTTCCTGTTAAGGCGGAGAGAAAACCCGTATCCAGACTGGTGCTTTTGAAGAACCAAATATGAACAGAAAGTATAGAACATACTTATTTTGCTTGTCGCGAAGATTGACGGAAGCCCCGCAGTTTAACAGTTGTTGACAAGCTCGGCTGTGACCCATTTGTGCTGCTGTCATCAAAGGAGTACGACCATCCTGATGACAAAACAAAAATCTTCAGAACAATATTTCATATTTAAACCACAACACACAACAAACAAAATGACAGCTGATCACAAGACTTTGGCAAGTGTAAGAGCCCCAAACCAGGAGTTTGCACACCTTATAAATGCAAGACAGTTAGATATCCAGATGAGAGCTCCTTAATCATTCAGGGAGGCATGTGATGACGCCGCCAGGTTCCTGTGTATTATCACAGGCCTGTTATACTATTTGGGATGTAAATGAGTGAAAGCCCCCACAGTTTTTCAAAAACGCTATAATTTCCATTCGAGACTAAGCTCAGGTGCTCCATGGGCAAAACTTTAAACATTTATAAATCCCACTGGTTAATAACGTGAGGTCTGGGCTTAATTTATGAAATAAGCCACATATAAATTTGTATAATAATGTTTATTAAAGGCTAAATAAAAAGTTCATCAGCAGAAAAATTCTACCCAAGTACCCAGTACTACTGAGGTTCTACCCCCAGGTCTTTTCCCCAACCTGAATATTAAACATATTAAGTGACTGTAACCTCCCACAGAACTGAAATATTATATTATTCTTCTGCTTTCTGAACTCTGTGCACTCTAACTTGCATTACCTCAATAAATCACAGTATATCACAGTTTATTGCATTGTGTCATGTTGTTGTGTTGCTGCTCCTGTTTACACATTCGCACTTGCACTTTGTTGTCTTATCTTTTGTTTAGTACTTTAGAATTTTTTTCTTTATTTATTTCTTTTTTTTTTATATATATATAATTGATGGTGTAAATTTGTTTTGTCTTAGATGTATGTAGCAGCTGTTTCGTTTCACTGTGTACTGAACTGTATATGGTTGAAATGACAATAAAAGCCTACTTGATTTGACTTGACTATGACTTGATGGAAGATACTATTGGCTTGGAATAATTTAGATTATCGAGGGAAACTAAAGTGCCTAAGTAGTGAAGTGTGCCAAAACATGTAGAAGGTATACGTTATTTAGTTTTAAGTTTCAATTGTTAATTTATTTGCTTTAAACTAATTACTGTCAATCTTGGTGCCTTAATCATTTCATCAGTGGAAATGTTTTGGCCCATTCCACATGGAAAAAGCATGGTTTTGTATTGCGAGCATATAAATTATTGACGTAAATCATAATATTTGGCATCTGTATAAGTTTCTGGCTGAAAAGGGGTATTTACAAATGTAACAAAGCTTTTATTGCTAGCAAAAATTCTATATAATTACTTTTTTTTGACAGCAATTATGTATAAATGTATAACACAGATGCTTCAAACAGAAATGGCTTCTTTTTGCAGTGCATTCTGATAATAAGGATGTGGTTAAATGTAAATAGACTCATGCAGCCGTCTGCTACAGTATGCCTACACGTGTTTGATAATAAGGTGTGGCAGTTACAAGATATATACTTGACCTTCTAGGACAGGGAAAAAGATTTTTTTTCTTGCTAAGGAAATCGCCAGTTCTGCTGCACATGAGTGACATGAGGTAGAGAAGTCAGACGGGTGTTTAATTACACACACAGATCCAAGATTTGTTCTTACCTTATCAACAGCACTGACAGCTGCACCACTGCTACACAGCATTTTGATTATTGTAGTATGACCTGCATATGCTGAATAAACAAGCTAATATTAACATGATGTGGGTTCCAGTCATAGTATAATATGCTATGTATATATATATATATATATATATTTATATATAGCATATATACTAAATTGTCCAGTGTTTCAGTTTCATTGTCCAACCCCTGTGTATGTATATATATATATACATATATATATACATATATATATATCTGTATCTGTCATATATATATCTGTGATATATACATCTATCTGTCATTCTCCACTCGTTACCTGTATTAATGGCATCTGTTTGAACTCGTTATCAGTAT
>JAQMYL010000037.1:15842665-15866922 GCA_030014365.1 Clarias pachynema | reverse complement strand
AAATAATGTTATAAACCGTGAAAAGGATGTAGCAAGAGACACTTCAATTAAAAATAATATAATAATAATCTAGAAGTCTATTATTGAATTCATTTAAGAGAATTTAAAATTGAGGTCATTCTTAACAACTGAATATGTCAGTGTATTTTTTAAACTTATATATATATATATATATATATATATATATATACACATATATAGATAAATACACACACTATAAACAAGACCTATCCAAAAATGTTGATTTACATAAAATAAGGTTTAAATGTCAAAATGAAAGATCATTAAACTCTATATGTGGTTTTTGCATTTTTTAAAGTTTACTTTTATACATAAATAATACCCTGATTTATGGTTTTATGTAGTTAAGCAAAACATCAAATTAAAGCGTTTAGTTGTTATCCGATTAATCGAAAAAAATAATAATAAATTGGCCAACTAATCGATTATCAAAATAATCGTTAGTTGCAGGCCTACTTTAAAGATGGAAAAAAACTATATCTCCTCTTTAGTACTGATTGAGGTATTGTGTTAGTGCAGACAGATGGAGAGCCAACACAAAATATTAATCTTATGCCACCTGGTGGTGGAGGCATAAATGAGGCGATACAAGTCATAAACATTCTTCTAACTGGTAACAGGACCTAAGGTTTGGCAGATGATCCACAACATTAAACATAAAAGAGGAGGGGAATGTAAGCAGTGTTTTTTTTTTTTTTTTTAATAAATAAAATTTGCTAACACTGTAAAATAAGCATATTCATCATTTCAGAAAGTGCCTTTATGGGAAAACCATCCAGTCAGTGATTATTTTTCTAGAAAAGCATTTTAGGAGATGTTGTAATGTATGTCAGTATCCGCGAAACTTCACAAAGCATCAAAGAATAAGTTTACATTTCTGGGTAGTCAAGTCCTTAATGTTTGACCTATTTGTAAATATGTACAAACAAATTATTCTTACTTTCATATATTATTTTTTTTAATAAGATGTGCTCTAATAGTAAAATGCAAATATTTCCTAAAACCCTCGTCAAGCTTTAGTTTTTTTTCAGGTTTTCTATACAAAATCTCCACGTAACAGTTTCACCCAGATTCATCAGCATCTTGTTTGCTCTGTGTAACACTCTGGCCACATCCTCACTGTGACTCTGGAGGCTAGTACAGATCCAATAGTTATAAATAACGTTCTCTAACAGCACCAGTGGGCATCTCTTTCCAACTCAATATTTAAGCTAGAAGCCATCATCCAATTAAAGCAACGGTGCATTCAAAGTGATGTATTCTCCAACGGCCCTCTAACTCAATATTCAATTACACTGTCCTGGAGTCCCATTCATCTCTGTACTGATAGTTAATCTAATTCTTAGCCAAGACAACACACTACAAGCACCACTTGTAAGCTGGACAGCTTAAAAGCTTCAGTAGTATTAATGCATACTTACTTCAAGAAATCTTGCAAGTAGCTGAGCAGCAGAGCGAGGCTTTTCTCATCCAGAGGTGTGTATGCCAGCATGGCCCCAATCCTCACTGTCACACATTTAAGGGGCAAAGTGATGAAAGGCATGCGAGTATGAGGCAAACACTACTTTACCCATCACCTTACTTCTGCTTGAGGGTTTAAAATGCTTTAGACTACTTTTGGTTGCAGCTCTTTATCACAACGCAAATCATGCAACATATATATTTATTTATTTATTTATTTTTTTTAGATATGAATAAAGTGTTGCACAAGAAATTTCTCAAGTTTAAATACAAACTGACTAAATGAACAAAAAAATCTCAGTAAAGCTGAGAAAGAAAGAAATGACTATAATTGAAGGTAAAGAGTGAAAATATTCTACAAAGTATGATCACAATGAAAAGTTTGGTAAACAGTGCATACCAAAAAGCCTCAGTAGGTGTGGTGCGCCATAAATCTGTGACATTGACGTGTCTGGATGGTTCGCCAGGATCTCTGCATACTGTGGCCTCTCAAACTTGTAAAGGAGCTGTGTGCCTAACATAACGTTGAAGTACTCGCGGATGCCAGCAACCACTTCATTTACAGCATATTCCCTAAAGAACAATCACACAGTAAAAAAAATTACTTAATTCATATTCAAAGTCTGATACATTAATAAGATTATCTTATTAGATTAGGTTAGATCAGATCAGTTACTTGTAGGAAACTAGCCTTTCTGTCCTTTTTGTGTATGAGGCCAGTTTTCCATTTTGCAAGGAAAATACACCGTCTGGCCAAAAAAACTTTACTGGAATTAGTTTTAGATTTGTCCAACACATTATTAAATCATGGACGGATAGCACCGAACCGTCAACTTTGCAGAAGCAACCCGGGTGGAACACAACATGAATGATTCAGTGAAGATGAATTGTAAAAACATTGGCAACAGATAATCACTGGCATATTTAATATTGAAGAAAAGAGCATTTACACATGCACAAATAATGACAAGAACGCACAGAATTGGGACTAAACAACTGTGTGGTCATAGGAAAACCACTTGTCTATTAGAGTAAAAAAAAAAATAAAAATAAAAATAATAATAATAAAAAGCTTAAACTTGCTAGGGAGCAGGAAAAGCAATAAACTGTGGAGCAGTGGAAAAAGGTCATGTGGCTTGATGAGTCCAGATTTCCTCGAGTACAGAGCAATGGGTGTGTCAGGGTAAGAAGGGAAGCGCATGAAACGATGTACCCCTCATGCACTGTACAAGCCTCTGGAGGCAGTGTTATGACCTGGAGTTGTTTCAGTTGGTCAGGTCTATGCTCAGCAACGTTATGTGGCAATAAAATGAACTCAGCTGATGACCTGAATGTACTAAACGACCTGGGGACTAGTATCTCCCCTCATGAAACTGGTAAATTCCAAAACTAAAACTGTGGAAGTGTTTCCTAGAACATGTGGCTTTTTTTTTCAACACTATTATTCATGAATTAGTCACAACATCACATGCTGAAATCTAAGCTAAAGTCAGCCAAGAAAACTTTAGAGTGATACCTTTTTTTGGCCAAGCAGTGTACACTGCCCGTCACAGCCTGTTTAAAATAGCGCTCACCCTTTCAAACAATATCCATTTCATCAGTAGGAACATGAATTGGATGAAGAATGAAAGTTTTGCTGAAGACAAAGGACAGCCCAGCTCCTTCTTACTGAGAAGCATATAAATGTGACTTCCATTAACTACCTAACTCCATGCATACCCTTATTAACTGTGCATACTTGTTATCAGAGGTTCCTCTTGATTTCTTGTAATTTGCATAGTCCTCCAGGATCATGTCTACATTCTTCTTTCCAGGCAGGTGGAACAGCTACAGAAATAAACATGCCACACACAGTCACACTACATTTCCCAATTACATCTTCTCACATTCACTCTAACATATAATTCATATAATCTCTGGACTCACAAAATGTATCAAATTTAAATTATATTATGACATATATTAAGTCCCTGAACCAAGATACAAGACTAAGCATTAGATAAAATATTAGCCTTTTAAGCATCACCTGCTTCTGTCTTGTGATCAGGTCCCAGTCATCGACCAGCCATGGCTTTAACTCTTCAGGAATCTTTACCTTGACTTCCACACGATTAATAAAGGTCTCCTCCTACACAACAATTTCCATAAATGAAAAAGTTTACCTCGTGCAAATTCAAAAACACTGAATAAAAAAAAAAAGAAAAAAAAGAAAAAAAAAACATTAAAATTTATTTATATAAAAAGTATTTAAAAGCAATTAAAAATCATGCATACTCTCATAAAAAAAACGAACAAAAAATACTGCTTAAAATCCGCCAAGATATTTCTGTTGTTTTGTACAGAAACGACGAGACTAATTTAGCTAACAAGTGGAAGTGTTTATCATCACGCAAAGTACATGTCAAACATTATATTAAAAGAGCACAATATCTGATTTTAAACAGTTTATTTTAATATAATTAGGATTTTGTTTAATTTAACTCTAATTGCACAATTCAAAAGCTAACCTTTGTAAATCTAAAAATATATATATAAATAAAGAAATAAATAAAGAAATCCAGCACATAGCTGACCTGATGCTTGAGGTGAAACCAAACTACATACTGAAGCAAGTTTAATGTTGCTGGACAGCTTGATTTGAGGCCTGTGTGTACTGATTGCAGCCGGCAGTTTGGTGCAAAACCGATTAGACATTAGTCTTACTTTATGAGTCTTAGACACCAAACACGACTTGACAACATACTGTAAGTGCTGTACACCCTATAATTCAGTAGCATGTAGGACTTTCTTTTAGCATCATGTAGACATTTTTCTCCAACAGTTTATCAGTCGCTCACATTGTTTCGGAGAAATTCTGTTTCTGGTGTGCTTGGCATCACTGTCTTGTTGCATGGCCCGACTTTGGAGCAGCGTAAGCTGATGGACTGATAATCTGGCATTTGGCTCAAGAATATTCTGATATAAAGTGGAATTCATCGTAGTCTTAATGCCTGCAAGTCCCAGATCCAATGGCTGCAGGATGAGCTCAAATCATTACCCCTGCACCACCATGTTCACCAGTTGGTATGAGGTAACTACAGTGATTTGTTATGTTTGGTTTTCATTAAACATGTCACTGTACATGATGACCAGACTTCTCCACCCTGGGCTTGTCAGTCCAAAGACTATTATTCAGGAAATTTGTAGTTTGTTCAGATGAAACCCAAAGTCATGCTGCCGTTTTTAAGGGGCTTTTACCTAGCCACTCTTTCCTGAAATCCCTTTATACTTTGGCTTATTTTACGATGCTTTTCTGCTTTGATGAAAATAAGCCTTTAATGTCTTTACAAAAGCCTGTAGGTGATGCAGCTCTGTGGTTTTCTTTTAGATGTCCAAGTTTTAAACAGTCTGACCTTGGACTAAATTAACCAGGAGGCTGATTCCTGAGAAGATTAGCAGGTGGCTTGACTTAAAAGCTCTCCGTTTATAAACAATCCTTCTGATTGTAAAATGGTGTGGCGATGCCCTTAAAAAACGTCCCAGATTGATGAGCAAAAACAATTAGTTCTCCAAGTTCATGGCTCATTTACTTTCCTCTTGGTATGATGTAGACAAACACCCGATTGCTTCAGAAAACCAAACTGCCTAAGGTTCTGCTTTACTGAGGTAGTCAGACTTCATGATGATTATCTAATCTTGTAGATTTTAGTAGTAACACCTCCTTGCTAATTTTCTCCTAATAAGTGTGGAAGTAGAAGGGTTTCTAAATGCTGGATTACTTTTTCGACTACATACTAAAATCTGTTGGTCGTTACCCAAGGTTATTTGTATAAAGAAGTTGGAGAGAACCATTTAGTTGTTGTTTAGCCCCTTATAAAATAAAAACAGAATTTTACTTTCCCCATGACTGTACATGTACACTACCCATCAAAGGTTTAGACACACCTTCTAATTCCATGATCCTTCCTGATTTATTTTTTCTACACTTTTAAACAATGCTTAAAGTACCCAAAATATATAATAATCTCCTTTGAACAGTTGATATTGAGATGTGTCTGCTATTTATGTTCTGTAAAGCCTTCATTACAGTTCTAATAATGATTTTTGAGCTGGCAAAAATTTACTTCTCTGCAGCAGAGGTAAATTTTTTTTGTCTTGCTTTCTTGGGAAGGTCTTCATGAGATATAGTTTCATTATGGAGCTTGATGAGTTTTGCAAATGCACTTGACAATACTGTTCTTGCAAGAACTATTCCAGAAAAGCTGACCTTCGTGTCTTAACTGCCTGTTGTTGTTGTCACTTAATTATTCAAAATGCCATAATGTTTTAGTTCAAAGTTTTGAAAAATCCAGTATTGTTCTAGAAGACAGAAAATAAATCCAAACTTGTGTCAAAACCTTTGACTGGTACTGTATAGCCCTATTCGGACGGGACTAGTTTTACAGGGGGTCGTTAGAGAAATTTCTGTTTCACAGACGTATGTTATGATTTTAATCCCGTCCGAATCTGCCATGTCTGTCTCTCACACGACCTCTAAAAATTCCAGAGCAAATTACCTACTGTTTTTCAGCAAACTCGGCGGTCCTCTGAGAAATCTAATCCCGTCCGAATGCGAATGTCTGTGATTGCCGAAAATGTTTTTTCCAAAATGCGTTTTCTTTTGTGTTTTGGTCAACGTGAACTACCGTACTACCTCTAGCGCGCCGGGTTACGCCCACATGTAAAACACAGACACTCCTACCTCCGTAATAAACACAGATGTTAGTCCCGTCCGAATGCATACATTAAATGACAGACGTCGTCTGAAAAAAATTCTAACTCAACCGTCGTTTGGAAAACTAGTCCCATCCGAATAGGGCTTGTGTGTGACCCAGGAGACAAAATGGGAATTAACCTACACTCTCCACAGTTGGGTCAACACGTGCCCTCTTCTTGCGTGGAGGGTGAGGAAGTTCTCCAGTGCTGGTGCCTTCTCCAGCTCCTGGTGCTGGAGGAGAAAAACTAAATTCAGCGAACTCTTTACTTTTTGGATTTTGATGTAAATAGTAGAACAGCAAACCAAACTAATATGGTGGTCGAGATTGGAAACTTACTTTTTTGTTTGTTCTTTTTTGTTTTCCTGAAAATAAATAGAAAATGTTTTTAGAAAACTTTATTTGAATAGTGCCTAAATGTTCAGTATTTAGAAAGATTGGGCAAAGAGAAGAAGAAAAAAAATCAAGTAGAACTCAAACTCACACATCAACATTTTTTTGCTGCACAGCAGCTATCTTCTTATTCGGTGCAACTCCCCTCATCCTTCCCTCAACATAATGGTCTCTAGAAAGCAGACACACATGTTTTAACAAATGAGCATAATTTTGGTTTTACAGTTTACAAATGCTCCAAATATTACATGAAATCAATGTTAGAAAATTTTAAATCATCATAAATGAGGAGACATAAGATATACCTTTTAAGATACACAAGGTTAAACATAAAATGGTACACATGAGCGTTTCTTCCTCAGGTTCAGCTGTGTCTACGGGTGTTTTCAAATTAGGCATGATTGATTTGACTGATTGGAACGGCTGCTCCACCCTCCTATCTCCTCAGCTTGCCAGCGTTCACATTATTATTTTTCTCCTATCTTGGACATACTTGTGTATTTACAATCTCTGATACAGCAGGTGGCAGTATGCACCTACTTCATTTGTGAACCAAAATGACTCAAGAGAAGAAGAGAACTAGGAAGTTCTGTGCTCAGGTACAATTGGCCTTCATATCTGATCCAATCTGTGTCCGAGTGTGCTATGCTGAACAAACCTTCAGGCAGCCTTGAAAAAATTCTGTTCTAACTCTAATTTTGTTCTAAATTCTATTCTGTTGGATCAAAATGAACCAAACTTTGGGGTCGTGTGTGCTCAGAAATGATCCCGGGGCCCTAATGTGAAAACGCCTTCAAAGAGAACTTACTGATTTGCCTTTTGAAGCTCTTTCTGTTTCTGCAGATTGCTGTCCACATATTTGAGTACACGGCTTTCAGGAACCCATTCGTCCCAGCTTAAAATAAAGGGGGGGGGGGGGGGGTTGCAGGTAACATTAATGAAAGACGAAATATGTAGCAGTCACTGGTGATTAGGTCATTTAGTCTGTTTCAAATCTATAACAGCGTGCATGACTTTTTACTTTAACAACGATGACGGAAAAGCTACAGAAATGTATGTGAGATAAACTTACTTTTTATTCCATCCACTATAATGAATGAAGTATTTGACTTGCTTGTCCTTAATACTGATTTTTACACACTGCAAAGAAAAACAGTTTTTGTGAGGCAAATTAACTGCAAGAGTCGGTACAAACTTTTATATTTAAAAAAATATATAAACTCACAGGAATGAATTCATATTTTATAAAATTATAAACAAAAATATCCTGATAATTGACATCAGTTACCTTAGCTTCGTATAGCAGCGGCCCATGAAAACACAGCACTCGTTCACCTGAAACGAAGAAAGAGTGACATATTTCTGTAAGCATGCAACATGATGGAATTTTATATAAAAGAAACTTTCTTAAAAAAAAAAAAAACCTTCACTTGGTTGTGTGTGTGTGAAACCTACAGTCTAGAAATGACCTGAAACCTGTTTCTACATGAGGGAAATTATACAGAGAAAACTGAAGTAAAAACGTTCTGTTCTGCCAGGAGGAAGCCTCACGGTGTAACTAAACATGTGAGAAAGCTCGATCTTCTTGTGACAGCTAGCTGAAAGGATCCTTCATGAGGTGCAGATGCTGATAAGCAGAAAGTTGTGCGATGGTAATTAAAGAAAGTTCAACGTATTAATACAAGAGACAGCATTTGCCTGTCGATCAGAAACTTCCTCAAGTATTTGAGTGAAGCATGAATTTGTGGAAATGCGCATGCGCAAAAACGTCGGGCAGGATTATGTACCAGAACATCGAAATAAACACGCAGGGGCAAATAAAAATATCCAAGAAGGAACAATAACGCGGCTACCGAAGTGATGTGTCACTAGTGCTAATGGTAACGCTACGTTAACATGACTAGCTCCCAGTTAAGCACAGCGCTAACTAGCCATCGGTTTACACAGCGTTCGTAAGCTAGCTAGCTAGCTAAACGTATCCTGATGGCAGCAGCTTCGTGCTATTTTGCCACCATTTGCAACCCCGTAACTGCCATAGCGCGCGCGCACACACTCCGTGATCCAGGGGTGTGTGCGCGTGCTTCTCTAACTCAATCTCAATTTAATCTCCGGCTTTGTGTACTGCAGCAGACTCGCTCGTGCGCGCGCCATTGTGCTTGCTGCGGCCGCGCGCTCTCACCAGCTCCCCACCTCCCGACCTGCTGCATTTAAAACCTCTTACCTTCTTGAAATTTAGGTTTAGGGTCCTGTTTAGGCGCCATTCACAGCTTAAGCACTACAAATAGCTGGAAAATCAGATCCAGGCATCGCCAGCTCCGATTCTGTTCAGATACGGTGAAGGCGCCCGCGCTACGTCTCCTCTCCTGACGCATTAATTTGGCGCCGCGTCACGTGACTTCACCCAAAACGCGTTGTCTGTGGAGCGGTTTCCCACCAGTATTCAGAATAACGTCTTACGTGCAAGACGCTACTAGGAGCCTGTTTGTCTCAACCGCGGATTGCTTTCGAGAATTAATCCGCTCTACTCGTTTTCTAGGAAATACCGAAACTAAAAAAATAATAATTATTATAATAATAAAGCAGCCATTGCAGAAATAAGTTAAGGCCAAAGCAAGGATGCAACTACCTTCATAAACATTCCATGCAAATACATGCATTTCCCCGTTGTTGTGTTTATATTACTATATAAAGCATGTTAAATGTAATGTACTCGGACAATGTCTGTATATGTAACGCAAGCGAAACATAAAACATCGAGTCCAGCAGGTGGCGATAATGAGCTCAATGTGGAAAGGTGGGGGTGTGGGGGATTAACTCAATGGAGAGCTGGGATTTCAACCGCCCTGTATTTTTATTTTTTTCCCACCAATGTGCTTTCATTTATGGTTTTTATATAACAAACAGGGTGTAGTTTCGGATACATATTTATACTTCGTGAAATACGCATTCAATTCAATATTTGCTATATTTGAGGACATATAAATAAAATTAAATAAAATGTAACGAATTTGTGGATCTTTCATTTAATTTGTGTACTTTGATCTCTAGTGTAATTTGTCATATTTAAGATAATTTGTATATTATTTAGCTTTTTAAGTGGATAATATTGGAGCTGCGGCTGTCACAGGAAACCACTAGATGGCGCCCAACAGTATAACCGAGACGGAAGGCCTGAGAGAGCGTTGACGAGCGAGGAGCGATGCTAACGCTATCAAGCTAATGAACCATTTGTGCGTGTATACATTTATATTTACATTTAGGCATTTGGCAGACGCTCTTATCCAGACTTACATTTTTAATCTCATTACACATCTGAGCAGTTGAGGGTTAAGGGCCTTGCTCTTGGTGGTTGTGGGGTTTGAACCTGGGATCTTCTGAACCGTAGTCCAATGCCTTAACCACTGAGCTACCCGTTACTGTATAAAACAGTGTGTGTATGATATTAAAATACTTGTACATCTGTAACTTTCAGATTCTGAGAGTGAATCTGAATGCCGAAGTATGTCATGTGGATGGTTGGGGGGGGGTACACCCTGAACAGGGCACACTTACATATAAACTCACACTCATTCACATACTACAGGGGAATTTGGAAATGCCAATTAGCATAATTTGAATTTCATTAGAATGTGGGAGGAAACCGGAGTACCCAGGGGAAACCCACTAAGCACAGGGAGAACGTGCAAAGTCCCCCACACACAGGCAGGAATCAAACCCAGACCCTGGAGGTGCAAGGCGACAGTGCTAACCACTAAGCCATCATGCCATTTCTCCTGTGATCTCTCCACTTTAATTCAAGTTTAATTAATAAAGAGCTTTTCCAAATGGTCATTGTTGCAAAATAAAAAAAATATGAAAATGCCTTTTAAAAGTCTCAGGAAATACGCATAAACCATAATAATTAGATTTTCCCACTTTAGGCCACCTCACAGGTTTTCAGTATGACCGGAATGGCCATGCCAAAACCTATATTCTTTGGTCATCGAATCATTTGTGCAAGGTGGGATGCATGTTTTGGAAGATTATTTTGGATGTTCTTTCCACAAGCCAACTGCAACATCTTGGGAGTAGCAGAGAGATTTTTTGATTTAAACCTCCTGGTACTACATGGAGGTTATAATTATGGCGTTTATCCTAACCTGATCACCCGGGCGTTTGGAAGAAAAAGAGCTCCATATTAACCAAGATCCTCAACCATACTTACCACTGAAGATGAGGTTCTTTTCTGCACTCAGTATAAATTATTTGTTGCTAGAAAAAATGTTTTGCCATACTAATCATCCTCTCGACTTCCCTCATGAGGGAAAAGCTGTGTACTCTTACATGAACTTCATTACAGTTCTGGTTGTTATAAATTTTCCCCATACACAGTATTAGTTCATTGCTATTGTTTGATTTATAAAGGCCTCATTGAAATTGTGCTTTCTTTCATCCTCCCAGTGCTGATGATCGACTAAATTCATAAATTAGTCGCTGTCTACTCACATTTATATACCAGTAAGTAGTTATGGATGAGTTCCTAAATACTTTAATTACATTTTATCCCATCTTTAACAAAGAGTGCCAATAATTCTGGAGTGGAGTTGATATAAGAACCAGAGTGTATATACAGTACAGTTGGTTGCCTATTTGTACTTACTGGCCTGGAGGAACTGAAACGACCTCCTCAATCCTGATGGATTCCCCTGCTGCGCTGATTTCCGTTGTGTGGTTTGGATAAAGTCCATTACTTTAATGGGTGGTACACATTTCTTCAGTGGTTTGTGCTTTTATTTATTGAGGGCAATAAACCTGGAACTGCCCTTTCCCGAATGTAGATCCATAAACAGAGCTACGTAAACAGTAAGAGCAAAAAATATGGACAATAAAAAGACAAATATGTAGCAAATAGTTTGCATGTGTTTTATTACAGCTAAACCACTCTCTACATAAACAATTACCATTCATTAGGTAAACAATGTATCCAAAATCAAATAAATAATTTGATGTTTTGTACAAACTGATAGTGGCTTGATATACATAATGATTTCTTTCATGATAAAAATAATACAAGAATTTAAGGCAGAGAGATCTCATGCACACCAGTCTTACCAGAACAGCTAAAATGGGCTAAGTTGCTTTTCTAGTGGTAGGATTCTGTCTGGAAACCTGGAAATGGTTGAAATGTCAGTCGGGCACGGCAACATGTGCCAGTTCTTTAGGAAAACAAAAAGCAAAACAAAACAGTGCTTCTACCTGAATCTAGATACGGACTACTTAATTTTCATGGCTTAAGTTCAGTGTAATCTAATGCCTCATCAAAATTAAGTTTCCAGTGCAGACCTTTTCTCGTGAAAAACAAGATCGTCATGGTCCCTCATTTGTTCATTTAATGAGTTTAATTAGCACGTACTACATGTATAAATGTTGGCCTGTATGAAACAGTAGATGGTGTCTACAGTCAATGTCTACACTCTGATAAAAGTCTACATTTATACAGGTAGTAATGGCTGTGCATAATGAGTCAGTGGCTAAACAAATCCTACGGTAAATCATTTCTTAAGGGTTTTTAACAATTGAGCCAGAGTTTGTCCACACTCAGCTGGCTTTCATCGTTTAAGTGTTTAATTGCAATGAAATAGTCAAATCTGACAACACCATAAATTCTGGAGATGGAATTAATGAACAGAACAGACATAAATTAATACGACAGAACAATGAACACAAGGACAAATAAAATGCTTGCTACAATGCAAAGCATGTGACAAGGGCTTTTTAAATAATTAATATTGAAATAAATGTACGATAACAGTAAAGATAATTGTCAAACAAATACTAAAATATATATAGATTAAAAATAAATAAATTCAGTTTTTTTTTTTTTTTTTTACAAGAGTGAGGAAAGAGGGTGGTAAAGATGATGTGGCTGTGATCTCACCAAGAAAAAAAAAAACATTTAAATAAAACTCAAAGGT
Source organism: Clarias pachynema (assembly GCA_030014365.1). Taxonomy (NCBI): domain Eukaryota; kingdom Metazoa; phylum Chordata; class Actinopteri; order Siluriformes; family Clariidae; genus Clarias; species Clarias pachynema. The sequence continues at coordinate 15,854,360 of JAQMYL010000037.1, read as the reverse complement.
CACTTAAAATGATAGTTAAGCATTCTGACCATTAAAACCTTGTTTCTACATGGAGAAATAAGGTGAATGCCTGTAAGCAGAAACATATTTTTAGGCTTCTGCATGCCAAAGGAAGATCTATAGGACCAGCCATATAACAAGGCACAACACTTTTACAACAACAGTCTAAAAGGAAAATGCCAAGCCAATAAAAAAAAAAAAAATTTTAAAGTGTGCACCACACTTTGAAAAAGTTGATTTGGTTGAAAATAGGTCCAAAGATCAAGTTCTTATGTATGTACATGTAGACCATACATCCAACTATCAATAAAGATCAGTGTTTTTCTATTGGCTAAAAAAAATATCTGTAAATTTCCTCTCAAGCTGTTATGACCCGATCGTCAAAGTATATATAGATATATTGATGATACAGATTTCATCACTATAAGTAACAAAATATATTAATTGTCAAAATGTCAATCTATCCCTTCAAAGAGATGATCATCACAGTCCTGAAAACTTGACATTGTAGAAGAGTAGCACATGACACAGCTTTTAAACAGATCTTAATGCAGGAAACAGCAGGTACAGAATGCGCAGTGTTAACCACTTCCTGGTACCTGTCTCATTGCTCATTGCTCAACTCTGACCACTGTAACACAGCTTTTAAAAAAAAAAAATAATAATTTTTTAAGTCCAATCAATAGAATCTTTAGCAACATATTTGTTTCCCAGTGTCTGGCTCATGATGATTTAGATTAAGATCTAATTTAATCAAATGTGAACAGACCATTAAAACTTAATCTTCCGCTTTAACAGAAAATTCGTAATTTAAACACAAGCTCGATGGCACACCATGAACAATGTTCTGCAGCTACATGACGTTGTCTAAATATACTTCTTAGGTTAACTGAGTCACTTCATAAATGTATCACACTGTAGTACCAAACCTTCAATTACAATTCTCCCCAGTTGATAAATTACTCAAAAGCAAAATACTTAGCCTCAAATAATTAGCATAAGAATTAGCATGAGTTCATGAGTTGGGAGATGTGTGCAACATGAGCTCTGCATAAATATCTGAAAAAACTCTCTCTTTCTTTCACATAGTTTATTGAAAGCTAGATGGAGGTAAATGCAAAGCTGGAATAAGAGGTGTCTGCCGTTCTGAGCGTGCCTCATGGCTAGATCCTGTAATGGCATCTGGAAATGCTTTTATACAGCATACAAACTACATAACTTAAAAGCATCATAAATTACCTGCACAACAAAGTGTCATTAAATAACATACTGACCCCTCAAAACAAGTGAAATTGACTGGGACTCAAATAAGTGTTCGAGGTGAAATAAAATAGCAAAAAAGAGTATAAAAGATACAGAAGTTTAAGTCAAGGGACAGCACATGGAGAAGTGAAAAAACACCTTCAGTATTCACACAAAAAATATGAACTGAAGTCACTCACTGGGCAGGCAGCGTCCTATAGTTTATATACAAAAGTAAAACTGAAAATAGATATTTCTTCTCTGTACAGCGTTTTCTTTTTCTTCTTCCTCTTTTTTTTTTTTTTACAAAGGTATTTGTCCTCTTTTTTCTCTCCCACCCTCTTTGCCTTCTGCATCATTCATCACTAAATTCTCCTGAAGCACGCCAGGCTTCTCATCTCCCATGGATGGTGCTGAGAGGCCATCTTGCCAGTCTTTGGATTGCTGTGCCAATATGCTCAGTCAAGTGAGATGACGTCCGGGATGGAGCCGTATATGACCGAGGCGGCAGTGTCTGACCGTGAGCGCGACACACTGCTGTGTCCATGACTGTCCCGCAGGCTGCTACTGCTGCCTGCACTGCCGTTGGGTGGTACTAGTGAACTGCTTGGTACAGTGCCTGCTTGCTCCAGGTACAGCTGTGAGGAGTTATAGGGCAAGAAGCGGAGGAGTTCATGATCTTCTGACCCTGATGCCGAGGCAGATGCTGCAGCTGCTGCTGCCATTACCATGTTATAATGCTGGTGGTGAGAAAACAAAGAAAGAGAAGGAGGGGGGGGGGTGTTAGATACAGGGCAGTACTAATTTTAAGATATTAGTCTTTCTAGAACTTTCTAACCGAATGAGGAGGAGACACCACGATAATCTAAAGCTTAAAAAAACACTATTTTACAAAATAACCTATAGCAGTTCACATATAACAGTCTCCAACATCAGCAATTTTCTAACACAGAAAATTTTTTAAGTCTGCGGTCTTTTTTCAAGTTTTACATACTCATTTCTCTCATTACATTCATTAAAAAAAAAAGTTATCTGCTGTGGTTTAAGGGGAATAGAACACGTTGGTAACCGTGGTTATTAGAAATCAACTTTAGGGCAATATTACACCACCACCTGATTCTTTTCATACAACACTGTGTCATGTTCTGTATTGTTTCCTACATTTGACGGAAACAGAAAATAAAGCCCCATACAGTACACCTTAGATTCCTAGATGAAGCATGCAAACACAAAAAGTATTCTCATTAATTGGCATGCAAGAGTCCCTTACAGCTAAGCTTTAGAGCACAAGTCAGACTAAGAGCTTACCGGATTTTCCCCTGGTAAAAATGAAAAGAAATTCAGATCTGTGGAACAAAAACAAATCATATAAACAATAGGATAAATATAACAAACACCAGAAGAATTCATGCAGAAGTCTGAAGAGCTACTTGACCATTACAACTGCCTTGGAATGAGTAAAGATTCTACAGAATAAGACAGAGCAACGTGGAACAACACCAAGCAGGTTTGTTTATTGCAGTTTTATGAAACTGGGGACACAAACAGTCCACAAGCCCCATGCACCCATTCATTTGGCCTCGTACCCGACAGGTCGCTGGGCGTGTGATAATAGTGGCGGTAGTCCTGAATGAGAGGAGGCGGTGGGGGAATATAGTTCGTCTCCACTGGTGGCATGCTCGGCGTGCGCGTCACTGGCGAAGCCTGATGGTGAAGATTCAATACCCTGGTGGAATAAAAATTAAATACCTGATTGAAAGGGAAATGCATACTTAACCACTTCATAGCTATTTAATTGAGTCAATGAGTAGTAGCATGTTCTGGTGACAAAAGAAAGTTTCACACAGATTATATCCCAGTCACCAAGTCTCATCATTTTAACAGTTTGTGTACTGTGACGAAGTCTAACCCTTTAGTGACTGGTGGTGATGTTGGAGAAAGAGATGGACAGCTTCGTTTAGGAGGAGGCTCTTCGTCATTATCATCATCTGAGGAGCTGTCTAGAGTAAGGTCAATCACCTCCACGTTTTTATTGTTGCTACTGATGTGGGATGAACTGTTTCTGTGCTCAGATGGCACTGGTCGACATGAACCTGTGCAAAAAACAGAGCAAAACAAAATTTAATTATAGAAGGAAAAGCCACATAATTTCTTTACTTGTACATATATGTCCTTCAATGCTGCTCACTTTGATCTCTATCTATCTCATCATAAGGTTTGCTAATATTTCTCTTGGCATACTGACCCAGTACATCAAGAATATAGGTTTTAAATGAACAAACTTGTACAGATATCTTCATATGAAAAAGTAATGCAATAAAGAAAATAAAGTGTGGTCATATTGAGATAAAGTCATTAATTACGAACGAGAGCGTTTATGTCTTCTAGAGAGTGTTAGCATCGCGTACCATCTAAGCCATTGGAGGAAGCAGACACCTCCTGCACCAGCTTTTTTGATATCATAGGTGCCCAGCTACCATCTTCCTTAAACTGGATCTCATCACAGTCTACACAGCTGTTTAAGATCTCCATGAACAACCTGCACACAACAAAACACTCAAATTTCTCCATACCTCAGCAGAACTCCTATTTAATGTAATATTTATTTAACAGTTCCAGAAGCCAGGACAATCTTAAGTATGGCAATTAAATGACTTACAAATCTTTAAAAATCCTTCTATTATATACATATAAATCAAGACAGAAGACCTGGCAATATTTTTTAAAAAGTATGTCATGTAATTATTACTGAGCTTTAACTTATCCAGGAGGATAACAGGAAATAAAATTAAGACTTCTATGCAACAGGTTACACAAAGGACTCGTGTTACATTAAAAATTTTTTCAAAGGCCACAGATTAGCATGGTAATTTAGTAGTGTGACACTGACCCGTCGATAATGAGGTGTTCATATGGGGCCTTCTTGTCACAGACTGGACACACCCATGTGGGTTTTTTCTCATTCATTTGGATGTAAAGTGTAGCGTCAAAGCATTGCAGGTGAGAGCAGGTCAGCGCTCGACATGGAACCATCAGTCGCATCTTCCCCAGCTGTCAGATGTATTCACACACAATCAGAATCGAATCATATGAACATTATGGATATTTTGTTTTTTAAAATATTTAATAAGCTGTTTGTTGTTGTGGTTTTAACTGTTTTTTTTTGTTGTTTTTTTTACAATGCAACTTCACCAAACATTTAAGTCAACGGTCATTTATTCTTTTTTCTGACCACATTATTTCCGTGAAGTTGACAGACCAGCCCTGTCCTTCTAGTTTTTAATTATGCATTAGACAGTTCTTAACCCAACTGCAGTAATTTCAGCAATCCAATCTCCCAAGTTGTTTCTTTTGCTTGATGCAGAGCAATAATTTGACCTTTCTGAAACAAAGGAACAACTGTTCTTCTGATATGGTTGTTAAATAAATGAAAAGCTACTCACTACATCAGTTAGGGTTAAAAGAATTGATGACAACTGAAGCATTTTAATTACTACAGTAATTATACAATCAAAGTATCCTCCTAAGTATTTGCTTAGTTAAACACCACCTTTAACGTTTTTTTTTTTTTTTTGGCCAAGCAGTACAAATGTACAAAAAGTAGGTCTGACAGAGGCAGAAAGCTGAAATGTATCTATATATTATTATAATTACAACAAAGGGAACAAGCATACCGGACAGAGAAGGGAGACTCTCAGACTAGTGGTAGCAATCTCACTGTCAGGATCAGCCGTCAACTTCTCTTTGACTGTTGAAATTTAAAGAGCAATTACCAATTTAACACAATGAATAAAAAGATACTAATAGAGCATCTTTGGCCAAACATCATTTAAAACATTATGTTCACTACTGAACTCACTAAGTGCTCTTGAGTGGTCTGGGTTCCTGATGCCTTTTGACCGTAGTCTCTGTAGCAATACTGAAGAGGACTGCTGTCGGACGAGGTACACTGCCATGGAATAACTCTAATCAAACAATAGATGACAGCTATCATGAGATTCAGCTTCAGCACAATACAAAAAAGCAATGAGATATTTCTGACTCATTCATAGGATCAAATAAAGCAATACCAGCTGGTAGTACATCACTCCATCACTGTCTCATTACTAACCCTGCCGATTTCTGATGTCCAAGACACCACAATAGTGTTGGGGACTGTTGTGGATAAACGGACCAGAGAGGTAATGTTGATGGGTCTGCTTGGTCGTTTTGGCTCTACTCCGTTCTTAGTTGGAGGAAGATAGCCCTATGTAAAATCAGGAAAACAGTTTTTTTTTTTATTTTTTATAATCTATTCACATGTTCCATTCACTTCCATTACTTAGTGCTACATCAAAACTCTTCTGAGCGTCCATTAATAACATTTTGCCCTGGAATTTAGAAGGGAAAGTTGAAGCATGGCTTTGTGTTTTTGACAAGCTCATACTCACGGGGAGGTTACAAGGCTTTCCGTTCACTTTCACACAGAGGTTTGGTGGGAAATGATCTTCCTGAGGACAACTCGTCTCTGATAAGCAAAACCTGAACAAGATAAAGCCAAACAGAAAAAGCACTGGAATTCAAAAACAACCTAAACAATGAAAAAAACAAGCAGTACTTCTCATGTGTATTATATAACTAAATGTGAAAGCGAGTGGTGTGTCCCCCATTACATTCTTCTCATTCAAACTTTCACAATGAAATGGTAATAAAAAAGCTACCTTTATTAATTCTCTTTTGTGTCTCATTGCAAATTTAAAAAAGTTTGATAATCATACCTTAATTGAACTTGTACTGAAAAGTCACATTTGGTCCCAGAGATGTCCCTATGGGGAAGAACAGGGGAAGAAGTGAGGAAAAGCAGGACACAATTCCAACATTGTAAAGAACTGGGTGGTCATCATTAGCCTGACGAGGTCAACACCACCAAAAGGCCTGGATACCATAAAATTCTTTCTTCGATGGAATAAAAACCCTTTACAGCATCTAACCAAGTAAGGAACACTTGGTCTATCACTGTCAAAGTCTACAATCAAGAGATCTTTGTGAATGTAAATACAGAGGGTTACGTCAAGATGAAAACAAATGGTAACACTCAAAAGCAAAAAGACCAGATTAGACTTTTTGCTGAAAAATATCGTTAAAAAAACCCATCCAGTTGTGAAGCAAGATTCTTTAAACCTAAGAATATCTTGTACCAGAATGATAGGAAGAAAAGAGTATGGTGATGGCAGTGTTATGGTATGGGCATTTATAGCTGCCAGTGGAACTAGGACACTGATGTTTATTAACGATGTGACTGCTGACAGAAGTAGCAAGATGAATTCAAAGTGCATAGGAGCCAGAGGTTCTGCAAAAGATTGAATCAAATACTGCAAAACTAATAGGACAATAGGACACATGGGGTAATTGCTCAAAACGTACCCCAAAATCAAAAGCAAAAAAACAAATATTATTATTATTATTATTATTAACAACAACAATAATAATACAGAAATTGTGTCACTTCATCGATATTTATGGTCTTGATTGTAAATAAATAAATCATCATCATTTGGCCACTCAAGTGTGCAAATTTTCTATTTACATTATGCAACTATAAGCACCCCTACTGATTTGCAAACTTGATCTGCATCATCCTTACTAACCATCATAACCAAATCTATGCTCCTCCTCCATACTTACATTGAGCTGCTGATCTGTTGGACTTGCTGTGGCGTCAATGCAAATGCAAAGCATGTTTCCTGAAACCTCTGATTGTTGTCTGAGGCTGTGAAGACAATAGTGTGCAAAGGAATAAGGCAGACAAATCATGAGAGTAAAACTGAAATGGTAGTTCATGTGTGAAGAATATTATATTTCATAATGGCTGGCAGTTTTTACAGTTACGAGGGGAAGTATTTTGATATTCTATGAGCTTCTTAGAAACATTTTTTTTTTTTCACCAAGATTACAAATACAAGATCCAATTTTACTGATTCTCTTCTGTTGCATACCACTCTAAATGCAATTCAAACTGTACATGTCCAAAAAGAACTTACTCAATTTAATCTGCTTATAGTAAGGAAGAACTTGAAGGAAAGAGAGACAGAGAGAAAATTATACACTTATCAGATTTATTTATTTATTATTTCATACATTTATCAGAGACTAATATGTAAAAAAACAAAACAATATTCTTAATCATTGTTGTCCTGGTTACAACAATTATGTGGGACTTGAAATTCTGTGGACCAAGGACAAAACTGTTTAGCTGAACGTCTCAGGCTGGAATTGCTTTTGTACTAGAACAGCAATCCAATATCTCACACTGAAACTCTGCATATTGTCTTACTGTTCTTTCTGTTAAACACAGGCTTAACATTCACAGTAAACACTGTACGTTTTAAAAGTTAGCATGGCATCTCCACTGAAACTGCCTGCCTCAAACTAAGTGCTCACAACCATGTGACCAGAATGTGCCAAAATGTCCAATTGCTTAAAATTTAATAGCTTCATTTAAACAAGAGATCCCATGAATTCAAGTTCAGGCGCATGTTATTTAACTCCAATGTTTTATAATCGTATTTTACATAATGGTAAACATGGTACAAGGTATATGTGATGCAAGTTGCTTTTCCGGGTTAATATAGGGTAGTTTCTGTTCATGTAGTGTCATGGGATTTGTGGTTGTGGTTATGTCACATGCTCCTTCTTACTGCTTTTAAGGCTCACACATATGCAATGCCAACATTCACTCACTGCAAATAGATATCGCTCGGCCATCTGTGCCCACATGCACACGAACTGAGGCTCACTAAAAAAGCTAGCTTGAGACTGGACTCAAACATGTACAACACCACCTTTCCAGTGATACTGCCTCTTATTTTTAGCACCACAGCTATAGCTGATGTATATCCAATCTGATATGCCATAAATCATTTCAAGAGCACCATGATGTCATTGTCACCAAGTAGAAAGAACCAGATCGAAAGTTTGAAAAATCACTTACCCAGGCTGGTGGGTTTGATCAGTTCATCCAGCACATCGTAGAAAGGAAGCCTCTGAAGCTTAACATCTGGATGGACAGGATGCAGGGCGGACGGAAGGTGTGGAAGGCCCAGCTCGTGCTTGGGCCCCAGGAGAGACACAGGCAGCAGAGGCGAAGGTGCGCCGTGGCTGTCGAAGGCGAGTTGGGTGAGGCTGGCGGGCAAACCTGCAGACGCTACACCTGTTGTGGAGTGGACCCCAGGCAGAGAGAGGTCTGTCGGGGACACCATTTTTGTGGGGAAGCGGCGGCGGTAAAGCTCCTTGATCTTCATCTGTACAGCAGGGCTGCAACCAGCCTTCAGCAAGTGGAGTGCTTTGGTCAATAGTTCGTGCTTTCTCCCGTGCTTATTGCGACCAGCGTATCCTAGTAGTACTTGCAGTTCAGAGACACGCAGACTCATCACCATTTGCTGTTATGCCAAAAGGATAGGAAAAAAGAAAGAAAGATGAAATTAGTCATAACTGTGATCTGATACTATTGCACAAGACAACTATGAGCAAAAAAATTTTGTTTTCATTTTCAATTTAATAACCATGAGTTTTAACATACCAAAACATGAACAAGCTCTATAAAATCTATAAAAATTTACAGATTTATACTGTATCCAGTTACTCACGTACCTGACATTCTGGAGAGTTAATCATTCAGAAATATAATAAAGCAGAAGATATTCTATCCCTGTGATACCAGCACACATTTCACAAGTCACATTAAATTACATCACATGAAAAATGGGAACATACATTTTCCCATAAAAATCCCCCTTTTTTTGGAGAACCTTTAAACACCAGAAAAGGCTTATTTTATTGTGAGAACAGAACATGCAGTTCTGAAGTTTTCTTTTTGCCTTTTCTTTTGACTTGCAAGAGGCCTTGCTTTACTGATTTTAAATTATTATTTTAGATTTAACCAAAAATCACTCAAGCTCTTAAAATTTTCAGGCATTTTAACCAAACAGCTGAACATCCAGTACTTGGTTTCTATTAAAACCAGCCCAGGAGAGAGAAGATTGTGAGATGTCGGGGGAGGGGAAGACTGAATCTAAACTTTAACCAGCGAGCTTTCATAACAAAAGCAGTGAAGCAAAGCTCCAATAAAAACAAGAAACTGCAGACCTTAGCGGCTCACATTTCTATATCTTAGTGGCCAACCTCTTTCGGCCAGTTTACTGCCAGCTGGACTCTTCACGTAAGCATGGACACAAACAGATTTTTATTAAACCTGCCCATCCCCCACAAGCACAAATATACTGTCTCATACAGGGAGGTCAGACTCGGACTGCTTTCCTCTGATGGCAGAAACCAACATCTGAGAGAAATGCACAAGTTACATGCCAAGCTCTTATCTGTAAAGTTAGTTGACTATATTCCCGGTTCATGTTTGGGCAGCTCATCAACAAGTGACAACAAACCATAACTTAAGATGCTAAACAATTTGACAGTCTTATCAATGACTGATATAAAACAGATGTTCAATTATCCTTTAAGGCTCCAGGTCTTGGCGATCATCTCAATAACAAGCTGGACTGGAAGCTCGACTCGGAGGCTTTGAACATTAAAGGGACGAGCAAACGCTATTTTCTGGTGACATACACAGGTCATTTAAAATTTGCAGCAAGATGACTGAGTGCTTCCATCAATCCTTGCTAGCCAGCAAAGGATCCTCTCTAGATGATTTTGAGATGTTGGTGGAAAAGAGGATACTCAGAAAACTCGCAGTCATTCTGCACAATAAACAGCATCTCCTCCATGACCTACTGAGTAAACAGCGACACTCTTCATTTAGCTCAGCTGTACAGGAGGTCGTTTGTGTGGCACTCTACTCCACACTAAGCAAGTCATAGGAAAAGCTTATGAACAATGGCTGAGATTTACCAACAACTACTATTTTTATCTGTAAAACACAGACACTTTACAACTGTTCATTCTTCCTCTTCCATTCATTTTCTCACATTTGCTATAAATAATACTGTACATTTTATCACTGCTTAAGGAAATCTCCACAAGTATTAAACCAGAAAAATAAACCAAATCCATGTTTGATAAACGTGTGTTTACAATTCCTTATGACGGTGAATGATTTTGCACCACAGAAGTAATTTAGATCATGTAAGCCTGCACCCTAGCATTGTACTGTATATAGCCTAAACTATTGAAATTCTGAGTAACTGGACAAAACATTTTTTTGTTTCAGGTACAAGATCATTTTTTGTTTCAGGTACAAGATCATAAATCCTTAAATATAAAAGAAACTGGGTTAGAAATGAAAAAGTTACATTTCTTTTAGTCAAGGAAAACAGTGTGTGCCATTACATTTGTCCTGAGAGTCTAGTAGAGATTTAAAACGAAGAGGAAGCAGCCCTGTAACACCCACCCACACGTAGGTTGCCAGAAGGGCAAACAAAAAAGCTGAGAAATGAAACTGAAGAAAAACTGAAAAACATTTGTTTGCATTTAATGTGCAATGTATTTTTATTTACTTTCAATTCATTTATTTTTGTTTAATTTCTATATATATATTTTTACAAATTTAATTCCATATGAATATGATTAGACTCACCACACACTGAGATTTTAGCAATCAAAAACTAGTGGGGGATTTGACACATTTAAGCAACATATTTCAGCAGATAACAAGAAATCAATAACTTTACTTTGAACCATGAAATCATCTTGCAACCAGAAGCTTTGGGAGAAACATACCTCATTTGTTTTCTTGAGACCCTACAAAATCATATTATATGGCTTATTGGCGAATGTAGAGTATAAACTGGGATTCAATAACCAGTGGCCTGATATTCTCCAAAAAAGCAAATATTCAAGTAAAACATTTTGCCTTCTGTCACTTCTGTACTATGTAGCCAAAAACTGAGGAGAATTATTACCGGTATTTCACTCATTCTGCTTTAGAATATCAGCCACATTAACTTCTGGGTTGAATCCCACACAGTGTTTAATGGAAAGCTAGTGTGCTAGGGTGTACAATAGGTTGTTCCACACACCAAGCAGTGCCCCTAATCAGGTATTGGAGAGGGATTCAGGATTCAGCCTTGTGTTAGGTCCTATTTAGCTTTGTAGATTGCTTTAGGGATAAATAAGGCAATATGAACAGTTGAGGGATTTTGGAACGACTTAGAATTAATTACAGTGAAACCTCGGGTTGCGAGTAACGCGGTTTGCGAGTGTTCCGCAAGACGAGCAAAGATTTTTAATAAATTTTGACTTGGGAAAACGAACAAGTCTAGGTTTACGAGTAGCAAGTACCATGCATCACGAAGGCGCTTCTTGTTATGACGATGAGCGTCACGTGATCACAACTGAGCCAATGATTTCTCTCTCTCTTGGGCTGCGGAATTGTGGGTAATCGGCTCCCCTGCTGGGTCTTAGTGCGCGTCTCTTACTGGTATAATCAACATCCATGCATGCGTGTACTGTTTACTATAAC
>JAQMYL010000037.1:15792130-15827347 GCA_030014365.1 Clarias pachynema | reverse complement strand
GAACCGAACTTATGGCCACCGCGCGAAACCTACAGCTTGTTTGGTGCCACTGCAAAACAATCCCCCTCTCAAACAATATCCCGCGGTGGGACGTTCCACCGCTCTGTGTTCCCAACGCTTTGTGCGCACACACTCACCGGTATTGGGGTATATGAAAAATGAATATAATTTTTTTTTAAAACACCGGTATTCGGTATGAAAAGGTATACCACCCAGCCCTACCATTGAATAAGGTTGTGGAAACAGTTCTGTAGGGAATGCATGGTGTAAACAAAGGTTAAAAAGTTTTTAAAACATTAGTGCATGCAACTTTTTGGCCAGGTAGCGTATACTGCTATGTGGATTGTTAACCACATATTAACTCATTTCATCTAAGGTTATTACAGCACCTTCCCTACTGTCCTGAAATAGCGGAAAGGCTACCAATTCAGGATTGGTACAAAATATATGGTAACGCACAAGCCTAGTAAATACTGTTACACAAGTATGAAACACTATTATATAAGGAAACCATGTGTAAGAAAATCTCTCACACAGAGAATGTGAGGTGACACAACTAACTGCACTGCGAAAAATATATATATTTAAAATTCTAGTGTCCACACGAGTTTTGCACTACAGCATTTACTCACCCTGTCTCTTTAATTAGATGATTACAAAATTTATGCAAGTGTTTTAGAAAAAAAAAAAGAAAAAAAAAAAGCATTGTAAATGTCTAGATCCACTAAACACAAAAGCGGGTTAATTAGGAATAGGTAAGCTACACAATTATTTTGTAACTTAATATATATTGTTTGAAGTGGTGTTTTTACAATAATATTCCACTATCAAATACATAGCTCTGTAAAAGAAACTGGGCTGTTCAGCGCACTGAAGAACACAACAGCTGCTCCTTCTACTGTAGAAAGTGAAACTAAGACGTGTCTGTTGCTAAAGGCATTTTATATAATATACACGAATTGCCACCTCAGGGAGTTTTTCCTTGCGGCCATCGCCCTTGGCTTGATCATCAGGGACATTCTGATCATTTTGATTTATACACATTTTCTCACATTTCATACTCATTTCCCTAATTTTATTTTGATTCTGTAAAGCTGCTTTGGAACAATAACCATGGTTAAAAGCATTATATAAATTAAATTGAATGCACACATGACAAATGAGGGAAAAGTTAGCAGCAGGTTATTAACACTGGCAGCAAAACAGGTTCTTAATACTCCATTTAAAATTACTTTTAGATCAACCACAAATACGGATTTTACACTAAAGCCACCTTTAAACTAGTGAATAAACTCATACAGTTCCTCTCTGAGCTTTTAAAAATTGAGCTGAGGCAGATCTCATTTTCAAGCAAAGTCCAAAAAGACTAATAAAAATCTTTGAGTCTGAAAGTGTGGAGTGTGCAACACATGAGTAAGCCAATACGTTAAAGAACTAAGTTACTAACTGAAAGTATGCATAGATATTAATGAAACAGAAGTATAATTACATTTAACTGTAAAATAATATGATGGAACTAATAAAGCAGTAGATTGGTCTGAAGGAGCACTTCATACCGGCTTTGCTAACAAACCGAAAGCGGCACTGAATGTTTAAATTATTGTCACAGATAAACAATAGATAAATAAATAAACGGTTCTTATAGTTAATAACACGCTTCAAGCATGGCACAACAGCCACTAAAATGTTATAAATCGTTCAGACAAAACCCTTCATCTTTTTGTTAACCAAAATATTACATGCAATGCACAAATCAGAGCACAAATCTAACATGATTGGTAAAGACATATAATATACTCAATCTAAACACTTATTTGTAAGAAAGGACATGTTTAAGCATTAAATATGCAATTATTTGTTTTCACAGCACTGAGAGAGCTAATGCTAGCTAAGCACTTCATTATGATGGCAGGCTAAGCTATCCTGTAGGACTTCACATTAATGCGCGTCCACTGTCAGTCGGTTTGTGTCTCTCGGCCACGAAGGGGAAAAATACCCCCGTAGTTATTGTTCTCAGTAACTTCTAATAATTTTAATATGTAAATGAAGGCATAACGGTTAGCTTTATTTCATCCACAGTGTCGAGCTACATACATGGCTATTAACGTACATACAGCTCGCTAGCCGGCTCGCAGACCCACACAGCCTACGCACACAGGCGTACAGAGCGAATAACCAAGCTAACCCAGCTAAGCTAACTCCAGCCTGCTGCTGCATTTACCTACACACTGTATCAACAACGATGATGCGACGTCAGAATGTGCAGTAAAATCACTTACTACGCCATGGCAAGTCTATAGCAACGTTCATGCTGAGTTTAAAAATTCGAATTTTGAGCCATCACCAGTTCGGCTGAAGAGGAAGCTGTTAGCTGGCTAGCTAGCTAGCTCCGACAGGACTAACTAGCTCCGTTAGCTTTCAGCCACCCCAGTTGACACAACCAAGTCTGAACATCACAACAATAACAACGCTCCTCCATACTGCAACAAAGCCGCCGATGTAGCTAGGCCGCTTAAGACACATTTGGCGCACTGCCACATATAAACAAAATACACCCAAACACTACCAAACAGCCAAGAATACCCCAATTACACATGATATCAATAGTAAATTTTTGGCTACGCCTTACCTTCAATTCCGCACTCTCCGCCATCTTGTTTCTCTGGCGCATGCGCGGTAGGCCCTCGGCACGTGAGGGAGCCGCGTTTCTAATAACGTTCCTCAAATTCAAAATTAGCGCCCAGTTTTTCAAACGAACCCTCGATACTCAGATAGGCCAGATCTGTGCAGCCCAAGTAATGAGACTGGATCATTTAACGCAGTGCAGTAATACAAGAAACACCCAATTAAACAGAGGATGCGAAGAACGTAATAAAGGAGTCATCAAATGAAAAACACCATCATCCCTGGTGAAAAAGCAGCTTCCAAAGCACAGGCCAGCTGCTGTAAGTGCTGGAGGACTGGAGATCCGGCAGGAGGGATCTGAATGGCCGTACTGATGCTGAATCGCAGACAACCTCATTGTAAGAATATTATAGCGTAGTTAAGTAATTGCAAATTCTCAATCAGTTTAGTCTGCAATAAAGAACTGGGGAAATAACTTACCAGCTGTTAAAGACATTCTAACAACTGGTTACTGCCAGACTGAGCTGGATTCTTCAGCAGAAATTTCAGGTAATTTGTGTTTATAATTAGAGCATTAAACCATTCTAGCAGTGACATTCTCCCTGTTCAGTATGAAAAAAGAGGTCAGAATTGCATTGACAGCTGTTATTTTGTTTACATTACTCAACATTTATCAAATGTATTGTTCATAATATTATAATAATTATTATATTTAATTTTAAAAATGTTAAAAGTCTTCTAATTAACTTTTTTTTTTCCACGCAGTAAAAAGATGTTTAACATCTTTTCGAACCCCCACAAAACAGATATAGTCAAAACAGTGGAAATACATGTCTTAATTATTTTTGTTTCATAAGATACCTTATATCAGCCTTGTATCTGCTTAGATCAAATTCAATTCCAGTATGCCTAAGTAAGGACTCATCCATGTCTCTGGAGCCACAAACAAACAAATAAACACAATTTGTGGCTATGAAATTATTATATTCTATCTATATTATGTTTCTATTATATTTTTTATAAACTTGGATATAATGATAGTTTTACACATCTCGATAAATAACAATAGTTAGGTTAAAATTAGCACTCCTTGTTTTTAATCAGCGAGTTTCAGGTTAATGCATTAATTACATTTCAAGTGACCAGACAATTCCATTTAAAGAAACTAACAAACCATAACAATTATAAACACTTTTTGATAATGATTTCCACCAATAATATGTGGTTTTTAAAAAGGGACTACAATGAGGTCTCGCCTTGTTTTATCACAGACCAGTTGGGGTCTCTGAGGCTATTTTCATTCATTCAGTTGACCAACAGTTGACCATTCAATCTACATACTGTATGTACTCTCTTGAGTGTGTGTGTGTGTGTTTAGCAAAATCATCATTAGTCAGTTTTATAATCAGCTTTGTAACATATTGTCTAGATTATTGCGTTCTCGTTTATTTATTAGACAAATCAGTGCACAAAGCCTACATTTAGTAGCCATCTGGAGTCGGCTGTTCAACCTAGCTCTGCACTGAAGAGTATTAGATGCAGTTTATAGCCACTAGATGGCGCTATGAGACCAAGTATTACAAATCTTTCGCCACTCATTTTTAGGTTAAAACTCACGGGATTAAGGTTTAGGATCGGATTAATCTGCTTTATCTAAGTAATAACTTTAATAAATGATAATAAACATAATAAATGCACAGATAAGAATAAGAGGACAAATTAAAATATTTGCAAAAATTAGGATTAATAACAGCTAATCCTGTTTGCTTTGACTTCCGCAGAATAAACGTTGTAAGGTAGATTACTTTTACTCTTCAGTCCGTATAGCTCATTGTCTGTGCAATAACACAGATAAAGCAAGAAAGAAAAAGACCTGAAGCTATCACATATATGTGTTATTGCACAGACGATGAGCTATATGGGCAGAAGTATATATGTAAGTACTGTATATACTGTATATGCTTGAAGAGTGTTTCACAATCAGTATCTAATTCTATTGTGTGACAGATTTTGTAGCTGTGCACATCCTCAGTTTAATCACAAAACCTTTTCAGACTACAAGTGTATCTGCATACAGATATATTGAGAAAAGATGCTACATATTGAATCGAGGCCTGTGATATTTTGCACTGGAATCTTATTGCATTTATCTGACCATCATATTTGTAATTATATTTAATAAAATCCCATGAATTGAGATGTAAAGTATAACCAAGTAATATCTATATTAATAATTAAACTAAAAATGCGTGTGTGTGTGTGTGTGTGTGTGTGTGTGTGTGTGTGTGTGAATGGAGCTCAATCAAAATTTGCATACTATGCCCATGCCTTATAATCTGTCTTTGTCCATGTTCATTTTATTTGTTATTTACACTGAAATATATCTCGTAGCACATAGTTCTTGCTGTAAGATTGAGAGCAACAATTCGCACAGTGTATAATCAGACAATAGTTATCATATAGTTTAACAAGATATTTTAATACACATTTCAATCATCAGGGTTGCCATCAGCGCTGTCTATTTAAAGTGCTTTACATCAATTTTACATTGTTTACACATGAGAACAAACATTGATGAACAACATGGATTAAATAAAACTGTTAAAAATACATTAATAAATTAGTGTAGGATCTAATGTAAGAAAGTGCCCTAACATTTCACCAACAGAAAGAGTATCACAATAAATAAAATATATTACATACTATATGCATTGCACAAAGCCACCTATTACAATTTATTTTCTTAACAGATGATAATATTTTCAGTGAAACATGTCAGGGTTTCTTATTGTGCTATATTTTATATAAATGATACGGTTGATACAATAAGCCTTTTTTATTTAGTAGTAATTAAAGTTTGAGACCTAGGAAACTACCGTACACTTGCTCACTGCAGGCCAATAACTGAATTCTGGTGGTTGTAAATGTTGTTTTTATTGATATATTAATGTCCCTGGTTTGAGCAGTCACATTTGTGAAGGACAATCGGAAGGCATCACGGTGGTAGTAGAGGAGGCTTGAAAGTACAGGTCCCAGAGCAATGACGAGGGGTCAGCATCTTACACGAGAAATGATGGAGTGCGTCGTGAGCTTCTGGGAAAAAAGGGTATGGATCGCTTAAAACAACAATATCTATGAAGATCTGTGTGTGTGTCTTTATACCCCTCATAAAATCTTGTGATATGATGCAAGCAAAATGTTTCAATCTAAAAAAAAAAAAAATCTGTGATCTGAGGGCAAATGTCTGCAACACTGCAGAAATATTATTTAAGCACTTCCTTAAGCAGGTCGTTTTGCGTTTGGCTAACTTGAGTTTTATTATTTGTTTTTGCTAGAAGCATTGATTACCTTTTAACTTCTGTTGGATAGCATAACGAGCCTTTCTTTCATAGTCCAACTCGCTGCACAAAGAGTCTGAGCAGGAGAGACAAAGTATGACTCAGAAATGAAAGGCCAATTATCCTACCTCATCTACCCATCTCCAGATTCAGCTATTCAGATTTATAGACTTTTGATACTGAGACAAGTCAGGAAAATAACTCATTACCTACAAATTTGCAGAGGGGATTTCTCATTTGGATATTTTCCTCACCGTTATACAAAAAAGAATTCTAAAACTGAGGATATTCCAAACATAATTATGAAGAACAAACTCACCCAAAAGATTACACATCTAAATTTCTCTTAATTCCCTTTTATGTAGTAAATATACATTACAATTAAATAGGAAAAGGGGATTAAATAATTATTGCTCAATATAAAATGTACTCATTTTAGTATGTTTTTTTTAAACATGATTTTATGATGTACGATAGTAATTATAGTATGTGTTTTTGCAAAACATTGAATTTAGATTTGAATAGCTTAATTTTTTTTTTAACCTGATTAAAAACGGGAAAAGAAAATCATGCATAAATAGTTTTGTTTATTAATACAGCTTTATAAATATGTCTATGTAACTTGGACTATGTAATAAAATATGTTTTTGTGCATGTGGTGTAAACTCTTTTGGGGAAATCAGACCTCACCTCGAACAATCTGCAGTTGCTGGACCATCTCTTCTCGGTATGACAGCTCCCTTTTCATTTGGTCTTGAAAATTGTCTAGGAAGCAATACAGAAATTATCAATATTATAGGTGACTGTATAATTAAAGAAAAATATAATCATACTACAGTGGGTCTCTTATTCATAATGAGTATGAACAGTCAGAACATAAAGGCTTGCATGAGGAGAACTGAGGCTTAATAAATAAAAGGATGTTATAAAACCATAAAACCACTGTTCATATTAAAATGGAAAATATATGTATATGGTAAAGTACCTTTCAGACATTGGAATTCCCGTTCCAGCTTCTTTCTCAGCTCCACTTGTTCCACTAGTTGTTTTTGCAGCTCTTCTGTTGAAGAGAAATGTTTAACAGTTATTTCAACAACACGCATTATCCAAGATGGTTATTTAAGTGCAGTTTGTAAAGGCCCTTATGCAAAATGACCCTGGATAAATAATTAATTACCAGGTCTCACATGAAAAATAAATACAATGGCATAGAAATATAGGAACTGTAATTAGTATAAAAATATATAGTTAAATAGCCTTTAGAATATATGCATTTTATTATAATAATTAGACTTGTAGCCCAGTAAACAAAGTGAATGAATCAAGCTTTTCCTGTGTATAATGCTTGACAATTTCTATGTTTATGAATTTTTTTAAATTAACACAAACGTACAGCATGTCTTGAGCTGTAATGTATACACTGCATACATATAAAGTGTAAACATATACATATAAAATGTAGACAGACTAATTCTATTTGCTTTCATTAGGTGAGATAATTATAATTTATAAAACAAAACAAAAATCTGATTGTCACAGTGTCAACTCTCTTCAGTAAAAATAACAAAAATTAGGGACCACGTTACAAAGTATTATTATTATTATTATTATACCTTTCGCCATGTTTTCGATGTTTTTTCCAATCTGTGACGCTCTGCCCGTTTCACTACGCATCGCTTCCATATCTGTACACAGAGAAAAATACTTTGTGAATGCTTTTACAATTAGTATTTTATTACAACTATTTTTTGGCATTTAATATTTTAACAATGAGTTCTTTCCCCCATGCAGAATGCTTCCTCTCACCCTCGGGCTCTCTCGCGCCTCCTTCAGCAGCGCCGCTGTGCTCGTGCAGGGTTTTCGGCGCAGTGATTTCCTCTACTGTGGATGACGGCTCCTCCTCGTGCGCATCTTTAACTGTGGGAAATGAATATGAACGTAGATACAAACAACTCCGTAGAAAGTAAGACGCTGTACGCGGCGTGTTGACATCGTGAGCCAGGCTAAAAGTAGAGCTTACCGCTGGAGTCGCGCTGATAAGTGGCTGTCGAGCTGAAACACGGGGCACTCATCTGATACAGGGGCGCCATCCTTTCATGTGTGTACACCTGTAAAATTAACCAGGCAATTAGTGGCAATTATCTGCAATTTCACTCTTTCCTGCATTACTCTCGAGAATGCAGAAAAACGGACTATTTGTAACAAATTCTCAATAGTAAACCAAATCTGCATAATCACTAGTCTATTTTGGGCTAATTAAACATCCACAATGGAAGAACAATAAGCAGGACCGCTTACAGAAGTAACTAGAATTAGTTTGCAAATTGAGAACCAATTACAAATCGCCTCGTATTAACATTACAATGAGCATTAAATATTAATGTAAGACTGAGTTGAGTTATCGTGGATAGATCTGCACTGTCAATACACCGCATTAATATTTACATTAATATAAACCGATATTTGATTTAACTTTGAACTAGCACGTGCATTATAAAGCAAAACAAAACAAACAAAAAAACTACATGTCTACAGACAAAACAAGCGAGTTTGTTTTGGGTTATTTTGCTGTCTACGTGTCCAGCAAAGTGTTGAGATACTTGTTAATCAGGCCGAACATGATACTCACTTCATACCGAGTTGAAGCTTTGTTGCTCTCCAGCAGAGGCTTGTTCTGCTTCTCTGCCTCACTCGGGTGTGTAGTGTGTGGATCACTCACTACGACCGTTCGGCTGTTTTCCTCTCCTTGTGCTTTCCCTCCATCGCCGTGCACGTGAGCAGACAGAGCTGGTGGGCTGTGATGGTCGTCCACTGAAAGTTGTAGGCATTCTTCTTCATCATCTTCCTGTACTTTGTGTGACTCCACGTCCACATCCGGGTCTTCCGCGCTGTCGTCCACGTCCGGAGAGGCCGACCTATAACTCGAACTTTCGCTCAGGAAGTCAGGCGATAGGTAACCAGGCCTGGTTCCCGAATACGGGCCTCTGTTGCCGTACAGCTTTGCTATACTCTCTGTGTCCTTAACGACAGGCCTGAAGGCCGAGACATAGCTCGGTTTTCTTGGCATGCTGTCCGTAGTTCTCGTCTCATCCCCGGACTTGTCCTCGTCGTTGCGGCTGGACTGTGTGCTGGAGCAGCGCTCGTTCTCCTGCAGGCTGTCTTTGGGGGTGCTGGCGCTCCTTTCGCTCGGTTCCGACGCATCGAACTCGTGCTGCCGTGCGCAAAGCACCTCGGGAGGCGGTTTCGGTGGCGCGTGGTGATAAGGAGCCATGGGCAGGCCACTTGCCGTGGGCCAAAACATGGGAAATGAAGGGTAAGCGCTGTCCTTCGCGCCTGGCCAGAACACACCAGGCAAGTTAGTTTTGTTCTGATCCCCTACCACACCATCATCTTTCTTCTGACACAGACCAAATGCCTGGAAACCGTATGGATGGGGGAAGAGGGGTGGCGGAATCTTCTGTAGCATCCCAAAACTCTTGCTAGGTACCGGGATCACAGGATAACTGCGGATGCCACTCGGTATGGGCACAGTAGCTCTGTCGTCTTCACAACGAAGAGTTTTAAGGGGCACCTCAGATGAACGTCCCTGGGCTCCACTGACGGCGCCTTGTGATTTCATAGGGGACGCTCTCTCAGACCCATGCCCAGGCAGTGTCCTTTTCCGACTGCCTCCGTTGAACATGGCCTTCACGTCTTCCCAAGCGTGGGTCACGTCATCCGAGGAGTTTTTGTCCGATAACTTTAGGTGTCGTCTCCACGAGTTAAAGTTTGCTGCGTCGGGCTGCGTGTATTTGGACTCGGGCGTGCGATGAGAATGAAATATGAATTTGTTTGGTGAAAAATACATGTTACAGAACGAGCACTTTATGCATTTCGCTCTCGAGCTGTTGTATCGGGCCGGTATGAAGTTGCCGCGGCATCCCCACGCACACTCGTGTGATACATCAAAAGCGAAATTTTCGGGCAATTTGGGCGGATTGTGTTCACCGAGGAAGGACTTGCAGAGGCGCTCCGCTTCGCGCTTGGTGATCATTCCGCAGCGCCTGGAGGAGATTGGCATGGCACCTGCGCGCCTCAGGATCTCCAGCTGAACTGGCGTGCACTGCACACAGGTGATGCCCAAAGCCACACGCCGGTTGTGTATTTCGTTATAGCTATAGTTCTTCAAGAGGGTGTTAGAAATCTGGGCCAGGCACAATCGTTCTTGGCCATCTATGACCAAGGAGACGATGGGTATTCCGTACAGAGAGGTCTCACTGACTTGGTTGGGTTTTAGTGTGGGGCCGGTGTAGGACTGCAACTCCTGTTTCGAGTTCGGTGAACAGGTGGAATCTCTCCCGGCTGATAGCTGACTCGATATAGATTCCATTCCTGGAAATCTGCGGACACCAAACACTTGTTACAAAAGAGAACATTTTGACACATACAATAGAATGTTCATATAATTGGAAAAAAAAACCTAAAATGTCGTTTTTCTAGGTTTATAATATGTCAAGTGTGCAAAAAAGAGGGCCTTAAAATCTACAACAGACGCAAGATAAAATAAGGGTTTAAACGACGAAACTCTATTAATTAAAAGACTACTACTGCTACTACGACTACAAATAATAATAACAACAACAGTAATAATAATAATAATAATAATAAACTGGCATAGTTTTAAGGGCCTCGATACAAAAATATAAAGAGTAACTACGCAGACAACATATAACTGCTTCGCATAAAATTATTACACATAAATAAATAAATAAATAAATAACTTGAATAAACCATGCCAACAGTGATTGTCTTAAGTACATAACATTTTCGTAGCCTAACCAAGGGAACTTACGTGGGGCATTCAAGGCTCATCAGCAGCACATAAGCACTCCTCTAGGCTTCATTAATTCAAATGAAAAGAATCTGAGTGAAGATCTTTATACTGAGATTATCCTCTTAATTAGTCTTAATGAACTCGTTTTAATGTATTAAATTGTGTTCGTTCTCTAATAGTTATTATAAAATTAAGGATGGATGTGTGCTTTGTGTGTTGGCTGTTGTATGGTAGTTTTAGCACGTAGTTACTGTGAGAATAATTTTAGAACTAAAGTGAAGAAGAATACTTTGAACCATACAGAAGAGCTGCTCAGAAGAATAAAAACTTTTACTTAAAAGTTTATTTACCTTCAGTTATTATTGTTAATCATGTTATGCTACGTCTAGGTGTAAATTCGTAATATAAGACACTTGAAATGAGCACTACTGCATCGCGACGAGAAAATATCTCGTTATTAACTTTTCGGCGTTAAATTGCAATTTAAATGTAAAACATTTCCGCTCTATGTGATGAATGAACGACCTAAAAAATAATTAAACGCGCAAATAAAGTGCTTTTAATGTGATTTTTGGGAAATATTAAGTGAATTGCAATATGGAGGAATATGAAGATTATGGTTAAGACTTACCTTATTTGAAGAGAAACGAAGCTCTGAGTCTTATGTAGATGTCTCGGCAGCCACCTCCTCCAAATAAATGTGTTTATTTAATTATTATTTTCTGTCTTCCGTGGTTCCTTCTTGTTTTTGTTCTTGTTTTAGAGTCTGGGAATCCGTCTGCATGTATTTGTGTGATCGGCTGTGTGAAGTCGCACTGTGTGAGTTTAGAGCGCGTGGCTCTGCATGCTGCAGTCCGCGCACAGTGTCCGCGTGCCAGCGCGCGCCTTTATCACATAAAGCAGTGTGTGTGGATCGCGCGCGCCGGAGATCGACTGACAGCTAAACTAATGGCGAGGCACTCCCACTTAGCGCCGCGTATTTACATTAAGCATCCGCCTCCGGGACCAATGGAAACGACGGACGCTGCTGTCACAGAGGCCCGAGACGGTTTTTAAGGTTCACCACGTGATCTTAAAGGCACGCGCGTGTGTTTGTGCGCGCGTGGCTATGTGAGCGGTGGGCTATTTAATAACAGAAGCCTATCTTACCTTGTTCACTTGTTTGATTGGATAAAGTAGGAGAGTTTAGCCGAGACTCATCCTAATAATATGATCTGAGATTTCCAAAAGGATTACAAGTCATCATCATGTAGTGGAGCAAGCATCACATTAAGCACTCTCTCTCTCTCTACCTTTATGATGGATGCTTTTAGAAACCCTTATTGCCAAAAAATGGTTGATCAAAAAGTAATCGACTGCTGCCGAAATAATATCCTGTTTTTAATGCTTGACTATCTCTCTAATTATAGCAACTGATATTATATAACATGTTCCAAATGTCTCAATATAGAGACAACTAAACACTGAAATTTAAAATTACTTCTAAAATAACACTCAGAGAGTCGTCTCTTCCACTCATGATGAAATTGTGTTAACACATCTGGTGTTATGCATGCAATTGCTTAATTATGTTACTTTCCCCTTTTGGAACGCATTTTAACCTTTATACTGTATCTCCAATTTCGTGGAAGTAGGTCGGCTTTCGGAATAAACCTATTAAATTTAGCAAATGACTGTACAAAAATTTGATTTAGCTTAGTAGTGAAGTGGTGTAGGCATTACATGGGTATGCATTATTGATAAGTATTTATAGTGCGATCAGTGAACAGTGTCCCGCTACAGGGAGATCAGTGTCCGGGGTTGGAGCATTGCTCACTGGCATCTAAAGTTCACAAAGTGCTCACAGTCTGGGAAAAAAAGATATAGACCTGGTTAAAGTTGAAAATAGCTCCCAAATTGCAAATAAATAATTAACGACAGCTTTTTTTCCAAAAACGTTTTCAGAATTGTAATTTGTCGTTGCCATGCGTCGTTAATCAATACAATATCTACTGTTTCAATTAAATGCGAACAAATGATAAATGAGTTAGGCTTAAAAAAAAAAATAAAAAAAAAAGAATGACACCATCGCCTTGAGCCTTTCCATCTGCATTGGTTTAAGAATAAAACATTGTTATTGAAATGATGTGCGCCGCGGGACTTGGTAAACGGCGAGGGTTTGGAGCGATGCGGTGTGGGGGCTCTCTCCTGCACACACATGCTCTGTTTCCCAGGAAAACTTTCAGCTCTCCACTTAGACCTTATGAGGCTTGTATTTATTTTAAAGGCACGTCATGTGAGATTTAGCACACCAATCAGAAATTATGTTGAGAATGAAAGAATTGGCTGTGTTTGGAGGAATGCATGCAATGTGTTTAAACCGCAGTGTATAAACTAGCTCTGAAAAAGTAAATAAGTTTCAGGTGGTGTGTGAGGCGCTTCTTGCTGCACCTCTTTCTCCCATGCTTTCTGCAATATTGATGATGGCAGAGGGAGTAATCCGACCCAGTGTCACGCTATTGACTTTCACAAACAAGAGACTTTCTTCTTCGCCAACAATAATTACCATCTTGGACTGTAATTATTCACTTCTGTTAAATTATTCAGGAGTAAGTTAAATGGCACCTTGATATCCTTTTTTTGCATGCAGCATGCAGGATCATGGGTAACATGGTTACTGAACCTGTGTGTTTTCGCCCGTTATTGAGTTTGCTCTAAAATAATGGTAGATATATAGATCAAATCTACAGTGGATTTAAAACCACATATTGTTGTTAATATAGGGCAAATAATTAATCATCAGCAAGAACGTAGCAAATAAATAAATAAAATAGTAAAAAAAAAAAAAAATGGTGGTGTGCATACGTATTTACAGTTAATTAATGACAGAAAACATAGACGATAAAGCAATCCTTCCGTTTAAATATTATTGCTATTATGTTTTTACGTTTACATTTCGAACATTATGCAGAATATTTTGTATATAGGTTCAATTTTGTAACCTATAAGTCCCGCCTTCTTAATTTTTTTAAGGAGAAACGCCAACATTTCTGACTGCTTCAAATTACCTCTGCCTTTAGAGTTACGTTACTGTCGTGTCTTTTGTTAGCAATTTTGCACATTTTTAAGCTTAACATTTTAGAATTTGCTAAATTATACAGGTAACGCATCATGGTTGATATCTTATGGTTGAGGGTCGTCCCAGAGGATGAGTGCGTGAGATCTCTCAGGTGAAGACATTAATGAGTCATGCTGAGACACAACTGAACAGTATGGAAAGAAGATCATACATATATCCATACGAAAGTGACTGACTGGAAACGGAACCATATTTTTATTCAGTAAGCTTATTATTAAGGCATATAATAATAATAATAATAATAATAATAATATCTTAGATTTTGGGTTAATCTCAACTCCTAGAAAAAAAAACCTTCCCAAGATGGTACTTAGTTAGTAACCTAGTAACCAGTAGTAAGGATCTATCCAATGACGGAAACTTCAAAGCATTTTTGTAAGTCGGTATGGATAAGAGTGTCTGCCAAAAGGCCATAAATGTAATTATAATGTTATTTACAAAAGGCACGTAAATTTAAATCTAAATATGTAAATGTAAATTTAGGATAAAAAAATCATTAAAAAAAATAATGAGTCGAATTTTTCAAATCGTGTTTCAAATTTGAATAAACTATTTATTTGAGCTCTTCCTTCGTAGTATTTATTTACTTATGGCTACAGCTCAGATAAAAAAAATCATCTACCCACCCCCCAAAAACTCCAGGCATCTGGTTGTTTCCCATGTTATTTGACCGCAGTCAGCAAGAGGATGCTTTTTACTCTGTCCAGTTTACGGCACAATCTACTAACAGGCAATGAAAGGTTAAAAAAAAAAACAAAGAAAAATATATCCCCATGTGTTACCTAATTTATTGTGATTACTTTTATAACACTGCGCTGTAATCTGCTTGGTCAAAAAGTGTTGATTGATTTACGGCAGCTGTGTGTGTGCGCGCGCGCGCGCGTGTGTGTACTTATAGCTTAAAGTGCATTCACAGGCGAATATTAACTCACTGGTATAAAAAAAATTCATTCGTTTTTAATAAAACAACAACAACAACAGCAGCAGCAATAATAATAATAATAATAATAATAATAATATTATTATTATTATTATTATTATTATACATTATTTTATACCTTTGTTTTAAAAACGACCACTTCGGCTCTTTGAGGGAAAAAATGCTGCGTTAAGTTTTAGCCTGTTTATCCTACACTGCTGATCCTTCTACGTCTGAGCTGCAAGAAATCAGGAGTAATATAGCCTTGAATGCGTTTATTAAACATTTTCAGGCGTCTAATCTGAAACAACGCATAAGTATCAGTAAGTATTAGTAGTAAAAACTAAGAGGCCTAAAACATGAAAGCTTTAACTAACGCAGTTGTTGGGAACAAATCGTCGTGACAAGATCATAACACCGTGAACCCAATACACTTCCACTAGCGGCCCAGCAAGCGGCTTCTTATTGATTTCTCCTCAGTCCTCTCGGTCCGCCTCTCAAAGCTTCCTTTGTTTCACTTGAAAATAGCGTTTCGATTAGACCCTTTATTAAGAAAAGATTGCTCCAAAATAACCCGCGTGGACTGAAAATTAAACGGGGACAATTTAATTACTGGACATTGACAAAGATGTGCTGGTAATAGTCTGGCTCGTAGGGCTTCTGTCAGTGTGCCCTTGTGCACTAACCCTGTCCACACTGGTCAAAAGGAGACAGCTAGGGAACTACAACATCTGGACTACACACGAGGGAGTCACGATCAGCCAATCACAAACGTGGGTGTCTCACGACCAGTGACGCAACTTATCCCCAAACCAAAATAATACTACCAATTAATGGACAAACTATTTATTTATTTATTTATTTGTAGCCTACTTCATTTGAAAAATAATATACTAATTCTGATGCTGTGTTTCTTCCTAGCTGTACATTTCTTAGCTTCTTATTTTCCCTTTCATCCAAACAAACCAAACACTTTCTACAGTCAATCATTCGCCCTAAGCAGGAGCTGAACTGTCTCATGGGAAAATACACAATTCATCTAAATTATTCAAATGTAGCTATTACTGCTGCCAGATTTCAAGTACAAACCTATAAACACTAACTGTGCCTACTGTAATTATTAATCTCACAATCAACAAAAGTGCTGGACTGCACACCCTTTACTGGACGTTCCTTAAACACAAACTGTTTGAGGTTTTCAGGTTTCTTAGTTAGTTAGCTAGTTAGTTTTTGTTAATTTTTGTTGTAAATGTATGTTGTATGTAGCACCATGGTCCTGGAGGAACTTAGTTTCGTTTCATTGTGTACTGAACTGTATATGGTTGAAATGACAATAAAAGCCTACTTGACTTGACTTGACTTGACTTGAAATACGGCTACAGTCAGTAAGAATGAAGGGATGAGGGCTGTGGATCGACACAACACTAAAACAGTGAAACTGAATGCTGGCCCTGGTTGTGGTTTGGAGGAATACTAAATTGTTTAAGAATGTGTCAGAGAAAAGTCACTGGAAAGTCTGGCCTGGTTTTGTGAGTGGCAGTGAGGCTAATTCTACATGTCAAGTCAGAAAATTAAGTCACATAGCAGAGGTTCTTGTTTCTCCTGATAT
Source organism: Clarias pachynema (assembly GCA_030014365.1). Lineage (NCBI taxonomy): Eukaryota > Metazoa > Chordata > Actinopteri > Siluriformes > Clariidae > Clarias > Clarias pachynema. The sequence continues at coordinate 15,810,925 of JAQMYL010000037.1, read as the reverse complement.
GGGGGTCATAGAGCTATGGTTCTACTGCAGCTTTAACGTGTTGGTTGCGTCTCAGGCAAAATATCTGCACACAGTAGAAAAAATGCTTCTAATATAATGCAATAATTTTAAGCACTTTACTTTTGCTCTAAATTATGAAAAAAAGAACATATTTTACAAAATCATTATTAACATTTTTAAGATATATGTTTTATCTTAAGCTTAAATTCATGTGTAATTTATCTGAGATCGTGACTAGTCGCACCAGTGGACAAACGTTGGATATTTAAACCAGTTAAACACAGTGTATTCTATGATCCACATAATCAAACTCTAAGGTAGGACTTTGCCCAAAAATGAAAATGTTGCTAATAAGAATTAGACACCCTGACACCAGTGCTGAGGACAATTTCTGACAGCACCTAATGTTTGAATGAGGAGGAGAAAAGCTATTCAGACACAAAGTTGGGAGGTCATTGTGTGTCTCATGCTAACCTTTTGCAAGAAAGAGGGGAAGAAAAATCCATTTAGTGGCCCTACATTAATCACAGACTGCATATTAAAGTGTGATAATCACCTGAACACTCCATTAAAATAAAACTGCCAGCCCTGGGGAAATCTCACCTTACACTTTAATTGTTTTGAGGCTTTGATCAGCTTTTTAATTCAAGATTAATTTATGCATTTTTAAATAACTCTACATATGATTAATAAGCTTGAAAATTAAAAGTACTCTGAAGCAATTATAACAAGTGGTTGGTCATCACCTCATTAGATAATGTTACGAAGTTGCAGTATATGTGTATCTATGACACACGCACACTAAGAGAGAAGGAGAGGAAGAGAGAGAGAGACAGCAGTGATGGCTTATGTGACAGAGCTACCATTTACAGCGATTGAACAAATGTTAATCTTCAACCCCTCTATTACAATTATACATTTTAACATTCTGTTGAAATACTAATTACATATTTTAAGTGATCAGCCATTAAAAAAAAATCCTGCTATTTGACAGATAGAGGCTAATGTTCAGTTGGTTTGCTTGGTAGGCGAGCTGTCATGGACCTTTTTTTTTATTGCACCTAGTGGTCAAACATGGGGACTGTAACAAGCACTAATAGAGGCCCACTGGGGCAGAAATCACACTGCCCCATGCTGAGTTCATGAATATTTTCAAAGGAGGAGGAGTACTGGGCAATACATTTTATTACATGAGTTGCCAGGCTTGTGTTTTCAAACTAAATTGGACTAGATTAAAAAATACATTTACAGTAAATATTCAGAATGACATTGAATACATTTCGGCAACTAAGGCAAATTGTATAGCCAATCTCATTGTAAACTCTAACTGTAAAATGTAACTTTATGAAGTGGTTGATATCTGTACTTCACAGTAACCTTGTTTCCCATGCTAAGGCTGAGGAAAAAGAAGAAAATATGTCTCTCACATTTCCAATGCGTAAACTTTGGGGCTTTTTTTGTGATTATTTTAAATGTGTTTTTGGTCTGTAAAAAGATGGTTTATATATATATATATATATATATATATATATATATATTAGGGCTTCTGTGTGCACCCGTTGTATCACACACAGTTAAACAATTATGAGTCTGTAAGACTGTATGTTGTCCACTCAGAACTCAGAACAATTACAGGTTACTTTAAAACTTTAGCCTATAGCAGGAGTCATGTAATAGGATCTTGACTTTATTTAGTTTGAAGCTCTGTTCATATTAATGCTATCCTGCCACACCAAAATCTAAGTCTTAAATTTAAGCTGAGAGAGATAATAACTTATTTAAACATCCACCCTTATATGTTATACACCTATTTTATGACCTGCTTGGTCTTTCATTATATCCAGTTCTTGTTTATTCATGCCTTACTTTCTATCACTTTATTTAATTTCCTCCAGTCCTCTAAATCTAGTTTTAATTTCTAAATCTTATTATTATTTTTTTCCCTACCTGGTTTCCTGCAGGAATGCCTGTCCTGACTGTCTTACTGTATCTTACTGTGTCCTGATCCTGGCTTAAGGTTCTAAAGATGATTATGGGAAATTCTCATCTAAAACCTTGCATTTGGATTCAGACATCTTCATGTATGTTCATGCTGAATTGTGGAATATTGAATTCGGTGAGATGCTGTTAAATGAATGCTACTGTATGTGAGGGACAAGTGAATGTAAAAAGGGGGAGAAAGGGACAGTGATTGGCACAATGAACATGCGTAGCTAAGAAGGTCAGTGTAATAATGAGGACTTTACAGATTTACATACTAATAGTCTTATTCCCAAGAAAGTAAAACTCTGACCACTCTGTCTGCTGGCGATGGGCAATTTCAGGTCTGCAGCTCTGGATCTATCATTTTGGGAATGATGTCTCTTTTTAACTAATGGTGTCACTGAGCAGCACAGTAGTCAGTTCTTCTGATAGCACACACTCAATCAAGGTCAGACGAGAGACTAAGGGCCTCAGAACTTCATCCAACCAAATGGAAGTCTCAAACAGAGCTCTTTACACACAGGACCCTTGAATGTGTGTGCGTTTGTGTGTGTGAGTGTAAAGCTAAAAAGAAACAGTGGTGCATCGGATATTAGTGAATCCTCTTGAGTGTTATGAAGAACAAGTGTGCTGAGTTAAAGTAGGAGATTCTCCAACCTGATAATGTGTAAACAAGACATCACTCCTCTCCTGGCCTGACGTTTATCTGCCTCCTAAAAGCCTGCCCCTGGGTCTCACACACATCACTTACACTGCTGCAAAGTACACGTTTATGCTCGATGTGTGTGTGTGTGTGTGTGTGTGCGAGACAGAAAAGCAGGAATGAAGGTCACCATCGTAAAAAGGTTGGTGTAGTGTATGTTCTAATGTCATCAGAGTAAGAGAGAAGTGCGAAATGAGAGGGGGTGCTGTTGCTGCGTTTGATTATGGAGGGCACAGGGACCCTTTTGTCACAGGCAGGGGCTCATCTGCCACTGTAGGCTTCTGCTCTCATGAGGCATGCTGGGAACAAAAGTGCTAAAAGGCAGTGTGACAGTGAGGGCAGGATGAGGAAGGAGGAGGCCTGCCGAATGCAACCACAGCTGTCAATCATTCACCAGCGACAATTACACACACCAACACACACACATAGCGTCTTCAACCATTTGACTGTCTTTCTGTATCAAGATCTAAATACTACATGCTACTACAGTTCCCAATTTGGAAAAAGCCTCAGGTTATAGTTCAACTCAAAATATAGTCAAATATAGACAAGCTTCACCGGCAGGTCCCTCTATAGCCCAAATCTACAAGATTTCAAATCTTGGCTTAAGACAGAGACTCCTTACGTTTATTCAAAACAGTACAACGGATTTCATACGACACAGAATGAGAGAATAACGTTGAGAAGAAGACACCATCAGCTCAGCGTGTCAGCCAATAGTACCAATCACTGGATGAGCATCAGCCAGTGATAATGGGAATTATAGTAATGAAAACCAGCGTCTGGGCTCATGCTTCGCCTGGGGCATTTTCCATACTATAGCGGGGCATTACCATAAAGATGCGAAGTGCTTGTTTTGCAGGGTCTATCGGAGGAGCAGTCCGCTAAGATAATAACTATTAGTAAAGGACAGCGCTTTTGTGGGATTCCAGCTGTGGAGGCTGCTGCATTTCCATACAGATGGATGTGCACCAGAGGGGTGATATGTATGCAGAGAGAGACGTTTGGGTGAGGTGACGCCATCAGCCATCCTGACCAAGAGTCCCGGTCATGACCTCCTCGTCTCTTCTTCCTCCCTGTCCTTTTGCCCTGCAGGAGAAAGGAAGGAAAGACTAGCGTTCAAAGAAAAAGATGCACAAAGAAAAAGAGTTAGCAGGAGCTTTGCTTGATAAGCTAGGGATTATTTTGCATTGATTTTTCACCAAATGTAGACGTGTAGAGTGAAGTGGAGGTACATAAAGACCAGTGTGCAGAGTTAGGTGCGTGTGAACAACTATTTTGCACACAATCTACGAAGGTGAGTAAAAAATTATCAGCACTCTGGTTATATTAATACATCTTTTGGGCTGTCTTATCAGTGCTTTCCGTTCAAGGCTACTGTCTCCACAGTCACTGCTTTGCATGTGTGAACATGTTACGTTAAATGGTGCATTTGTAACTGTGGTGCGAGCAAAAATGTATGCACCACAAAAGAAGAGCAACATGCTGAGGACACCATTGTACTCTTTCACCTGTTTGGTCTCCTGAAAGCAGCTCTACGATGATGCAGATTCACTTATGATGAAGAAGTGAAGACAGCAGTACATTTGGCGCTTGCAACTCAGCCTAAAACATTTTTAATGAGAGAATGATGAGCTGGACAGATGGACAAAGTGTATTGAAAAGCAAGGAGATGATGTGTTGTTTGGGAAAACCTGTCAGATGCACGATTCCTGGGAAACTGCTGAAAGAAATACAACCCAAAATTGAGAAATAGATTTGACAATTGAAATGCCAATTTTAAGTCTTGCCCAGGATATCATCTTGCAAAAATCATACTGAGCAATTTGAACAATAATGCTGCTAAACACAATTGCTCCTCACACAGCAAGTTGTTGGATAGTTGTAGTGGAATTGACAGAAGTCTAATCAATTTAGTTTGTAATCAGATACCGGCTGTCTAACCAACAGAGCAGAACTCTCTGAATTAATCAGTGATTATTTCAGCTTTGATGTTAGAGCGAACAGCTTGAATGCTATGAGTGATTTAAATCAGAAAGTGATCAGACAGGGGCAGATGAAAAGTAGATCATCATGATGATCATAAACTTAGAATTATTGGTTAAGTGTAACAAAATGTGTTTAACATAGAACATACAGCATTGTAATTAACTTTTTTTTTTTCTTTTTCACTTTTTGAGGGGAAGCAGATTTAAAATGCTAGAACTTCTGTCATTTTCCAGTTTAATAAGGCTGCTCTCCAGGGTACTGAAATGACTCTTAGAGGTCCTGAGTGTGTTAGTGAATCAGATCAACAGCCATTTTCAGCAGGCCTCAGTCAGAAGTAATAAAGTGTGCTACATTACTGTTAGCAACTCTGGCCCACAGGAAAATGTAACTTGTAAACTGCATGTAACTAAAATGTAAACTGATATTTACACAAATACCACACAAATAAAGAAATAATTGAATAATATTTCTCAGTATTTCTCTTTCTCTTTAGACGTTTATTGTGTGATCACATTGTCTTATTTAGACTGGCCAGTGAGTGTTCAGTACAAGTTCATTACAATGCACAACAAAGACTGAAATAGATGCTATTAAATATTGGTCTAATATTATATAATGTAAGCATATTTCTGTCTACGACCCATATTTTGTGTGACCACGACAGTCAATACTGCAGAAAGGTGAGGTTATGCGAATTTAGGGCTAAGGATTAAACCTGTTTGCATGTTGATGAATTATGCATGTAAGGGTTACACTAATAATAGCTGTGGAGGAGAAGGGCGCTGGTTCTCCAGTGAGCAGGCCAAAGGCTTGCTTAAGGCTACCAGTTTGTGTAAATATGGCCAGCAGGCTGTAAACAGCATCTGCAGCATACACACACAGACACACATCCACTCAGACACACATATACACCAGGTGATGAGAGCACAAAGGCTCCATTAACATGATGGGATTCAGACTAATGACACTGCAAACAGTTATTCCTCTGGTGTTGTCCTATCGCCTTGAAGTGAGGGCTCCTGTAAGAGTGATTTTGGTTATATTAGCACTCCCTCAGTAGCACATTAGTGCAGGAGGACATTAATATCATCATGCTATACAAGTCTCATTAGTATTCTTAAGTCTGTGGAAGAATAAAAAGGCACCAGCACTTCACTCCTGCAGAGTTTGAATGAAGGTTTTACTGTGATGCGAGAAACCTGCATAGTGTAAACGCTTAATACAGGTAGATAAGTCAACATGTTAAAATATTTTAATTGTCACAAAATACTTACATCTTTTTTGAAGTCCTTAGATGTACTCCAAATAGGCCAGAAGTTTATCTATGCAATAAAATGATATTTAAACTTGAAATTCATAAAGGATTTACTGTGACTCTGTGGTGATCTGAGCTGTAATTACATTGTACAGTAGATGATGCATAGTTTCTGCAGCTTAGACCCTTATGAAAACAGCGCATATTTACATTGGGATCAGTGGGAAAAACAGAAGTATAGATGCAAAAAGGTTACACTATGAAAAATTTGCCATTATTTACAGATTTTTACTGTATACTGGTTCACTTTTATATCGCATAACAGGCCACTAAAGAGGGAAAAAGTGGGGACAGTTTTAAAGACCCAAAGTGCACCGGTGTGCCTGGAAAAAATCCTGTAATACTTGCTATGACTGAATTGTGGTATGAATAAAAGGCAAATCAGATCTTCAAAATAATTTCATATTGATTACCCAAATTTAATATTCTTAGCCAATAACCCTTGTCCAAAGATTTAGTCACTGTCCATTGTTTGTGCAATTGAGTACAATAAAATTAGATGAATTGACAAGGAAAACTAGTTATGAAACAACATAACATTAGCATTAGATAATGGCATTTCATCTGGTGTAGCTGTCGCTCATCTCCCTCAAAGTTTTGCTAAGATGCTTTTCTGCTCTTCATGGTTGTATAAAATGGTTTTTGTTATCCTATTGGTCATTACCCGCTGATCAACATCTTACCAACAATGTGTTTCTGCCCACAGAACTGACGGTCACTGAGTGTCGTCGCCCCTTGAGCAGATAGGGTTAAGGGCCTTGCTCAAGGGCCCAACAGTGGCAACCTAGTGGAGCTGAGGCTCGAACTGCAGATCTTCTGATCAGTAATTCAGTGCCTTAGCCCCCTGAGCCACCACTGCCCCATAATGATCATAAAGGTCATTAATTTCACATTTTCCTCCATGTGTTGTCTGATATGAATATTAACTGAAGCTCTTGACCTGTACCTGCATACTTGTACATTGCACTGCTGCCACATGAATAATTACATAAATGAACGTTTGTAAGTGTTCCTATTAAAGTGGCAGATATGTCTGTGTCGACTCAACTTTTACAGTAACCGATTCCAATTCCAAACCAATAAATGATTTCTAGAAGGAGATTTGGACATAACGAGAGCTGCATGCTAATGGCACAGGGGTAGTGCCACATGATGATAAGTTATACCAATTCCTTTAATCCAGGTGACTGAGTCGTATGACGGAAGGCGCCTTAAAACACAGTTCAATATGTTGTAGCAAAATAAGAAAAGAAGTCGTCCGTGACAGCAATCACATTGGTGTTGCATACAAAAACAGCCTGGGAGCTGCTCTCACAACAACAACAACAACTACAATGTGCAAGCAATTCTGTACAGAAAAAAAAACAAGGGCAAAAAGTGCAAGCGATCAAGCCTCACGTACAATCTAATTGAGACTTAGAGAAACAGCCTTTGGCTGCTTTGCCTTCATTGCTGCTACCTGCCATAATGCACTGGGCCATTTAAATTAACTCAGGAGTGACTTGTTGTAATCAGACTCTCCTCTTTTTTTGACGAGGGGAAAGCAGTGGCCATTCAGATGAGCAATGTATCATTACCCAGAATCTGAAACCCCCCCCCACCCCTTCATAAGTGCAGCACCGCAGGCTAGTCAGCCTAGCGTGAGGCTCCATCTACTGAGCCAGGCAATCTGGCCAGCAGACATGCATGTATTCATAATGGCAGCAGCCTTCGATGTAGGAAAGTATGTGCCTGTGTATTGGAGAGAAGGAGAGAGAGAGAGAGAGAGAGAGAAAGTGGGAATGAAAGTGGATTAGAGTGAGAGGCAAGTTAGGTTGGAGGACATAGAGGCTCGTCTTTCCCAAATACCGCAGACTGAACGTTTCATTGCGGTCACACACAGTGACTGGTAACTATACATGTAATGATTATGTCCCAATTAAATGTAGACAAGAGAAGAGATGGATCAGTAATTACAGGGGAAGAAAATTAAATACGCTTCTTATGTGTTAGAGATGTGTGTTTGTGCCTATTGACACCAGGTCAGAAATGTTAGAATGAGCTGATCATCCACAGGGGACTGTGAAAAATATCAACAATTAAGCATGCGTGTTTTTATTTCCTCCATCGTCCATAATAATAATACACGTCATCAATATGTGACATAGCCCAACCCATGGCAACTTCCTTCTTCTCCATGTTTCTCTCTTGCACTCAGTCACTCCACTCCAGGGCCAGGGAGTAAAGCCTGAACAGGATTACTGGAGAAAGGTATTCAGTGGGATTTAGTGGCTTTCTGCTCTCTATGGAACTGAGAGTTTTAATTTAGTCCAGGCCCCTATTAGAGCCCTGGTCAGCTGAATATAGATGCTGAAATAGGTGTTCTCTAGCCAGCGGGGGGGAGAGAGTGGAGACAGGGAGGCAGGAAGGAGGTGGAGTTTGAGTGATGCCTCTGTCATGTGAGTAATGAAAAGTTCAAAGAGGTTAGGCCATTACAACTGCAACTGCTTAATTATTAATTAAACACCTCCAGAAGGGAGAGGACACTTTTAGGCGAGTGGGAATGCATGTTAACCCTGTACTTAACCCCCCAAAACACACATATACACAAGTAAATTTTTCGATTGTAAAATAGAAGCTTTTTCGCAGTGAAGAAAACTGAAGGTTGGAGCATTTTCGGGTTACAGTAGCAGTGACGCTGCACACTTTATCAGATCATATTAGCTTGGCTTAGTAATTACACGTGGAGACACAGAACCACACTTGGCTCATACACTTACTGACTGTAAGCAATTAAAATATTATTCATTACCTTTTAAATACAACACTGGCTCTGAGATCCCATTAAATTTGCGATAATTGAGTGTGTTTAATTATCAGCTGTGGTAGGCAGATAGTTTCGGTGAAAGTAAAAGGCAGAAAGAAAGAGAGAGAGCGAGAGAGAGAGCGAGAGAGGTGACCTACTTAGTGTCAGAATCATTGTGTTTTAAAAATGACCTTGCTCTGGAAGCTAGGCTCAGAATAACTCTTCTCTCAGACACCCAGGACATTTTACAATCATTTCCAGATACAAGGCCTCCCTCTCCTTTCCCATTTACTCCCTGAGTTAAGACACAGGGATTCGTATTATACGTCCTTTGCTGTATCCGTGTCACAACGAGCCGACAATAAGCCAGATATCAGTTTCTAAAGTCAGCATGCCTCATATGAATTGCACCATCAATGTAAATAGCCCTTACCTACTTAGGGTTAATCTGTCAATCTGTAGACAATATGCTGCCTAAAAGGCCTGAGCTAGCATGTCCAACATTACCCATCCATACCCACCCTTGTGCTGTCCTGTCTGGTGTTCTTGGACCAGACTGTGAGCGAGGACCATGGCAGTCTGGTATTACAAAGCAAGCCTGAGCGGCAGCAGCCTGTGCCTCCACCGTGCTTCATTAGGAAACAAAATATAAGCTTTCCACTCCATTACCAATGACTTTAGGAGCTACAGCACATAAGACGGCGACTCACCTCATCAACAATGCATTGCAATAACTGCACAGACTTGAACAGGCTACAAGGAGAGAGAGCAAGACGGAGAGAGAGAGAGAGAGAGAGAGAAGGGGGAGACGTGGAGGGAAGGAGACGTGAAGGGGGAAGAAAACAGCATTAGCCTACATACGATGTCTTTACAGTGGTGCGGTGAGGGAAAAAAACATTAATGCAATAAAATGTGCCCAGATTAATCAAACGCATCAAACTCTTATGAAAATATCACAGGGGTAGAAATGTTCTATTACATCTAATGGTGTCTAATCTAATACAGGCAGTTAAGGGCTTGGGTATTTTTTCATTGTGAAATGCAATTTGGGAAATTTAAAGGGAACCGCTGAAGCGTGGGCCTCACACTGCCGTCAGGAACACAGGGAGCCGTGATATTTTCTTTTTCTCCCCCTTTTCCTCTCCGCCTTTGCTTCCAACTCATAAAAGATTACCATTAAAGATCCCTGGATGGAGTGAGTCAGAAAATCAGAATAAAGCGCAAGAGAAGAAACGGCGAATATGTAATTAGCATGTCATAATCAAAACGACTCATTCGGACACATTATGATCACTGGGAGGAAATTACAGCATGGCTGGTGGCAATCTGTGGGCATGTGTTAACACCATTTCCATAATGAAAATACACCACTGTTAATAGACCGCGCCTTGATTTGGAAAGGGAATGTGGGGAACCGTGCACTTTCCCTAGCTTTTAGGTCCAAGCAGAATTGCAAGGTTGGAAGAACACAATCCATTTTGCAAATGATGTTTTTTTTTTTTTTTCTTTTCTGATTTTGTACTCAGAAATGTGACTTTTCTTTACAGAGGAAATAACTACTTTTCCCATACTACTCTTCTCTAGAGAGGCTCCATGCAATAATCTCATTTTCAATTAAAATGCCATTTAAATTGAAGTTGAGTCTAAACCCATACACAGGAATTAACATGTTTGGGTGCTTGCCAAAGTGTAGGTTTTTATATTTCGCTTTAAACTATGATTAGCTTCATCCATTTACTTCAGAGTGGCAATGATCGATGAGACGCTTGCATTATCAACATCTTGCAAAATGATAAAATCCATGAAAACATCACATTTTTTCCAATTTAAAAGCTCTTCTTAATTCACAAACAAACAATAATTTGCATACTCTGAGTTGGAATGGAGCTGTTTGGCAATGTGACACATACACAATGAGCCCCAAGATATTTGTCCTCAGGCATAACAAAATGGCACTAAGAAGCAACAAAATATATTAAATACAAAATACAGAAGAATTGGTATAACTTACACAACATCTACGCAAACCCAACACGAGGCTTTTATTTAATTATTTATTTTTTGCCATGTCCCTAATTTGGATTTGTTTCTTTGTCAAAAGAATTGAACAAATGCTATTCAGAATTTCATTACAATAGGGGTTACAAAGCAGTCAGGAAAAAAATAATGATGAAAAAGTGTCATTCCAGATTATAATCACTTTTATGCAGTGGTGTAGTGTAATACATTAGAAAGGCACTTGGGAGCCATTTCTACTTTACTCAAGTGTGAAGTTTTCTGTCAATTTTAAGTTTTGCCTGTGACATATCCTATGTGCTATTTCTATCAAATCAGCTGATAAATGTACCCAAATATGTCTGTTACTTAATGGAATATTTATTCTTTCATTTTGGCCAATTCTGATTTATAAAAAACTAATTTAAAAGCAAATCAGGGAAATAAAAAATTGGTTAAGAGTTTTTCAATGGGATTTTTTTCTGTGTTTAACATGTGTTTCGTATGAGTCTCAGATGAACTTTAAAATACTTTTTGTCACAGAATGAGGGTTGTGAAATATAACCCTAATTACTTATATAGGATTCTGTTCCTGGTTACAAACTTCATGATAGCTGTGCAGAGTAGGCCTTGAACTACCACTTTAAGGTATGAACCACTGAGAAACAGGTGCAGCTGATTAGTATACTAGTGATGCTGAAAGCTGAGTGGTTGAAACAGACGAGAGGGGAAATGAGGTGATGCTGAGGTTGGTACATACAATACAATTTGTAAATTGTGTACCTGCCACTTTGGAGCCTGTCACAACAAAACATGGTTTTTAATTGAATCTACATAATTATCTTTTAATTTGTTTTAATTGTAATATATAAAGAAATTTGAGTTTTCTCAAGACTTTTACACAGTACACTATTTATGTAACATTTTACATACCTAGACCATTTCGTCTACATTGTTGGCCCAGTACAATACAAATAGTTGGCCAAGGCAACATAACATTTTTATCAGCAGAAAATCCAAACAGAGATGCACACACTTTGCTTTGCTAAATGAACCATTCATCAAAATTCTTTATATGCTAGACAGTAGGAGCAGCCTCTCTCCCAAGGATAGCTAATCTTAGTATAGTTGTCATTTCCTAATCTTTGTTGTCAACAAAATTACAGGTATTAAATTTGTACTAAAGTGGTGTGTTCTTTTGGGTGGTAAGCTGCAAAAACTACCTAAAAATGTTTTTTGTCTAAATGTCTAAATAGACCATAACATAAGGTTTGGTCATATTCAATGATTTTGTTCAGTGTTTCACTGTGATTTTTTTTTTGTACAGTATTTCCTACATTCCTGGAACAATACTTTCATTTTGGCCAATTCTGATTTATGAACAAACAAATTTAAAAGCAAATCTGGGAAATAGAAAAATTGATTAACAGTTTTTTAACCTATTTCAAAACTATGAAATAACACATATAGAATTTTGTAATTAATTACCAACAACAGTCAATTGTTATTTTAAGACATGAAGGTCAGCTGTTTTGGAATAGTTCTTGCAGGAACAGTATTGGCAAATGCATTTGCAAAAACCCATCAAGCACCATGATGAAACTGGCTTTCATGAAGACCATCCCAGGAAAGCAAGTCCTCTACTGCAGAGGAAAAGTTCATTTAGAGTTACCAGCCTCAAAAATCGCCAATTAACAGTACTTCAGATTAGAGCAGTTATGAAGGTTTTACAGAGCATAAGTAGCAGGTACATCTCAATATCAACTGTTCAGAGGACATTAATGCATATCTTGGATGCCTTCAGTATTATTGTACAATGTGGAAAGAAATAAAAATCAGGAAAGACCATTAAATTGGTGTGTCCAAACCTTTGACTGGTAGTGTATGTTGTCACAAGGTTGTGGAGAACTTGGGTGAAAAGATTAACCATATTGGAGAACTTGGGTGAAAAGAACTTGGGTGAAAAGATTACCCATATAGTAGTAATCTGTATCTTGGCAGCCTTCCTGAAAAGTTTTCATCTTATTATTATATGATAAGATATGTCACTGTGATGCCACATTTTCCCCACTTGTTAACATCAGCCTTCACTTGTAGCATGGTTCATCTTTTGGAATTTAGAAATTCTTTTGCCATCCCATCCCAAACTATATCTATCGACATCGTAGGACCCCGAACCCTTTTTCTAAGCACTTTGTGGACAATGTCTTTGGCAGATGGATAAACCATTCAGAAGCAGCTGATCTTTATTTGGGGTTAATCAGAATCACTTCAGTGATGACAGATGTACAGTATGATAATTACTTTTGAACATGAGGTGGAATGTGATTGTTTACTGCTGAGCACAGTCCTATTTTAACAGGGTGTATTTTATCATCATTTGCTAATTGCTATAATTCTGTTGCTTGTTGTATCACATTAAATGGCTGACATGGTGCTCTTGACTTTATCTTATTTATTTTTAACAATTTTAACAGGGGTGTGTTGACTATTTATATCCACTGTTTTATATGTAGTGTTTGGTGGACCGTTCAGTAGAGTAAATGAGTTAACCTGTAGTCAGTACCTGTAGTTTTTTGTTTTTGGTGATTTCGCTGTTCTAACACAGCTTCTTAAGGTTGACTGTCGAGCTCCTGGATGGGAAGCATGTGTTTCCACCCAGACACAACTTCTGAGAACTTTGAAAACTAGCTGAGGTTTCTATGCTCACAACACAGCGTGAGACTTCCGGCAACTTCTCTCTCCCTCCAGTTATCCTGCGCGTCATTATCTGCTCATTTTGCAGGATCTTTCTGACAAAGCCACAATGCCATTATTGATTTGTCCTCTCAATTAAATAAGGCTTCGCTATTTCCCCTCTCTGTTAATACCTAGAGACCCCCCACCTGACACAACATCCATTCGGCTGCTAGAGAATGAATTATCAGTCGACATGGATAATGAATTCGTTTTGCATTGCAAAAATAACTATAATTGCCAAGCGCGTGCAGGAGGAAATGGGAAAATGATATTAACGTGTGTTTGCTAGGTGAATTATCCATTCGTTCTAGTTAATACGAACTGTCATTAAAAGCGGCAATAACCCCCCCCTACACATTTCGCGTGCTTATTTATCTCACAGGGAATTCAAAGTTGCATTTAGCACATTTTGCCAATCTGATTACTTATCACATTACAATACTTTTGCATGTTAAAATTCAAATGGCATGCTTCCCAATGGGTGTTAATTTGCATATTTATCATCTAAGCTTCCTCAATAGGGTTGGGAAGTAATCAGGAAAAGTGTGTATTTCCTCCTGATCGCATCATTTTCCACATCAGTCATAGCCTAGGAGCCCATTTAAACTTTCTGGAAATTCAGTTTTGCAGCATGTAAAAAAAAAAAAAAAAAAGTTATGAATATGCACCCACCCCCCCCTTCCCATGCACACACACGTAGACATGCATATGTAATGATGTAAATGGGGTGAGAATTGTAAAATAAAGCATATATCAGTTTGAATGTGGAGCTGCAGTTAAACCACCTCAAGGAACGACTGTACTTCTGGGTGTCCAAATTTGCAAACTTATGTCAAAAATAAACCATGGGGCTTTCAGCACTGGTCTCCATGGAGATAAGCCTGGAGAGAAAGATAGCTGGAAAAAGGGGAGGACTGTGTCTCTCTGCACACTCTTCCTCGTTGTTATCAAAATGACAATCCTGTGGGTGAAATGAAATCCGACTGAGTGGGCTCCACTAGCGCAAAGGTTAGCGCTCCTCTCGTCTGCACAGGAATTATGGGCCGGCCAGCTGCCTGCGGCGCCCGGCTTCTGTCATGACCCCAGACATGGCCTCTCCCAATGGCAGACAAATTTTTAGCACCACTACTTTCCAGGCCCCCATTTAGAAAACCCCTGCCTGTGGCAATCACACACAGAAGAATCCAGTCACAGGGTCCAGTCATGGACCAGTCACTATCCTTAACTGGGAATAAAATTGAACATTTACTCTGGTCAGAAGTGCTAAAGTAAATCTTTTGTAACAAGATTAGGAGATTTTAAGAGGTGTTAAGTTTGAAATGTGCTGCAAGGCAGCTTTGCAGTTTCAGTAATTATAAGCTCTGGACCCTGACAGGAATATGTAGCATAAATGACTTATTAAAAGATGACTTATAAAAAAGTTTGTTGCCACCATTATAAGTAGTGTATACATTTTAAGATCTATTAACGGCTTGAGCTCACAGAACCCGGTGGCATCTTCCTGACTACATTATTTTATTTTAATACTGTCTAATATGCTTTCAAATAAATATCAGAATCTTTGCGATTATAAAAGGGTAAATAACTTTTAATGAAATTTTATTGACAACTTCATCTACACACATGTTATCGAATTATAATTTGTTTAAAGATTTGCAGTCTATCATCACACCTTGGGATAGTTGCAGCAGCAGCAGCCTGACTCTTTTCTGTCAGCCCTTGCAACTCCCAATGATATATAGCTTGTTTATGTTAAAGGTATCTTTCTCTTTCTAAACAGTTCTCCATATTTGTGCATGGCACACTCCATCTAAACAATATTGGTATATGTATATAGGGAAAGCATGACAGATAACTCATCTCATATATATTCATAAAATCATATCACACCATGTCGAACACGCTACTCAAAAAATACAGTGAGAAAGAAGAAAGAAAAAGGCAACAAGAACAAGGGAACAATCAATCAGAAGGCAATTCGCTGGCGGCTGCATATGCATCAGATCATGTCTTATGTCTTCAAGGATTTTCAGAGCGAATCGTAAAACAAAACTCCATTACCTCCTGCCAGAACATGCAAATGAATCCCACCATGGGGTGAGAGGGAATTAAAGAGCCTTCTCTAATCAATGACAAGCCAAGATGAAACCATCCCATCCATTCTCTTTCCTTCATCAACAAAGGAATGCCGCTCACCTCTTCGTTATGTGGCCACAGTTCTGCCACAGGGCAACAGATACAGTAGACACATGTACACATGAGCATAATGTGGTTACACCAGTCTGACATGGCAACATGGTGAAGATCAGGTGCGAAGGCGTTAGACTATGACCTCATGCTTCACATGGCCATTTTCGTAATTACAGGTGTCATAGTGTTTCTGAACAGTGTCGGATATGTTTGTGGGTAGGTATGTATGTATGCGTGCATGGAGGGCAGGAAGCCTGTTTGCCACACACACACACACACACACACACAAACACCCAACCAGAGGCACAGGGCTGTGTAAATGACAGCCTGGGCCTGAGGATGTGTGTTGGCTGCTTGCTCGGGCTCGAGTTCCTGCCTGCCTCTCCTCTCTGCTCCGCTCCTCTCCACCCGCCTCCTGCCGCCAGCCTGCTACAGCCTGCAGGTAAGGAGTCTGTGGCGCCATATGGAGCGAGGAAAATTAACAACGAGGAGAAAATCTCCACAGCAGCAGGAGGCCGCTACCCTCTCTTTCCTCTCTTCTCTCCCCCAAACAAAATTCAAAGATGTAGAGAGGGAAAGAGAGAGAGGATGGTGGGGGTGATAAAATTAATGGGGTTCAACACTTTAACACAACACCGCCGGCAATATTTGCACAGAATGGCAAGGAAAAAAAAAAGAAGAGATTTCCCCTTACTGTTCGGTCATATTGTAGTATTATAAATCAGACCCTGGCTTAAGTATTTTACGCCCCTGTTTTATAAATGTACATTAACCCCATTTGGCCCCCCCTCCCTCAGGAAGATAGTCCTGCACGAGGCTGGATCATGCTGAGGGAGATTCCATTGTCCCCAGTGTGTCCTCGCATTCGATGCCATCATGAACAAGAGGTCCCCCACGGAGACTCTCCTGGCCTGGGTCATTGATTACAAAGAGCCTCCTGGTTTTTGTCTGACAGATGCGAATCTGCGCTATTTAATTTGGAGCGTTCCCCTCAAAGGGACACCATTAGCCCCTCCAATAGAAGCACAAATAGGATTCCATTAACAACTAGTGTTTCAGTGGAGCCAGGAAATGTGGCGAAGAACTTCACGCCATGTTTCGGGAAGGGATGGGGAGGCCTTTTGCATAGGAAACGCATCAAGTGTGTTCAGCAACAAAACATCCCCCCTGACCAAATGTGTCACTCGCTGATACTTGCCTGGGCCATGGGCTTGCATAGTGTCTCTGCAACATGCCAGTGTCAAGCATGTCCTTGTGTGCCATCAAAGGAGGGTGGGGTTAGTAGTTAAAATGTTAATAAGTGCAATACAGTTTTAATTTAACAGCCCTCTGCATTTCCAATCAGATCAGTGGCTGTGACTAAATGAGAAAAAGAAAATTCAAGTTCTAGTCCTTCTCTCTATCTGACACAGCAGCAAAGACAAAAAGAAGGTCGGCGGTGTACATACGTCCTTCTTTTTGTCTTTGGGAGGGCTCCTCATGTTATCATATTTAACCTCGAAAAATCTCTCGATCACCAAACCAGAACTATTGTTTCTTCATTTCTAAATACACCTCTTTATCAACTGCAGTCTGTAAACTCCAACTGAACATAAAGTCACAGTGTATTAAAATATTGTATAAATGAGAACATATGCATAACCGATCACAAGCATGCATACACAATATGCCTCAATAAAACAATACAGTAATGAATGACCCATTATGTCACAGCTAAATGATAAGCTGTGGTGTGTTTCTCGATGAGTAGGTGTGGCAGTTTATAAAGAAATGAAGGACAAGAGATACAGGATGAAGAGACCTGAACATGAAGTGTCTCTTCACTACATGCTTATCAGCAGCAGAGCCTGTCTCTGTGCAGTCACGCAATAAAACTGTGCATAAATTACTTTATGTAATCATACAGTGTAGATTAGCATGATAATGGCAGCATTAATAGATGCCGGAGTGACAGCACTCAGACATGCCGGGGGCACACAGGCACACACATGTGCATACGCACACACACACTTCGACTGGGAATAGTCAGTCACATAGGCCTCGGTTCCATCAACCTGACGATGACAGGACAAGGAGTGTCTGCTCATCATGTGCCTTTAGGCTACTGTGCTACTTCACCACATCCGGCAGCCATAGGCCTCAGGAGAGGAGGTGGTAATGGGAGCTCGTCTGCAAGCATTGTTTATACATTCAGACAAGGAAGGAGGTGTGCTTATTTATTCAATCATTTTATTGCATTCAAGTAAAATGTTTGCTTTGATCAAACTTTATTTTGAGGTAATTGCAAACCAGCAATGAATACAAAACAGATACCAGTGCTTTAGTTCTGTATTGACTACTATGCTGTAATAAAACACTGACATGACCCATAATATGATACTCTAGTTAAGGTATGCGTGGAATGCTTAAGTAAATCATAACAATGACTGACTGCCAAGGCTAGCTTAGTCAATTCAAGAAAAAGTAATGGCCATTCGTGACCAATCACTATTTGTACTATGGAAAAACATTACAGTTTTGACATCATTCTCATCAGTTTAAGCAAATTGAACAGACTTTTTATGTATCAGACCAAACCTGGGATGCTAGCAAACCAACGGACCTCGGAAATAACTACATGAAAATGTCAATAATTTGTAGAGGAACATGGTAATGAAAAGGTGTAGCAGTAGTTGTCAACTGGTGGAACCGTGTCCTAATGAAGACCTGAAAAGTACAGTACTGTGCAAAAGTCTTAGGCACCATGTTATATGCTGTACCAATTTTGTTATATATGTTTATCATGTCTATATAATTATGTACAAAATCATTCAGTATTTCCATATATAAAAATAAATAAATAAATAACATTACAGGAGAATATATGCATGGCTGTAAGAAAAAATATATAGTACAAGACAGACCATGTACACTCCTGGAATTTGCATAAAAATAGAAAGGAGCGAGTGTGACAAAGTTACAAAGTTACCAGAAGAACTCATATTCTCCAGCAAGATCAGTAAAACCTAACAGCTGTCTTCTTATAAAACTGCACAAATCCGTGTCTAAACCTCCTGATTTTAAGGAATGGGTTTTCACTCCAAATATTGACTGTTT
>JAQMYL010000037.1:15725788-15736121 GCA_030014365.1 Clarias pachynema | reverse complement strand
GTCAGGTTGAATGTTTTAGGTGGAGATGTGAAGCACATCTGTCATTTATGCAAAATTTTGAAAGTAGGTTTTATTTTGTTAATTCCAAGCAACCTTTCGCGGGCCAGTCAGAATCGGGCCGCGGGCCACATTTGGCCCGCGGGCCTTAAAATGTCCAGGTCTGCTGTACAGGGTGGAAGATGAATGAATATATATTAACTCACTTTTTGTCATTTTAAAGAATACAACAATAACGCTGTTAAAACAGAATTGAAATTAACATTAATTAAACTCCAAATTCAATATTTTCCCAGTTCCCGTTTATTAGTAAACGGTTCTGGAATGGATACGGCTTAGTACGTCTGCACTTTTGGACGTATCGTACGTCATCACGTATTAGTGCGTCACTGCGGAAGTTCAGGGTTGAGGCTTGAGTTGAGACGTTGGGAGAGCACTGTAGCTTATTAGCTGTCAGAACGGCTAAAATATGTCAGGGGAAAGAGATGAAGGAGAAACTGCACTACCTTGTGTTGTAATAACAAGTTGTGACCCGGGGTTTAAGGAAGAGGAGCTTGTCAGGCGTAAGTGAACGAGAAGAAACCCGGCAGGCAGTCCGGTTTGGTGTTTAGCTAACAGAACTGAGTGGGCTTCACCGCTACTATGCTACTAAAATGAAGCTAGCTTGCTACCTTGCTTAGCTGTTTCGGACACAAACACGCTACCGTAAAGAAAACACAAATGAAGCAATATATAATGTCGAGTTTTGTGTTTTCCTTTATGGTAGTCCACAATATTTTTCCTCTCTCTGTGTGTGTGTGTGTGTGTGTGTAAACAGCAACGTCGGAGGGGTCTGTAATTGATCTCAGACAATTAGTCAGGGTTATTGTAACGTTAGATATTTATTTTAATTTTTTCCTTATCTACAGAGAGTGAAAAACCGAACGTTGCTTGGCTTCTTGACTGATGTGGGTGGGTGTGTTTACTGTACAAGCAGGTGACTGGTGTTATCCCAGTCCTGTGTTGGAGTTTAGGAGAAAACTGGCTTCTTAAACATGACAGGATATAATTTTACTGTATATTCACAAATTTACAGTTCAGTAACACACACGAGTTTGTTACTAGGCTTTCAGGGCTGTATGAAGTGCAGCCTAATGGCCAGCAGTAGGCAGTGTTTAACTACTGATTGCTTTTTCAAGCTCATCACTGGACATGCGTGCGCACACAGTCAGCTGACACTCAACCATCTGTAGTGCTTCTGAAACTGTATGTTCCTTATTGATTAATCCAGACTTTTGTTTGCTTATGTCCAGAGATCTTGGGCTCATCGTCATTACCAGAACCCAGTAAAAAGGAGGATGTTGTGGTTTGGTATCCCTGGACGATCAACAACAAATACTACACTGCAAATGTCAGTCTTTGTGTTGTGCCAAGTCCGTTCAGCATGAATTCGGAAGTGGCCCAAGCCACACAGGCTTTCATTGTCTACTTTGACAGTAAAACTGTGAGTAATAAATGAAAATATTTTAGTCATCATTTAGAATTCCTGGATTTTTTTTTTTTTACCCTCTGACTTTCTCTGCATTACAGAAAGATGGCCTTGCTGCTGTCACTCCATGGGTAGCACTGGTGGAAGAACTGGCTCCTGAGGTGCTCATCTTGGTGTGTGACCATGTTCGTGAAAATGGTGAGTGCTTTCATTGGGACCTGATTTTTGTCCACCTCAGATAGTTATTCCAGTTTGGTCTGATTGAGTTTTTAAATTAATTTTTTTCAGAGATTTAGAGTTTTTAATCATTGCAGTGAAGTATGAAAATTATCAGCTCACGGCTTTGCAAGAGCCATCAGCTACCTGTTAATTCATACATGATAAGTCGGCTGTGTTCGTGCATGGAAAGCACCGGGCATGATGTGTGACACTTGTTTTCGGAAGTGAATATTAGTCAAAGCAGGATTTATGTACAGGGTGGCCTAAAGATCAGGTTAACAAGCAAATGCTGTAAGATTCAGCAGCAACCATTCTCTGTGAAAAATCCTGTCTTGCGTACATAAGAATGAGATATAAATGATCTTTTATAGTTAGTTTCAAAGATATTTTGGGCTTGAAATTTGAAGGGGATTAATGTTTCATATAAGGGAAAATGCCTATACACATACGCACACCGATCAGCCATAACATTACAGTGCAAAACATTGTGCCCAGTATTGTGTAAGTTCCCCTTATGCTGTGCTTACGGTATGGTGTCTGGCACTAAGATGTTGGCAGCATATCTTTCGGGTAGTGTGGGTTGCACGGTGGGGCCTCCATGGATCGTGCTTGTTTGTCTGGCGCATCCCATGAGTGCTCATTTGAGTTTAGAGCCTGGATCGGTAGCCTTAGGCTTTTTCCCTGCTGGGCCCTGTCTAGGTGTTCTGATGCCTTTCTGTCATGGCCAGCATTTACTTTTTTGGCAATTTGCGCTGCATTGGCCTTTCCATGAGATAGGACCAGACGGGCTGGCCTTTGTTTCCCCATGGGCCTGGGAGGGTGAGCCTTGTGTGCTCATGATCCTGTCAGTGGTTTACTGGTATAGAATTGATATTTAGTGTTAATGTTATGACTGATTGTGTGTAGTATGGGAAGGTTTTAACATCCAGTTATGTAGTACATAACAGTTGAATACATAAACATGGCTCAATTTAATAAGAATGAGCAAAATTAAATGTATGTAATGTGAGCATGAGGATGCTGTATGGATTTCTTATCTTTTTTTGTGTACTTTTTGTTGTAAAACAGTAGTTACAGTATTATCAGCTCCCTTATAATTAATGTTTCGTTAATGAGTTCGTGGATTAAAACCACTCCTTACAATATGTTTCATGTATCAGGCGCTTTTCTACACAGGCAGATCCCGTTTTCTTCTCCCTTAAACAATTGAAACCAATAGTGTGCATTTTTTGGACAAGTGATGTTTGGTGCTGCATTTTGTGGGTCATGCTCTCAATGAGCTTCTTTCCTTGAACAGTTTGTTGTTGTGTCTAAATAACTGATTTTGCAACTTGACCCTCTAAAAGAGTCAACAAAGTAAACTGCATTTACTGTATACTATCCATTAATCAGTGGTTAAAGATGCATTTTTTGCTATAGTCAGTAATTATATAAAGCTGCAGATGAGCATAGGTATATCTAATAAAGTGGACATTATTGTTAATTTGATGTGTCCTGCTGTTGTCTTTTTGTGACGGTTGTTACAGGTGTAAACAGACAAGAAGCTCAGCAGTGGTGCCTGGCTCATGCATTTGAACTGGTAGAGCTCAACCCCGAGGAGCTGCCTGATGAAGACGGTGAGACACATGAAATATGTCCAGTGTGTACAGCAGGGTTTTTCAGATCCAGTCCTGGAGGGCCAGTGTGCAACACAGCATGGTGATTCTTTTGCTCAAACACAGCTGATTCAAATAATCTGTTCCATTACCTGCTCCAGTCGATGTGTTTAGGTGTTGTTGAATTATTAACTGTGCTGGAAAATCCCTGGTGTACAGTATACACTACATTTAACTTGTTTATTTATAAATAAGTTCTGCCGTGATTTTTTTTTGTTTGTGGCTGGCAAAGATGTTCTTAAATGTGTTCCTTATATTTCTTTTTCACTATATGGAATTTAAACAGTATATATTCATTTTAGGAAATATTATTTATTGTTTGTGTTGATTATGCTTTAGATGACTTTCCAGAATCCACAGGAGTGAAGAGGATTGTTCAGGCTCTTGATGCAAATGTGTGGTCCAGTGTTGAGATGAAGGATGGTAAAGATAATTTTAGATTAAAAAAAATATATAGATATAGATATAGATATATGCATGATTCTAAAGACATCAAGTCATGTTTTTTCTTCTTCCTAGAACACAACCAGGGATTTGGTCTAATGAGCAGTTTGGTTGCATCTCGTCACAACAACCCACGATCTATAGAAACGCAGGTCAGACTCCACCTCTGAATGAATTCATAAAGCATTTTATGTGTACATTTTTACATGAAATAGTATTTAGCTCATTAGAGGACAAATTTAGATAAATTTTTTAAGTCTTAAAAACAATCATGGGTAAAATTTGGGTGGATATTATGGTCTTTGGAACAATTAATACATTTTAGCTGTATTGTCAGTAACAATGTTTAAAAAAAAAAAAAAAAAAAAAAAAAAAAAAGTTCTTTAGAAGAAATCTAATGATACTACCTCTTAGCAAGTCGGAGACGATAGTGCTGATTTTTGAAAGTTAAAGCTGAGGTTTAACTTAAATAGAAAGTGTTCTGGATAAATATTAATACAGAACAGATTATTTATATACTTCATTCTTGTATTTGTTTCAGTGCCAGTCTAACAGTGCAGATGAGAGCACAGAAGGACAGAAGACCGGAAACTCTCAGAACAGTACAGAGGAAGTGGACTCAATAGTAGGTGAGAGCATGAGCAGTTTCTATCACTACACAGCCACTGGTATGCAGGACCACAGTTCAGAGAGAGGGATATTTATTGCTTTTTGTAACGTAGACCCGATGACTGACATGGACATTCAGGAGTTGGCCAACCTCACAGCTGGAGATGCAGATGTGGACAACTTTGAGCGTCTTTTTACTAAACTGAAGGAGATGAAAGGTGAGGCGTGGAGTTTCTCACTTATAGTTTCTTTTCTATCAGCAAACTCAAATCAAATGTTCCAGTGTAGATGAGCAGTTTCTTTCTTTTTGCTACAGACAAAGCTTCTTCATTGCCCCGCGAGCAAAGGAAGGTGCATGCAGAAAAGGTGAGGTGCATTGATCGATATACTTCCCAACCAGCATAATAAGTTCCTGAAAGGTTTTTCACTGAAGTTGTTCTGTTAATCCACATCTATTAGGTAGCAAAGGCATTTTGGATGGCAATCGGCGGGGACCAAGACGAGATTGACGGTTTGTCTTCAGGGGAGGAAAGCTAAAGCAGAATTTCATTCTCCAGCACCAGTCTGTTACCCATAATTCTCCAACACTGCTGCCGTGTGATTGGCAGGCTGACTCTTGGGTACTGGGCTGTGGCATCAAGAAATATGTGTGGGCAAGTTGGGATGAGAGAGAGGCGGAGAGGTTTCTTATGACATGCTGATTATTCCTCTCTTTCCAACACCAGCACCTCAGTAAGAGTGTACACAGTGACTTTTAAACACTGTAATCTAAGTTGGAGGGGAAAGGGGTACAGCAGCCAAGAGATTACCCAGAATTACTCTGGAGTGGGTCTAAAGCAAGATCTGTAAGATAAGCCACATACAGCATTGCCCTAGAAGAGCGTGTTATGTGTGTGTACAAACTCGCTTCTTGAATATGGAAGGTGTGTACTAGTTTGTTTTTGTACCATGTTGTCCATAATTTTGTCCAAGTATAGAAAAGGTCATAATTATGGACAAAGCGATGTGGTGGGTTGTTTGGCCATTCAAAAAAAAGTGTCTAAATATCCTTTGCAGTTTTATAGTTGCAATCTGATCAAGCCATAATATTAATAATGAACATTTATGACATAAAATCATCTTCATTAAATTGTCTTTGCCTCTTTAAAATATGTGTGAGACATGTGTGGAACAGAAAATGTTTAAAGAGAGAGAGATCCCCATATCCAAGATGTTCTAAGACAACATGAATCCAGTTTAAAATACATATTTTATTACAAATGTTTTAATAACAAAATGAAGCAATATAACAACAGCTTAAACATATAATGTAAGGAAAATCTATGTAGGTAAAGTAACAGTAATGAAGCGCATTTAAGGAAAACAGAAACTAAGCAACATCTGAAAAATATATAAGATGTAATTATTAAAAATTGAAACCACAGAACAAACGGAGATTTACATTTGCCTCACATAATGAGTGTATGGATAAGCACATGATCCTACAAAGCAGTATTTCAATTTGAAAAACAATTCAAGACAAGAATCATGACCCTTTATATGGACACTGGTGACACTGTTACAGGAGGAGATCCAGCAGGGTCGACAGCACTGGATGCATGGTTTAGGGTTCTATTTTAAGGGAAGATCAAACCACAGGGATCGACAGTTCTGTAAATGCAGTTCCTTATGACTTCATTGATAACACACTAATTTTTCCTAAGCAAGACGTAAGTGTAATATTGCAACACGTAATTGCCCAAGCCATCAGCAGGAGGCAGCTGCAGTCTAAAGCCTACCTACTACAAGTGCAACTGATGAGCATTGTTGAAAATTGTTGGAAAACACTGAAGTCAGGGGGGTTATAGAATCCTAATCTATAGAGTACATCCAAGAAAATATGCCCATCTTGCTGATAGGACCTGGATCAAAGAAATCCAGCCATGAGAACATAGCATCTCATGTGAGAATTCAAACTCTGTAGTAAATAGGTGAGCCTGTATCAGGAGCTGCCAGCAGTGTTTTCCTCACCCTGACATTATCTTAAAAATATATTTGTAATTTACAATAGACCATCTATTTTCTTTTACACAATTATAATTGGCAGTGAGACGGATTTAAAAATAAATCTTTGCCATATCCAATATCATATATCATGAGCGAATTAAGTGAACATGGCTGCGGTGAACCCATAGACGTCAAAGTCCATCTATAGTGAGAACAAGCTATGTCTTGAATATCTTGTTAACAAGAAAGCACAGGCAGGATTGGCCTCTCATGTCTCTCTCTCTCTCTCTCATATATATATATATATATATATATATATATATATAAAAAGAACAAGGCTAAAAACAATAGAGGGCAACAATCTTGGATCAGCACACCAATAAATGCGTGATAAACATGAGTGGGGAAACAGGTGATCAGTCTAATTCACTCAGGTTCCCCGAGTTCTGTGATACTACACATACTGCCTTGAAGCTGTATCTGCTGCATGCAATGTTTCTTAATTTATCAGGCATCCAATGTCTAATCATTTTAGTAAAGCTGAGGCTGCGGACAAGTAGCCAAGCAAAAATCATGCAAGAGTGAGAAAAGAAAAAAAAAAAAGTAAAGTGGATCTTCTTAAAGCCTCTGACACACTCAGTGACATACACTGTTGTACTCCAGTCTGGTTATTATGCAAAAATTATGGATTACAAAAATTTTTTTTATGCAAAATGCTTTTTTAATATGTACGAAAACAATAGTTATGTCACTGGCAAACCTCTAATTTTCAGCCTTGAAGTGAATTTTTTTATTCTCTGATAGAGTAGCAAAGACAAGTGCTTAACATTGTTAAGGTTGTGCTACATGGGACTAAGCACCATAAAAATGCACCATTTTCAGTATTTATAATACAAAACACACCAAGGGCGTGTAACTTTATAACCAAGGGCTGTCAAAGTTAACGCATAGTTAATGATACACATTTTTGGGACATCACATTTTTATTTGTTCCTTTGAGCCATGTGGTAAACGGCACTGCAGCTTGCTATGGAGAACGACTGAGAAAGCGGTAACTTCTTTTAAAGCGGTCTAACTGAACCATGGTGAGTAATTATTTACTTTTAGCTTAGTATTATGTGGATGAAAATCAGAAACTGCTCACATGCTCTGAAGATGAAGAAAGTGGAACGTGGGCTCTATGCCAAAGCATGTGCCGACTATTTATTGGACGTAGTAAAACAGCAGCACATTTCAAACATGATTTACTGCAAAAACATAACTGCAGCTGGGATACATCTGCCTCTATGGGACAACACATTTGATAAGTTCCTTACCAAATCCTGGATGTTTTGTTGAGAACTACAAAAACAGTTAATCCAATGTTCCCCAACTTGTACAGCAATAAGTTGTAAATGTAAAAACCTTTAAGATAATATTGAAGCAAAAACAAAAAAAACAACAAGTGTTATACTGATTTATACCTGCTGGATATTTTTCCTGGAACCAGTGTCAAAGAGTTGTATCATCTGAATAACATGATATCGCATAAACACAGCTCCAAGTCACAACATAAATCTTAAATATATCTTTCAGACGTCACATCTTGTATCAAGATGTGATTTAAAAAAAAAAATCATATTTAAGAGACCGCGATATTTAGTTTTCATACTACAAGAAGAAAAAAGAAAAAAAACACTAACCAGGCTAACAGCATTGAACCATCCTATAAATTGTGCTGAACTGCTCACTACGTTACCTAATATGGGGTGTAAGCACCAACACACCATAACAGCAGTACCTAGCTACTGTTCACTTTAAAACAGCCAAAAGCTAGGGTTATACACGCACAGCCGCTTGAATTAAGGCCGTGGGGATGCAGTACTAACCCTCTTGAGGTTAAGAGCCTATGAAATTGCCAAATACAGGCACAGCAAACTGTTTGGCCTGAGAGAAATTCAGATAGTTTCCCCAAATTACAGTGTTGCAGCTTTTCAAGTACTGCAAGCTTTATGTATGTGATTAATAATATAAATCTACTTCACCAGTTATTTATCCATATCCATCTTCAATGAATATGAAGTGTTTAAACTCTGTAAGGTTTAATACCTAATTTTTAAGCCAAGCTTAAAATTAAATGTAAAAAAAAAAAAAAAAAAACAGCCAAAATATATAATCTATCTTTGTATGACCAAAACAAATCTACATATATCATGCACAGCTATACAAGCCATGCTGTATAGCTATCAGCAATAGAAAGTGCTCAAAACTCTGTGTGTGGAAATCACTGGACTGACGAGCAGTGGAGTGACACTTAAAGGAAACTCTTGAGAGGACATTTATGTCTGTCTGCTTGTCTCTCTGTCCAGTCTTCTCATGTTTTCTCGGTTAGTATGCAGGCGGTTGGTGGTTCCTGGTTGTGAAGCCTGTGGTGCTGAGTCTCCTATGACACACTGGAGCAGCGGATGCTAGGTGAGCCCATCTGGGTGAGCACCTTGTCCAACCATTGCAGGGGGCCGTTTAAGTGTAGCTCAATCCAACAGGGGGTGCTGGTTACAGTCTGGCGCCTACAAAGAAAGAGAAACAGAGTAAGCAATATTACGTTAATCACGTTTTCACATTAGGCACAATGGGGTTGCTGGGTGCCAGGAACGATTGCTCCCCCCTTTCCCGCTGACCAGTGTTCACATTATTTTTATTCTCTGTTCTATGATACAGCAGATGGCAGTATGCACCTAATTGGTTTGTGAGCCGGCATTAAACACAAGAGAAGAAGAGACTTTTGTGCTCAGCCCAATATTTTTTATAGTTTGCAAGAGCAATGCTCCTCTGTGCCTTCCTAGTTTGTCAGCTATGGCTATGTAGGTCAGAGAATGGAGATTTCGGGGAGACTGACAGAACTGATGATGTCGCATTTTACCAGCGATCTACTTCCGTGCTCAGGTATGCCTCGCATCCATATCTGATTTGATCCATAGCCCCGTACACTGTGCAATGCCCGAGACTACATCTTCAAGCAGACACGGACACGGTTCCTAAGCCTGGAACGATCACCTTCTCACGGATCAAAATGAACCAGAGTTTGGGGTCAGGTGCTCACAGAAACAATCCTGGGCAGTAATGTAAAAATCAAAAGACCAGGACACAAGTTAGTAGGCTTTTATATCATATGATATAGAAGTTTATTAAAACATTCTCTCATTAGCCTAGGGGTCGGCAACTTGCGTGGCTCTCTGTGGCTTTGGAAAATAAATACCGAGTAGTTAATGTAAATGTTTTTTATGTTAGTTGATTAGTTTTTTTTTTTAATGTAAATCTAAATTTGAAGATTACGGCGTTCTTGTAACATTAAAATAAAATATGTCTATTTATTTATTTTATTGAGCTTTTCAATCCCCGGTTTTATTCAAGGTAACCGCTGACTGCATGCTGCAGTACGGCACACAGAAGCAGACGGCATTTTTTGGTTTGCTGCAGGTGAATAATTTACGTACGGGTTTGTATTTCAGTAATATGAGGTGGACTCAAATAAACATTGAGTATTTTATTGTAAATTAACCTTCAACCCAGCATCTTTTTTTTTTTTTTCGGAGTTGCATGCAGAAATTACATTTAGTTTTCTCTGTAGCAGTTCATTGATTTCATTAATGCAACGCACTATAGTTTTTAAAAAAAAAATTTTCTAAAGGTAGAAACGAGATATGCAGTGTTATCTTAATTTTAGATGCCAAAAGGGTTTTGTGGCTCCTGGTGTTTTCTTATCTGTGGGAAACTGGTGTAAATGGCGCTTTGAGTGTTTAAGGTTGCCGACCCCTGCACTAGACG
This sequence comes from Clarias pachynema, assembly GCA_030014365.1. Lineage (NCBI taxonomy): Eukaryota > Metazoa > Chordata > Actinopteri > Siluriformes > Clariidae > Clarias > Clarias pachynema. The sequence continues at coordinate 15,725,939 of JAQMYL010000037.1, read as the reverse complement.
GTCTCTTTTTATAATTAACCTTAGACCAGTGGTTCTCAAACATTTTCTGTCATTCCCCATTTAAGGGGGTGGGAGAATTTTCAAGCCCCACTTGTCAACAAAATGATAACGAAATCGGCCAAGTTTACTATTTATTGAAATATCAATTTCT
>JAQMYL010000037.1:15707147-15722878 GCA_030014365.1 Clarias pachynema | reverse complement strand
TTAATTTTGTTTTTAATGACCCGCCCCAACCCGCCCCGCAAATAAAGCGACAATTTCTTTACCCGCCCCAACCCGACTCGCAGGTTACCCGCGGGGTCCGCGGGTTAAAAGACGACCCGCGCATCACTAGTGCACACAGACACAACTGCGATCATATAAAATGCAGTGTGAGGTATAAATAACCAATCTACGCTCATGAAATGACGATATGACAATAACTGTGTAAATTACTAATAGCTTCAGAAGTTCTGGGTTACAGTGACATCACCTGTTGACTAATAAGTAATTAACATTAGTGTAAATGTTACATTGTTGCCCTTTGCTATCATTAACATATTTTATATTATAAATATTTTATTTTGGACGTTGCCATGTTATTGTGATTTTCAGTACAATAGCACTCCCTCCCATGTTACATTGCTTAAGTAATTGCTTCTACTTTTTAATTAATACATTTATTGTTCATTTTGTGTCTTGTTACATGCAAAACACAGATAATGCGATGCCTCGTAACTAATGCGTAAGAGGAAATGTTATCTTTCGACTTGTATACAATTATGTCTGGTGATGAGGTCAGAACAGGGGTGGGAATGTTCTTCAATTTCTTTTTTTTCTGGAATTTTTACCCTAATGTCACACTTAGGCTAAACTTTTCATGGAGTGACCCATCATCATCACATTACATTGGCTGTCTTTCAACACAGAAGGGAAAGAAACAAACACTCCTTTCATATGAGGTTTCCACTTAGGGCGAAGAGGCAAAGCCTTGTACAGTATGACCTCATGACTACTGTCCTCTCTGCGCTCTTAACCCACCCACACAACAGTCTAAAATAATAAGTTAAAAAAATAATATCAAGGCATGTCTTACAATGTTCCAAGTTTCTGGAACATTTTTAGAAAGTTTTTTATTTTTATTTTTTAGAAAATTCCAGTTTTAGAAAACAACCTGCTCAGATGTCACCTTCAATCAGTAACAAACAACTGAGAAGCAAAGCAGAAATATTCTTTTCGGTTACCACATGTCCTTCACATAGTCTTTGCCCAATATACAAATAAACCCGACAGCACCATTGATATGTTAACTATGACCCACAAACAGTCACTATGAGTTGTGGCTTCCACCCAAAGTTCAGCTCCTGTAGCTGTTTTCAAGTACGTTAAACTGTGACCTGCAAGTCAGGGTATAAAGTCTGTCCTGAACTATGCACTGAGAGAAGTTCAAAAAACTAACAACACAGACAATTAGGGACATCCTAACTGGTAAAGTGTAAAGTAATTTTCGATCAAAAGTGTCACATAAAATGACCAAATTACATTACCAGGCAACGTGTTTAGCCGCTTTTACATTGCATGACTTTTATTTCTCTTAAATGACTACTTGTCACAGTGGATGAGCAGAGTCCAGTATTGTTTTTGGCCGAAAACTAAAGTAGAATGCAAACAGAATGCAGACATGTCCGGAATGAAAGAAAATGACTACATTCTCCTTAATCCTTAATCAATCAGTGTGAGATGGGCTCATGTAAGGAACTGCGTTATGCCTGCATCTGTCTATATTGGCTTTTCGATTGTAAAGGCCATGATTTGATAGGCCATCGGTAAGCGTGTAGTGCTACCAACCAGGAAATATATCTATAATTAAGAAAACATTCAGCAATGAGACTCTCAACATTAATCATACTTTAACCATCGATATATAAATAACATCCAACTGAATGGTTGTACTTTATAATTAAAAATACTTCTCACATGAACTGATGTTTCCTTACAAAATCACAAGAAACCAAATTGCATTAACAGCCAAGACAACTACACCTCAAAGAGAATTACTGTTTTTTTTTTTTTTGCCATCTACATGGAGTCGGTGTAATTCTAGTTCATCAGCTGAAATGTAGCGGCAATTTATGTTGAAAATAGTCTACAAAAGATCTTAAGTTAAGAAAGAGTTCTGCTCTGTAACAGCAGCAAGTCCTCAGGAATGCAAAGGTGCAATTCCACTCCCACTAATCACATTGTAAACACCACAAACACATACAACCATTGTGGAGATAACATAAACCAGATAATCCATATTAGTCCAGTGTTCTGCAAGTGGAAGGACCAAAAATTCCTCAAGAGGAATTTCAGAGACATTCTTTATAGAGCGGTCAAGCTTTCTTTTAGGTCCTGAAAGGACAATTTCTCAAATTTATAATAAAAAGAATTTTCACTTTTTGCCAGCCTGATCTAATTTCGTTCTCTTTTTCTCCCCCCCCACCAACATAGCTTTTATATATGTGCTTAATATAAAAAGGTAACTGCTTGTGCTTCTTACCAGGGTTGCTGCTTGCAGGAGAAACAGGGTTCGGTGACAAGTTTGGAGAACCTGCAACAGAAACATGGTAGAATTAATCAACGTAAGCTCACCGTTTCCCACAGAGAGTATATATGGCGGGGCTGCCCAAATATACAGACGGCCGCCCAAGTACATTTGCGAATCAATCCTTTTTAAAAATTCTGTCTGGGTGAATAATATAATTCACAATCAATTAACTAGTAGTGGACCATTCGCTCTCTCACTAGCAGAATAAACAGGTACAGGAGCTGTTGGGGAATATGGGGATAACGTCGTAAAATGTAGAGCTCACAGAATACGGCTATTATTATTAGTCACAGAAACAAAATCAAGCAAGCAGAAAAACGTGATTTTATGAATCTGTCCAATTTCCTTTTTATTTTTGCTCATTCCCGTGTGTATAAGTGGTTAAAATGAGATAAAATTCAGTTAATCATAATGCTTAGTTTGTGCTGAAATAGATGTCACTCTGTATTGCACAATCCTGAGCTTTGGGGTTAAGGGATACAGTGCCATGTTTATACACCAAAGAGAATTTAGTTCTTTTTTTGTTTGTTTTTACTTCATCTTACTCTTAACTTATGGGTAGATGGAGGGGGAACTTTGTAGGTTTGATCTCTGAAATGTGAAATGAATAGAAATATCAAATAAATAACAAACATCATGTTTTGTTATCTATTGTAGCTTTTGTGCTGATGGTTAAATGCCCCTTCTGCTGGTTAACAACACAAGTATATTTCAGAGCTGTGGATAACACTGACTCTAATCTAATCTAAGAGTCTTATTACCTTATCATATGGCAAAGGGAAATGAAGCTGACCTGTGTCCATGCTGCGATTCTGCTGATCATTGCTTTCACCATCTTCACTGAGATACCCTGGAGGTGGGGTCTCTGAAATAAAGGCAAAGTACATGTTCAACACCATTACACACATCCAGCACCAAATATCTTCACTATTATAAACATATTAAGAAAATCCTAATACTCATTTAGTGAGATAAATAACAAAAGATAAATTGATATATTTGTGAAAATAAATTAAGGTCCTGTAGGTTCCACTTTCACAGAAATGTAGGAAATTTCCAGAATTCACACATGAACATTTGAGGAATTTGTGCAACTGATTTCATAGAGGTTGAGTGGTTGGTCTACCTGTTCCCAAAATCTAGACTGATAAATGTGTACGTTTATTTAGGACTCTGTGCAAAAATATTCTATTTAAGTAAATCCAAGTAATTTCTTAGTTTCAGACTGTAGGCATTTCAGAAATTTGCAATATAGTGGGTAACCACTGTTTAGATTGCACAACCCAATATACAGTTCCTCTTCACATTTGAAACAAAGGACTTAAATGTAACTGCTGGTTTTCTCACAGTCAAGATACTACAGTATTGAATCAGGGTCAGGTTAAGTTCATTCTGTAACGCAATTTCCCAAACACACGTAACAATTTGGTGTTCATTTCTGCAGTGTACAAAATTTATGCAACTGTGTCAAATACTAAATTGAATAATAATATTTCTGCCAAACTGCCAGTGCTAGAGCTTGAACCTATGATCTTCTGATTAGTAACCATGAAACTTAACCGTCTAAGCCACCGTGATGGATGTGTATTTTATTATTAAATTTTTTTTGGTCTTTGGATTCCTCTTCAGGATGTGAAGTCAGTCAACATCATCGTTTTGAAATGGCACTCATGTTGTATCTAGGGTTGGGTACCAAAATCAGTACCAATATAATCGGTATCGGTACTAGAACAGAATCAGAACACAGATTTCAGTGCCTCACTTCGGTGCCACTGCAGATGCCTAAGGAATGGATACAAATATATGTCCTCTGGTTCTCTAAAATGCATGTGAACCTGAATCGGAAAGCCCTAATAATACAAATCCAGCTAATCTCTGTAGAAACGAGTGTCCACGTTGTTTTCACATTCTGACTTAAAAGCAAAACTCGGGAAATGAGACCATCCGAGGAGTGCATGAACATAGCAAATACACTTGCTCTGATGACAGCATGTAGCGTTAGCTAGAGAGAAAGATAGAGAGCGTGCATCCGTCCTGGTCAGAGAACATGGCACAGTTTTCTTTCCTATGCTCCCAGTCATGCTTAGAGTTGGCTTCTTCAGGAATTAGACTTGGCATCACTTGACAGTCCAGAGTCCTTTTAAAGTCCTTTATTAATCCCAAAGGGAAATTGTAATATTTTCACATATCCCAGTAAAGAGGCTGGGGTCAGAACGCAGTGCAGATAGGATACAGTGCTCCTGGAGCAGACAGGGTTAAGGGCCTCGCTCAAGGGCTTAACAGTGATGGTGTCGGTGCAAGTTGGTACTTGATAGTGCTGGTGTCTCAAACCCCTGAATCCAATAAATAACACAGTAACCTTCAGCCTTAACCAATTGAGTCACCACTGTCCATATTTTTATATACTATTTAAAATCCCGACACTGTTGTTAAAGATGGATAAAATAGCCTAATCTCCTACTAAACATTTAGGAGACATAATAATCAAATAGCATTATTTCTGGAGGTAAATGTCTTACCAATTAAATGCAGGAGTTATTATTTCTGGGGTTATTTTCAACTTTTCAAAATTTATTAAGCAACTGGTATTCATTAATCTTCATTACTTAACTTAGTTTGTTTGACCTGCCTACACTCATCAGAATTTATTAAACATTATTTAAACTAAAAATATTAAACATTTTTATACAATAATAATGAATAAAGTTATAGTTAATTAGTAAATCATTAATAATTACCAAAATTAAATAATAAAAAAATTATAAAGTAGAAATCTGATATTCATTGCTTAGAGTTCTTTCATGAATATATTTATGATACTGTAATGATGCAATAAAAATTCTATTAGGATGGGTTTTACATCTATACATCATAATTAATTTATTAGTCACTGAAGCATGAACATTAATGGGTATGCTGCTAAGTAAAATAATGCACTGGGAAAGATTTTTCACCAAATTCTTTACCTCTCTTAAGTCTTTATCTGTACGCTTTGTTTTACTTCGTATCGTATTTTATAGTAACAGTACGTTAGCAACATCACTGAAAGAAATTATAGCGCTGCATTAGCCTCAGAGATTTCTGCTTTCTTGACTCTAAGTGTTTATAGAAACAGGCTCACCCTTGAGTCTTATATTTTACTTGTAGATGATTACATTTTTAATCCTAATTTAACCCATAGTGAACAGGATAGAGCAGCTATTGAAGTTAAATTGAAGTTAAATGAGGTAAATGAATTTCATAGTGCTGTGTGAACACCCTGGACGTTCAAATTTTAATAGATGCAGTCTAACTTTGTCGTCTGAGCTTCATATCTGGCCACCCACTCCCACCTGCATGGACATAAAAACTTAAATTCTGTATCTCATTTAATTTCAATATAATAACTAAATCATTTGCCTTTAATTATGATAAACAGTTTAAATTATTAAGTTCAAGAGACAAGAATGTACTTATGAGCACACCCTAGAGTGCATGTCTGTACACTATGTGATATTTCTCCCCACTTTGCTCTCACCGGGTATGTAGTTGATCAGAGGCTCGATCCCTGCAGGAAAGTTGGTGTTCTCAGGTATAGAATGGCTGTAGTCATCCAGAGGGGGAAACTCAGCAGGAATATCAGTGTGTCTGGGAACCAGCACCGGAGGTAAAACTAGACACACACACACACACGCCAAAAAAGTGGTGATCAAGGATGAGTCGACAAGACTAATTATAGCATATATTAATTATAACAGATCTGCTAAGTCTGCTAAGAGGGCTTACCTGGCGTCTCCACACGCTGGTAATGGTAGGGGTTGACACACACCTCGTCCTTCTTCATGTGGAAAGCAAACTCGCACTGGTCTATAGCACGCAGCTCATGGTGTGACTGCAGGTCAGGCCAGCGCCACAGCCGGCAGTAGATTACATGCGGGAGGCCTTTTCTGTGAGATACCTGCAGACGCCCGTCCAGAGACCTAACAGAGATGGAGCGCAACATAATTATAAGTGAATTATAAGCCTCAGCTTAACCCCATGCTCCCGTACTACACTTTCGAGCAATAATAAACCTCACGTATGACTTCAGAAGCATGCCCAGTAACGTTCTAAGCCAACAATGTGATTTTGAAATCATTTTAAATATCAAGTCTTTGTTTTGGCTATAAGCTGTGTTTTTTCTGATTTCACTTTGCATTTAAAAGTTATTAAAGTCTGACTTTCCTTATTTTCAATGTGCTTGACAAGAAGCTAACTACATGTGGGTTCATGTAATACTGATTTGTCCACTGTAATGACAGCAATAGTGAACGCAAAAAAAAAAAAGAACACTGAATAAATTTTGTCATAAATTTGTTAGAGTCTAAAAACTATGTTAAACGTTAAAACTAAAGCTAAGTGCATCAAATGGTCAGATGTTCTGTGTTACATCCATAGTGTAAAACATGTAATGTGTAATAAGCAGAAATGTTTTAACAAACAAAAAGTCATACTATTGTCATTATGACAGCCAGTTTTGTGAACTCGTCACCTGGAGTGATTTTCCAGCAGTCTTGAAGGAGTTTACCTGTATGTTAAACATGTGCTGGCTTCCAGTAGTGTGCAAAGTTGTCATGCTAAACTGTGGCTACTTTCAAGAAAGATTCCATGTGCTTTTTAATAGTTATGCTGGCTTGAGTATTATCACACAGAAAGAAAGTTTCATACAGTTAGTACAATTCGTGTGAAAAGTAGAGTGAGCGGTGAGTTTTTCTTACTGAAACTCTCACAGCGATTCTTATATGCCGTGTGAAACTCAATGCATCAGCTTGACAGTTTGTCACCTCATTTTTGCAAAATGTTGCATGTGCAGCTGTGATTTCTGAACTTGACATGGCTGTTTTTTTTAAAAATTGTTTTTCTGTTTCACTTTCATTTTTCTTTTTTTTTTTCGTAAAATGCAGCATGTCCAACTAAATCCACCTTAAATCCCACCAGTCCAGTGTCAAATAAAAATACTGAAACTGAGAGTTCAATTATTTTATAAATTTGATTAAACTGTGTAAATGGTATTTTGGAAATGTACATACATGTAGAGAAAAAATGTTATTCATAACAGCCAAACGAGAGTTTATATAGCTGAGTAATTGACATAACAGTTTATAAATTTGCAAAACGTTCTTGTGGATTTAATCGACTTTTCTATATTAGATCTGAGAAAACGATCCAAAGTGCCCATCTCTATATACAGTAGTTTATAATGCCAAAGAAATAACAGAGTGTACTTCTGTCAAAGACACCCCGTAACCAGTGATTATGTCAGGTCAGTCAAAGATGCAGATGATGTGAAAACATAAAGGCCATTGAGGTTGCACTTCAAGCCCATCCTCAAATACATTACTCATCAAGGCAAATAAAATAAAATTTATTAAAGATAAGTATTAGTAGAGACAATATTTAAGTAGATCTGATTCAAATTCCATAGATCTGAATAATGACGTTTGAACATAGCGGCATATAAAGTACATACTAAACCATCTCAGAAAATGCAATTATAGAAATGACCCTGAAAACGGGTACTTTAAAAATCTCTGCCCTCGATGATTTTGTATCTTTTGCTATTATCTGATATGAACATATTTAAAAGATGCGAGTGCCTCATTCAGGCTGAAGAGCAGAAGGCTTTATCTCATCCTTCTTTCAGTTAGATAAACTGAGTGGAACAAACAGCTGCTCGCTAAAAGGTCACTTAGTGTGAGAGTGGAGTGCTGCTAGTTTGTCACCAACGACAGGCCCTACAAAAGCGCTCAATTATCTTAATGCATTGCTCACTATGGATCAGGATTTTCTCACTTCTTAAGGGCCTCAGAGATTAAGAAGGAAAGGATACGCGTGTGTGAAAAGTGCGTGAGAGAGAGAGACTGGAAAATTAGTGAAAAGAGACAGGATCAAAACAAAGAGAGTGAAATGATCCACTAAAAGGCAGATCATACCCATTTCTCAATATCCACATTTTTATAGTCCCCTTTTCCACTGAGAATCACGTGCCTGCCAAAGAACAAATTTGCGTGGGCATGATGACACTCCTGGAAAAGCTTCAGCGTTTTGCTTGTGTACTAGCAGCTACCAGCTTCATCATCGATAGCACAAGGTGCCAAGTTACTTCAGTCAATCATGAACTTATTCATTTCATGAATTCTGTACATATTTGGTGTTGTTTGTGATACGTGAATACTGCACCCACTTCTCTCAGAAAGCTACTATCTGAGAATAAAACACCACCCAGTGGGATTGGGTAGGGACTTCCTCCTGCGCTTTAGATCACTTGCAACTGAGACGCCTTTATAAAAATAAAAAGCCAAAACAAACACACAAAAAAAAACCTACAATGACTGTTAGTGAGAACACAAGAACATGCTTTTGATCTATAACTGTAAAACCCAAACCTACAAAATGAATCAGTAGCTCACCACTGATAGATAGTAGATTTTATTATAATGGACTGCAAAGAACTGTAGGTGCAACTGAAAAAAATAAAACCTTGCTAGAGAGTTTAATTCAATCGACATTGCTGTCAGTTCATTTACGCATTTTAAGGCACACAACTCATTCACCACGAAACACAACACAAAGAGCTGTTGACTGGCCCTTCTACCAGAATGTGGAGTGAAAGGGAAGGCCAGCGGCCTCTATTGTGTCGACCCGTCCCCTCAGACAAAAGGCCAAGTCTGAGGTCTTCTAGTCGCTCAGCAGTCTACAATTCGTTTTCTGTTCCAAGTGGTGCAGACACACTAACCCCTCGGCCTGGCCAGACACACAGCACACCCCCCACTCAGCACAAAGTCAAAACCAAGAGCATCAACCCTGCCCCCTCATCAGTGTGAGCAAAAGGGTTTCACACAACTTCACACTCACATCTCAACAGATTAAATAAATTGTTTAAGGGCTACATAAACATTTATTTAAATATATGTATGTATTCACTGCGTTAAAAGGTCACAGACTGTAAAAGTCACTTTTTTTCTTGCCTACTACTGAGACTTATCAGACGCAGGCCACTTTAAAAAAAAAAAAAGGCAGAAGTGAAAGCGAGTGGAGAGAAATGTAGGGATGTGTGTTTGACCAGTCCCCTCATTGTTTTCCGCTGTACACCAGCAGCCAATGAGGTTTCTATCCACAGCACAACCAGTCACACTTTCTCATCTGTGCTGCGGTGTTCAAATTCACTAACCGCTGACCACGCACACTTCTGTCATCTAAAAGATTTTAAGAGCTGCTGCAAGTTGTTTGAAATTCAGGCTTTAGGAGGAAAAACAAAAACAAAAACACTGCATTAGATCCACCTGGAAGATCCCTGACCCGTTGGTCATGTCATGAGCTGGACTCTCTGCTTAGTGTTCTGCTTAGCAGCCATTCCTTTCTCTTTCTCTTTCTCCCCCCACCTCTCTCTCTTAGTGGTACATAAACACACCCCGAGATTCTGCCATTCTGCATTTCTGTTGCAGCTGCACTAATGTTCATGATTTGTACCCTCTTCCTCTCCCTCCCCCAACCTCCAGCTCACAGGCTAAACCATAAACCAAAGAGTGACCCATGCCCTCCCCAGGGCCCACGCTGCATTCCTGGCCTCTGAGCAACCAGGCCACACGGCACGCAAACACGTAATGTGTAAATTGTGTGTGTTGCACGTGTACCCTTTTGTTCTACGTAAACCACACATTTCAACTTGGCTAAAATAATTTTTCTGCCATTGTAAAATTCCTGTGCGTGAAAGCAAAGCAAACAAAATCACCAGGTACACCAGCTGTGGTCTTGGATTGTGTTTGCGGGCGACAAAGAAAAGGAAAAGGTTAGCATTAAATTTTTGTACCGCTTGTACTTATATAGAGATAATCACCACGGGTCCAAAAACTACAAACAACAACACTAACAAAAAAACAAAAAGCACAAAAAACACAAGAAGATGTTTTTTCTGATAGGGCAGGAAAGATGAAAAAAAAAATGTGTCCATAAATGTGTGAAAAACAGATAAGGTAGAACACCTTAAAAAAAAAAAAAAAAAAAAAAAAAAAAGCATTACACTTTCACACGATATCACCCTTCTGTGATACCGTGTGTTCCTGCACTTTCTAACAATGTCCATAGTGAAAGTCCTTGGATGTTAATTCAAATTAACATTTTATTTAGCAGTCTTAAATTTATTAAATGATGTTAGGTATTCAATTTCTTTTCTTTTTCCCCCCCTAGCTTTCAAAACTCAGCATGTGCCATGCTAACTAGATAGTGAGGAGGTCCTACTGTAGCTACATAAGGCACTGATGTACACCTTATCCCTTATAAGGCACATAAGGCACACATCATCATCATTTCACTTTTCAATCGGACCATAACTATTCAGAGGCTCTCAATGTCACTTGTTAAGTGAGCACTGAGGTTTGGATGGCAGCATTCAACACTTGTTCGACCGCAACAGAGTTTGTTTAAATCATGTCAAGCGTGAACACTCCCTAAAACTGTTAATTACGCTAACTACGGGTCGTCAGCTTAATACTGGAATTTCTCCAGTCGTGGAAGGATATGTGTTGGAGGAGCAAAATATCTGATTTAATAAACAAACACATTGTAACCTGATGACAATAAATGATGTTTGTGGTAATGTTGTATAAAAACAATGTCACGCTCAAGGTCTTGCTGTTGTGCTGAACATCATCACACCTGTGATATCTTTGGCACTTGGGCCTCGTGCCCACGACCTCATCACATCCATACTAATATTCAGCACAACAAAAGCACTCCATCTCGTTTGATGATGCAAGTAAAGTAACACAGTGTGCCACAGAGTGCTTGCTGACAGTCAATAATGAAATCAGACACAAACTGCTTTTATTGGCACATTTTTAAAAAGTGTAAAACTGTTTTTTTGCATTGGTGAGCATTGACATTTCTCCATCCTGAGTATCATTCAACACACTTCTCTCACACCCAGACAAAAATGTAACTTTAGGCACCAACATGTCTCAGTGAACTCGGTTCAAGTTAATTACGTCGCATGAGTCATTTCTGGGGATTCCCAATAAGCTTTCTCTACCTACTTTCTCAGCCTTTCCTCAGTCTAAACAGTCTGCCTGTCCTCTGACTAAGCAACTTCTGACACACACAGTGTATTGGACAAGTGTGAACAAGCAAGGGTATGTTGAGGTTTAGGATACAGATGTGCAGCTTTTACAAATATATGTGTGCTGATCATGTGATTTATTTTTTTTTATCTGACTGACTCAAGCTTCTAGATTAATTTTGCTGCAAACCTTAACAAACGATGCTGCAGAGTTTAGGAAACTTATTTATAGAGTGTAGCAATTCCGTCTTTTGTTTTAGGTTCTTTTGGACTGATTATGGTGTTTGTGTATTGAATCTCCACCCATGCTTCATATTATGACCGCATTAATGCTGTTCTTTGTTATGGCACACTTCTGCCTGAAAAAAGAGTCGGATTTACAAGAGATTGAACTGAATGGTTTCTATGTACCAGTCTGTCAAAAAAAAAAAAGGAAAAAAAACCCTACTCATCAAGCTTGCACAAGGTTGTAAAACAAGTCTGTTCATAAATTGCTCAGATCGTTAATTCATGCAGTAAAAAGTTAGGAAACAAACAGGTGGAGCACCAGTTTGTTTACAATGCTACTACTAAATACATAAAACATAAAAATACTCCAACATATACATTACATGAATTATTGACTATGCAGATATTACCCCTAATAACCGGAGTGATTAATAGTGCAGCACTACCTGTACCAGAGTGCATATGTGCATCTACACTGTTGACATCTACTGTAGATACTGAAGGTGGCAGTATGCACGACTTCCTTGTACTCTTCTTCTTTGTATCTACTGGTGGGTTGCAAACCTTCGAGCTGTGCCTAATGTTAAAGATTTTTTTTTTTTTGGACACACAGTCAAAAGTGACCATCTCACTTTTCATTCCTACATTTATCAGCTATTAATGTGAAGTTCAGATGATGGGATTGGTGCACACTGTGCACATATGGATATTTCGAAGGAGACAAACGGGTTCTAAACAGAAGTCCACCTTTTCGACCGGATCTGATGGTGGCAAGGTGATCCGTGCCTGAGCACAATACAGTGTGTTCACACTACTTAAATGTACCAGACGTTGGGGTCAGGTTATACTTTGCTACAGTTCCTAGTGTAAAAGCACCTCTAGACTAAAGTTACATTCACACAAGAGACAAAACCTGGCACAGATTTGTTTGGCTGTTCACACTGGGTTTTCAATGCGGCCTATTTATAACATTGTTCTGAAGAGGTCATGCTCCAAAACTGACCCACATGGACAAAAGAACAATATGTAAAGCGATACAATCAAACTCTTCTCTCATGGCCACATCCAGACATTCCTTCTCAGATGTCTTCAAACACGCATAGTAGAAATTGTTTTCTAATACAGTTTTCTACAGCAACACAGTTTTAACAGTTTGATCAGTTTCTGTTAAATTACTAAGCACTCACTGAAATCCTCCTAAAATCTCCTCCATCTTTCCTTCCTGGTAGCATGAAATTATACAGAATGTCGACTTGGACTGACAGGAAAGTCACAAAAACTTTAATCATATACCATCTTCCTCATCAGAAATGTCTCTACACAGCTCAAAGCAAAGTCGATCACAACCAGAGCCAATGTGACGCTGACTCCTCACAAACTGAAATGATTAGCCATGTGTAAACTGATCAAGAAAAGATCTTATTTATTTTACCTTTATTTTGAATTCATCTCTGTGACTCTGTACAAATTAGGCACTAGAATAAAAATATGACACTTGCAAAAAAATAAAAATGTGTGTGGAACCATTAAAAACGTACAGAATGAAGTCAACTATATCACGTATACATTACTGTAAAGTGAAATTAGTTATTCTTCACATATCGCAGGGTTTTATGTTAATAGGCTGGGGTGAGAGTGCGCCATTATACGGAGCCCCTGAGCAGACGGGGGCTCGAACTGTCGACCTTGTGATCAGTAACTCAGGGCCCTTATCACACTTAGCCACCACCGCCCAGTCTTTTTTGTCGTTTGTTTTTGTTGTTTTCATGTTAGTGACCTGTATTTTAATTAAGCTTATAATTATAGAAAGGGATGTTTTGTTTTTTAATTATATTTATTTGGTAGTTTATATTTAGTTTAGTTAGTAGTTTTTTTAACAAATAAATTTGATCACGCAGGAAAGAAAAAAAAAAAAAAAACTATAAATTGGATGAATTGGCCCATTATTAAAATAATCATTAATGCTAATCCTGTTTACTATAGTGGCATGCCACTGTGTCTTTCAGTCACACACACCCTCAAAACTAACAGCTTCTGACAACAATAAGCAGGTCAATCTGTCTATATATAATAGCACAGTAAGACTGCAGAGTATGAGTAACAATTTCTTAAGAATCTTAAGAATGTGCACAGTGTACTACATGAACAAGAGTGATAATGCCAGCATAGAATTCCCTTTTTTAACGAATTATTTTTTAAACACCGGTTTAGTGAAGCAGTCTGTCTATATAATAGCACATATCTGGTTATGATTTTACTACTAAAAGTTTTTTGCTCCTGAACTTCTCAGTGAGCAGACCAATGACATCATACCAGCCACTCTCTGACATTGAGCAAACTGGTGCATTCCTCCTTTTGTGACACTATTCCCTGGCTTTTCTCAATTGTTATTTGCTTTTTTGGGGGGTTTCTCCCTTCAGTTTTAAGTGGCATTTACTGTAAAGTGCAATCAGGCATGGAACAAATGAAAGCCGAAACTCTAATTTATCATCTATATCCTTTGATGTCAGTGTCCTTAAACAGGAGCAAAAAACTGGCCTTGTTATTCCAATACTTTAAGATGTCACCATAGCAGAGATGGAAAAACAAAAAACTGACATCAAGAACACTTAGCATTTGGTTTGCATGTTTAAACTTAAACTTCATGGTTGTTTGACTGACCTCACTGCTACAATTCACTGCAAATCTCACATTGTGCTATAGACACTGATTCATACTTGGTAGCAGAATAATTTTTTTGAGAATCAGGATCATGCAGATAGGATACTGGTGAAAGTGCAATATATAGCAGAAAGTTTTGATACAACTCTCCTGCTAGCACATGTGGGAAAATCATGGTTTTAAACACAGAAAATAAAGACACTAGGCAGAATAATTTATCATCACAAAGCCAACATTTTTACTGACTATATGTCGAGGAATCAACCCTGAACAAGGTGAGGAATAGTTGTTCGACTTGAGGTGCAGGTGTTCTATCCTGTTTTGCATCCTCCATCACGTGTATCCCTCAGGCAAGTGCACACTCATCAAGGGCCCATGAAATGAATTCAGCACACTGATTTGACTCCATATGTTACCCATGAGTGATAGTCCGCTGAAGAGTAATTTACAAAAATAAACAGCGTTTCAGTTACGCCAATCCCCCCGCCCCCCCAAAAAATCTATACAAACCTTAACAAACTCACTAAATATAGAGAACAAAATGAGTTTAGCAAGAGCTTTTTCAGCTGTGAAAGATCTCTCACCAACCAAGCACCCACGCTCGATGACTCTAACAAGACCTACGATGAGATACCAAGTGTTTCTGGAGTTATGGAGTGTGTTTGAACCGAGGTCACAGTTCTCTTTCCGAAGAGACAGCTGATATATCAGAGTGGTAGGCTCTCATCTGTATATGCTTCTCACCTTCTTGTTCAGTCTGACATTCGAGCACCTGACAACCCTGAGTTAGTAAAACATTCCCAGAAAATATCAGTCATACAACAGCAAACTTGACCAAGTTCCATCTTTTTGAAAAAAAATATGCTTTTCAACTATTCAAAAATGAAATGATGTATGGAAAGATATAAATATCGTCAAAAAAAAAAACCTCATAACTAGCTACTAATGTAGCGCCAGATCTTTCCCTGGAACATTGGTGTGTATACAGTAGGTTCTAGAGAACATTTAATTGCATGAACATGCAAACTTTAAAGATTGACTTCCAAAAGTGAGAAACTATAATGTTATAACATCAGATCTCAAAAACATTTTGCTCATAAAAATAAGAGACAGGTAAAAACAGAAGAAAAGCACTTTTAGTGCTTTAGCTGAAACAGTATGTGCATATTTCATCTTTCTTGGAATAAAAATGTCTTATAAAATATGCAATCGGCAAGCTGCAATTCCAACAAACAAAAATAATTGACCAGGTATTCGCCTTGCTCATGAACAGGCTAACAAACAAAATGATGTTAGTGTTCATGACTACTCTGTAAACTCTCTATAGCCGGGGTACTCAATAGGCGGACTCCGGTCCGCATCCGGACCCAAATACGGTTAAATCTGGACCGATGCCAAAACAAA
>JAQMYL010000037.1:15695002-15707047 GCA_030014365.1 Clarias pachynema | reverse complement strand
AACATTTACATCAGTGCCTCCACCTGGTCCTCACACCTTTTATGCCCAAGTTCAAACAACTGGTGGCACAAAGAAGTTGTCACCTTTCACACTAAAAGGACTACCATGTCATTTTTGGGTACTGTTCGTAAATTTTGGGTTTGACTTTTTTTGTAGTTCTCTATTTGAAATTAGACTGTCTTTTTTCCGGACCTCGGACTGAATAGTAATTTGATAAGTGGACCTTTCAAATTTATATTTGAGTACCCCTGCTCTATAGAGCGAGTCTGTGTCCAAAGTTAAAAAAAATAAATAAAAATGCGGATGCCAGCTGCAGATTTATATGGCACATCTGTGTCAATGCCAGTAAGATTTTGTGAGAAATCATTGACTTAATCTTGGTTTAATTTGAACACGTTTACTGTATTTGACTAGTCCAAGCAGTTTCTTACCATTGCACTGGTTTGGCATTTAGAGGTACCAGCCTCAAAAATCGCCAATTAACAGTATGTCAGATTAGAGCCGGTATGATGGCAGATTTACAGACACATCCCAATAGCAACTGTTCAAATAAGATTATTTTACACTTTGGATGCCATCAGCATTGTTCAACAATGTAGAAAGTAAGGAAAATCAGGAACGACCATGGGCTAAAAAAGTGTGTCCAAACCACTGACCTGTAGTGTACCTCTATAAAATAAAGACAGAAACCAGAAACTCTTTCCAGCTTGAATTGGCTGAATACAGTTATTAATAAAGCCTGATCCTTAACCACAACAAAATACAGCTTCACCAGTTTGATCTAATGTACAGTACGACAAACAACAATCGAAACCTTTAGCTATACGCCTGTGTCAATGTCGTGCAGCAGCGCAACCAGCACCTGTATAAAAAATGTGAAATAAAGTAGAAACTATGAAACACTAGAAGGAAGTTTGACAAGCCTCCACTAGTACATACAACCTGAAATCATTCTCACAACACATTCCTTATTAAACTGAAGGACAGAGAAGCTGCAGGGTACGGATGTTTGAATTTTGTTAGCTAGCGAGGTTGTTTGTGATTACACACGATTTGGCTTGTTTTAATGTTAAGGTTGCACACACACACGCACACACTGATCTAACATGAAGTGTCAGAGCTCAGAGCTTCTGTCCCAGTTAAACATGTTGCATAACAGCTGCTTAAGCTGACAGAGCTGTGGGGGATGAGTTGATTAAAAGCCTTTAGATAACCTAGCTAGCCTTTTCCATTACCTTTAATGCACTTCTTTAAAACACACACACACACACACACACACACACACAAAAACACACTCACACAGCAAGTCAACAGATGTCACAATATTAGCCATGAAGCTAACTTTTAAACATCAGTCTAGCTAACAAGAGGCAGATCCCAGAGCAGCTAGCTGACTTTCTAATAAACATTAAACGTTGGGTAGAGACTTATTAACTAGGTTAGTCAAAACTAACTAACAACTCGAACTTATCTTCATCATCATCATCATCATCATCATCCTCCTCCTCCTCTCCCACTCCCTGTCTAACATGCTCTGCTTAGTATACTAGAACAGTAACTATGTGCTTTTAGTTATTAATAATTATATATATATATATTATACGTATACACAGAAAGAAAAGGTTTACTTAATTAAAAGAACAATAAATCTGATAGTATTGTTTACTTTAAAGAAAGGTCAACACGGCTGACTTTGATACTGGCCATGTCAGAATTTAAAATGCACTTGCAAAACTTTACTTAATAAACATCAACTTGTGTGTTTGATAAATATATCGCCAACAAAATCCGACCGGTATAAGAATTGACAGAAGTCTACCTACATGTATATCAGGTCTTGTTTGTTTAGACCGAGATCGAGGTTACACCAGTATCTAGTAACGTTACATGGTTAGCTAGCTCCGTTGCTAGGCGGCTAACTAGTGTTAGATGGTTTAACGTGCAAGTTAGCAAAACAAAAACTCGGCTCGTGACTAAACAACTTACCTCGGTATGGTTATACATTTCGTGTTTATATTCTGAGTAGTTATGGCCTTTTCCAGTTCGTCGAGTTGCCCCGTCTTCTTCAGCTTCTTCACAAGACTCTTCACCGCCTTCTCACACCATTTCTCTTCTTGTCCGTTCTGCTCTCCCTTCTTCCATCCAAGAAGCTTCTTCACAATCGGAGGTGTGAACGGCAGGATCGACATGTTCGCTTTGCTCGCGCGGCTCTCTGCCTCTTCGCACGCTTTGTGAAAAAGCAGTCGCGTCGAATTTTACCAAAATATCCGCCGAATATCAGTTAACCAAAGTTTAGTTCCTGCAACAGACATTTAGCCGACGACTGAAGCACTAACTGTAGAGTCCTGAGTGCAGAAGCGCAGTAATGTCGCCGCTCCCCGCCCCCACCGCTCTCCTCCTCCCCATCTCCTCCCTCCCTTCCCTTCCCTCTCTACAGGCTCGCGCACAAGACCGCGGCTGTGTTCCAAACGCCCTCAAATTCAGTATGTAGTGCACTACAAAACCCCAGTAGAACAGATTAGATTGTAGTGCACTTATATAGCACGCAGGTGGCTGTTTAAGATTCAGCCTACAGTTTGAAGGTTTAGGCCGGATAACTGGTGCGCAACACATCCTGACTTCGGTGTTCCCTTTCCTTAGGGCTATTTATGAAAAGAAATGTAAAATATAACTTCCTTGTTTTCATTTATACATATTCTGAGATGTATATGCTCTGATGCAATTAAACCTCATGACAAAGTGCAATTTGTACATTTGAAGTGCAGTAGTTATCCAATATCTGGGGGTCGTGTTTTAAACATATCACAGTGTACTAGATAAGTGTTATAATGCTGTATTACAGTGTTATAATGAATCTGGAATGTTTCTCATCACTTCTCATGGTTCCTTCCTTCGTAGAAGGTGTAATTGATCAGTGTGAGGACAGAAAAACTGAGGATATAAAGTGAGACATGTCCCCATGTCCAGCAGTCAGGGAGAAATTAGGAGGGGTAAAGGCAGCAGTGGCCCTGAGGGTTCTCAAATGCAGGCCTGTTACAGCATGTCATTTCAACTTTCAACATGGCCAGAAGAAGCACGGGCTGCATGCCTTACTTACAATATGTTGTTGTTGCAAACATGCAGAGAGTTTTGTGTTTGTTGTTATGAAGGTCAACACTATCATGTGTATGAAAGTGGAGAGAGCTTATATGCCGTATGATTATTCCATGCATTGCAGACTTACTCTATTCATGCATTCATATGTCTCCAGTAACCACTTTATTCTGGTCCGGGTCATGGTGGATGGTATCCTGGGAACACTCAGCGCAAAAGCAGAAATATCAGTCTTGATGGGACACTGGTCTATCACACTGCTATCGTGCAACACACTTAATCGCACCTAGGGGTGATTTAGGGTAGCCAGATCTGATTTTCAAATATATGAGATATGAGTCTCAAATCCCTGTACCAATGTGCCACCCCGAAGTTATCGTATCACATGTGAAATTATTACGCTTGCTTATCAGGTATCTGTATTTAAGATCAGGAATTAAATTGCCAGTCATGACCTCAAATCACATTGCGGAGAGGGTACATATGTTCCTCTTGTTGGTCTCAATCATCATGCACCATAACATTGTAGCAAGTTTGACCAAATCTATCCCAAAGCACTGTAGAGTACCTCTGATGCCACTACACCGAAGGGACAAATCAGATGTTCTGCAAAAAGTTTAGTACAAGACATAATTAGGTTTTAGTCTTGTACGTACTTTACTATCCCATGCGTAGGAACTTGGTTAACGTTAAAACCTATGTCAATCAGATGAGAATCTGAGACATCATTTTAATGATTTAAGAAACATATTGTCCTGAGTCATTCTAAGTCAGTGCCTTTCAAGTGAAATGTAGAGCCAGACGTTGTAAAAGGAAGCGCCTCACTGGCTGCCCCAGCATGTGAAGTGTCAACACATTCCTGGTTTACACCCCCACTGTGTTGGCTCTGAAAATAGAGGACCCCGCTTAAGCTAACCTTCGCACTAGAAGTGATTTTTTTTTTTTTTTTTTTTTTGAGTTCTCTTGGGTAAATTAAATGTGACTGCTGTGCTGTGTACATTGGTTTGGTTATGTGACAATATTGATTATTAAGCATTGACCCCATGTCCTTTATGTGAACAGAACTAGGCACACGCTAAAAATAGCACTGCCTTGAGGCCCATCCCTATGTTCCCTTTCCTTTTTATCTTTTTATATCACACCATCAATGACACCACTATATATTTTGAGCTTTTTGGCATTGCACCATGTTCTTTAACTGCAGGGGAAGGCTCACTGACTAAGCTCTTGAGAGGCAGGAATAGGTTTCCTGTCACAGAAAGTTTGAATGAAATCAATTCTCAGCAACTGGATGTGTTGTGCTTGGAGCTGTATGATCATAAGAATTGTTTCACATGATTTCCAAAGCACCACACTTAGGGATGTAATCTGACTTCTGTTTATTAGCAGAGAGCGGAGCTAGAAACAAACTGGAGTTGAACAGAGGCTGAAGAAGCAGCATGTGTTGCCATGTGCCTCCACTGCAGCCTGCACAAGCCCAGCACCTGTTTACACCCCAGGGACTAGTGGAGGACAGCTGGTATGGAGTGTGGACGGAGCATGTGGGGGGCATATGGGATGTGAAACAGCCGTGTATGAAAAGGGCAAATTTCATGTACACAGCTAGAGGAAGGGATAGCAGTGGACAAAAGGCAAGGCTAGCAGTCTGAGTGGTAAATGACAATAGTCTGATGGATAACAAAGGCATTGTGCCAGACATTTCGGGTGGGTGCAGGACGATCAGCTGGACTACACAATGAGGCAAAGAGTAGGGGGTGAGGATTATATGGCTTTGTATAGCACTAATGCAGTTTAATTACATCAATAGAAAGCGCAGAAAGAGTGTGTCTTTAGTAACAACCTGGAAGATGGCTTCTTGCATGTTTTTTTAGATGTTTTAATTTTTTGAGTGAGAGACAAAACGGGGACTACTAAGACTCAATCTAAACATTTTAAATCAAAGTCTCAGCATTGGGCGGCACGGTGGTGTAGCACTGTCGACTTGCACCTCCAGGGTCCGGGCTCGATTCCCATCACTGTGTGCATGGAGTTTGCATGTTCTCCCCGTGCTTGGTGGGTTTCCTCCGGTTTCCTCCCACAGTCCAAAGACATGTAGATTAGGTTAATTGGCGTTCCCAAATTGGCCATAGTGTGAGAATGGGTGTGTGAGTGTGTGTACTGTATGTGTGTGTGCCCTACAATGGATTGGCACGCTGTCCAGGGTGTCTCATGCCCAGGAGTCTCCTGGTATAGGCTCCAGGGCCCCCACGACCCTTAATACAGGATAAAGCGGTATAGAAGATGAGTGAGTGAGTCTCAGCATTGATTTATATGAATGTCATACAAACATTCTATTAAGTATTCTCACCTCTGTTAATTGGGTATGTAAAAATTATTTTCTGAACCTATAAATACATATATTCCAATATTAGAAAATCTTTACATTAGGTATTATTAGGTTCACCTAACCTAGACTTGATTTTTTTTTAAATTATGACACAATTTAGAACAACTGGTGCAGCTAAATCAGCTTCACAATCCCCAGTGTAAATACCATCTGTAAAGTTTCTTCTGCATTCTGACTATACCCCATCCATTAAAGAACAAGGACCACCACAGTATCACCACTTGTAGGATATAGGAGCAGAAGTAGCTCAGCTGTTGGACTAGTGATCACAAGATCACAGGTTCATGCCCTGGATAACCACATCTGTAAATGTAAATACGTCTCTTGGTGGTAAACTAAAGACGTGACACTAACATAATAGTGGCATGTTTTTGTGAATAGCAATGGTAGTTTTTTAAATTATTTTTTTTATTGCTAATAGTCCACCAATTGTTGGCCTGCAAATTGTGCAACTGCCTCAATAGATAAAGTCAATAACTGTACACCCACAATTGACACATTTACTACAAGTAGATATATCTGGTATAAAAAGACCAATAACTGTATGTACAGTATTAAGCTCTTCTCAGTGAGTCTTTGCTATGTTCTTTCTCATGCTTAAAATAATTGTGTATCACCATCTAGTGTTCAGTTGTAGTATTGCATGAGAAAATACATTTAAACTGTAAGACAACTTTTATGCATAGAGAACATATAGTTTGAAAATATGTGGATAATAGGGATTTTTCTCTATATTAGATATTTTCAGTATATATGTACAGCCAATGCTATGTGAAAATGTAAAAATAAATAAATAAATGGAATAAATAAACAAATAAAATAAAAACATATGAAAAAAAATGTTTATCACAAATTATTCTTTGAATTTACACACAAATATACAGATTAAAGAGGGGAATTTTGGTCACTTATCATGATCCTTAAAATAAAGTAAGAAAACCAGAATGCTCCAGGTATACATATCCTTAAAATAAAGTAAGAAAACCAGAATGCTCCAGGTATACATATAGCTATCTTATTCAAACATGATGAAAAAGTCTAGGGTTCAACCCGGTTATTTATTTTGATAGTAAAATTGAGCAGAGTCTCAGACTGCTGCAGTACAGAAGAGTACAGAAGAAACAACCATGCTCCAGTCTATCTAATATTCCAATACCCAGAGGGCAAAACCCCCATTTGCTCCACGAAGTAGGCCCAGCGTGTGTGTGAGCCTCTCTCTCTGGGGACACTTTAAGCCAACCGCAGGCCACATATTCTAACTGCTGTGCTGATCGAGTCGATCCATCTCCGGTACAGCCTACCCCTTCATTCAGTCCTCCTCTCAGGTCCCAGAAGACGCAGATCCACTGAGAGACTTGGAGTAAATGAGTGGGCTGGGTATTTATGTGCTCTGTGATGAGTAAGTCTGTGAAAGTGCACTGCATAGAGCCTTGGGCTATGGTGAAGAAAGAAAAAGAAAAATTAATGGCCATACACATATATTATAACATATATGCATTGACACATACATGCAGTCACAGTGTGTACAAGCACACTTACTTGAGGGCTTTAGCAGAAATATCAGGAGCACTCCTCCCTACTAAACTAATTATTATGAAATTACTTTAAGTGCAATCAGAGACCCCCCTGCTATGAGCCCCTGTGACCGCACGCATGAAATTGCCTAAGTTAATATGGGTTATGAAATGGGGCTAATGCTGTGGATAATTCCTGCACTCACACTAATGTTATTTTCCATGAAATTGGGGCTTGTCTCTTTACTGAGCAGCCCTACAGCACTCTGCTTGTAAATTGCCATGTATGGGTAATTAAGCATTACTCATGAACATTAAAACATGCTTATTTTGGAGAGCCATTGGCTGGGGGACATGTCCTCTCTTATGGTGACTGAAGTAGTGCAGGCATAAAGATATACAAAGAATCCTTATAGCATACTTAGTAGTAATCAATAAAATATTTCACTGAATGTATTAGATTGTAATAACCAGAGTAATACATTTAAGAACAATCGTACACTTAAAGCTGTTCTCTTCTGCATAACATAGATTATTTAGAATATGACATTAAGAAATAATTGGACATTTATTTTTTATCTTTCATCTTTGGTCCTGTCTAAACTAACGGCTTAGGATGTGCTAAATTAGTGCAATTGCAATACTACATTAATAACTAAGAAGTTTTTATATACAATGTTATTATCTTACAAATTGGTGAGCCACATGAAGCCTGCTATATAATGCTTAATTAGTTCACAACAGAATTGCCAGTTCCTCATATATCGTTTCATTAATTTGATGCAATTCTGGCCTGATGCTCCAAGCAATGCAATAAAATTGTAAATACCACTGCCACACACTGATGTTATTTTTATGGTTTAGTAAATGTAATGGATATAAACTGTTTTGCATTGATGGAACTCCTGTTGTACTTCTACTGTGGTCCGTTAAATTACAAATGATATTTTTGGATCATTAAAATGAATTGATAGTATGGATTTTGCAGACTTCTCACTAAATCAGACTTTCTAAAAGAAGAAGAAAAAAAAGACTTTTATAAAAAACAAACTTTTTGTATGTGGTTTTGGAAAGAGATCTTGTTAAATTCTGTCTTTTTGTTCTGCATGTGTGCTGTACGTGCTGTAGTAATTTCTGTTTGAATTTTATCTCCCTGTTTTTTTCTCCCTATCACTGGTACACATACACAGGCAGATCTTGATAGTGATTAAATATAATGAAACCTGTGAGGAACCTTCTTTCTGAGTGTAAAACCCAGAAATCATTCTACTATAAGCCCTCCCGCTCTATCTACAACAAAAGATTACCTTTCCTTTACCTTTCACTCGTTGAGAACCCTAACCTTATTCCTAAAGTCTTTTCCATATTGGAAAGGGTTGCAAGAAGAACATGTTTAGAAAGTCAATAATCCATAACCTGTTTCTGTCTTCATCAGCAGCATTTGACACAATTTATGTCTGCCTGTCTTGTCTGTCTGTCTTGGTGTGCATGTGCTGCTCTGTCTCATGACATGCACTGCGTTGCGTGTTCTCACATCCATATGTAAACCATTTCCCTTGCTTTCCCCAAAGCCTGGCCTCATTAGTGCTAGCTTTATGACAGAGCTCTACCTAAATGCCACAGATTTTTCCATTCCCTTTCCCGGCTTGCCTTGCAGCCGTTGCCAAGCACAAACTCACCACATTTGCTACACAAAAGGAATCACGGCCACAAGAGGAGGAGGGGAGATCCAAACACATAAACAAAAGCTTAAAGAATGCCCGGTTCTGACCGATGCTTAAAGCTCAAACTCACACTAGTCATCTCAGTGCACATGCCAAGCACCAGTTCGTGCAATACATTACAGATGATCATTTTTATATGACAAAAAGAAATTTCTTTTCATATGTTCATGGTGTATAACAAACCCAGAAAGAAAAAAGGCGGCCTCCATAAATTTCCCATGATTACTAGAATACTTTCTTGGCTCAGTGATGCAAGGCTTCCCGGCTGCCATGCAAAAAGGCCTGGGTTTGATTCCAACCAGTGTCCAAACCCAGCCACTGGATGGAGGACATCCTTAGCTGGTACCAAGCCCGGTTTGCGTCAGGAAGGGCCGTGCCGAGTTAAATGTACAGATCAGGTCCGCTATGGCGACCCTTTAATGTGAGCAGCAGAAAGAACATTAACAACATCGATACTTTCTTCTTTATTAAAAGTAAATATTGAAAAGAATAATTCAGTAACTCATATAACGTTTTTTTAAGTGTAGCCTCCTGCTGCCTCCTCACAGCCCCACCCTAGTTCCCGCCTTGCAGCCAGTCATCCTGGAATAGGCACCTGATTCACAGTGACAGTTAACAGGATAAAATGATTATTAAAGATAAATGAAGACATATTTAGAACAAATATTTACACACACTTTAGTCTGAACTGCGACATTCCTGTGGCACAGACCAATTTGTTTTTCTAGCATAAGTACAACTGAAAGAGAAACGATACTTTAAACAAATGTGGATTAAAAAAAATCACATCTGCATATTTTTCATAGAGAAGCATTTGATGTGGTTTTACATGTCTGTTTTGTGAGGCCCTGGCAGTGCCTAAAAGAACTGTTCCCACAATTCCTAAGAAATGATCTCTGGCTGCCACAAGGTGGCAGTAGAATATTTTTGCAAGTGTGTTTTTCCACAGTGCTCTTGCAAAAAAAAAAAAAAAAAAAGTTCTCCTCAGGTTCCAAAAACAAGTAACAAAAAAGTTCCCCATTTGGCTTATTTCAAGCAATAGACCTGTAAACCACAAATAATATAACAACATGAGGAGAGAGAGAGAGAGAGAGAGAGAGAGAGAGGGAGTCAACCTGTTTCATATGGACTGTCCTGTGGGTTCTCAAGGCAAGCACAAGGGAGCTGAAAAGAAAACAGTACGGACTAGAGTGGAATATTGGCTCTCATAATTACAGAGGAAATGTTACTGTCCGTTGTGTTCCTGCATGATGTCATGTGCTAGTAATGGATGTGTGCTCTTTTCTAGGCAGCCTCTTCTACTCGGTCCCTTTACATTCCACACTCTCAACGTGCCATGTCTGAGAACCTACTACCCCCCACACACCCCCACCCCCACCCCCACCACCAACACCAACACCAAAAAAAAAAAAAAAAAAGGGTAAAAAAGGAGCAAAGAGCTAGATGAAATGAAATATATAAACACCAGAGAACTTGAGAGAGGAAGCAAGGAACGGAAAAGAAAAGCCATTCGTTCTTGTATTCGATTCAAAGTTCAATTTTGTTTTATGGAGGATGAATCTGAGCCAGAATTCCTCATGAAGCTTTTGGTGCCGTTTCAACCAGAGCTTTTCGCTCTCAGCGACTTGTAGCCACGGTTCTGGGATATTTCGAGTTTATTCTAGGTTTCATCAACTTGCTTGGTGTTCGGTTGAGAGAGATTTTAGAGAGTTTAGTCAGGGCACCTGGTCCTAGATGAAAGTTTCAGAGCAGAACTAAATGCAGGGCATTTTGAGGGACCCTTGCATGCATTTTTCCTCCCTTCGGTGGCTTTAAACTTTGCACACATGTTTCTGATAGAGGTTCATAGCACTCCTCAGTCTCATTCAGAAAGAGAGGGAGAGAGAAAGTTTCCAGTGGAACTCGAAGCAGTTTATTTTCCCTTTGCTGCGTAGTTCTCTTGGGCATGCTTTAAAGACTGCTTAATCACACTCCGCTGCTTTGTCTACACCCCAAGACAAAAATGGATGATTTAATTCTCCTTCGAACCCAATCCACATTTGACTCCCCTTTCATAAATATAGCCTAACGCACTATCTCTGGCACCATGCAAAAGAATAAAGGCGAGGTTTATTGTCACATTTGCATAAACATAATGCCTGCTATCTACATTCTGGGCTTTAGCTTTAAAGCCAATAAAGCAGAGCTGAAACAGCGCCACTGTGGCGCCATGATTAGCTCTGAGGATGGTAGACATACATATTGTATGCTTTTTGTTGGGCTGTTACTTGAAAGCCTTTGCGCGGTAGAGCAAAAAGGAGAGATGCAAGCATTAGGAATAACAGAGGCTATAAATTTGCATGTCTTTTTTTATGATTAGATTACATTAAATCAATATATCACTAGTAATCATAATGTTATGTATATGGAATATTGATATATCGTTGAACAAGGTTTAGCAAAGTCTCAAGTCTCAAGCGAATAAAAAAAAGGACAGAATTCTGTTATAATCTGTTCAATGGAATTTCATATAGCTTATCTTCCACATCTTTGTTTGCGTAATATATGCTTCCATTTCATTTAATTTATTTTCAATAACTACCCCCAACCTGGTCTGTTTATAGAAATGCGAAGATTCTGTGGAACTGGGAAGAAGCCCATAGATACACAGAGAACATATGAAAATCCAACCAAGAACCCTGGAGCTGTGAGGTGGCAGGGCTGAACTCTCAGAAATATTCTGTATTTAATATTGGATCTATAACATATAATAGACATTATCTTGTGCACAACACTAGCACTCCCATCTGCCTCTGCCAGGACCTTAAACACAATGTTATCTTTCATGGCTAATTTCCATTAATACTCCATGATTCATCATTAGACTTTTGTGAACAGACAGGCACGTGTAAACACCTGTTGTGGTGAGTGTCAGGATTCAAGCATGCGTGTGTGAGTGTGTGTAGCGAAAAGTCTGTGAAGCATAGGTGGGGGTTCGAGTGTGAAATCAGAACCAGGCCTCAGTCAGCCTTTTGGATAACCTCTGCTGGAACAGTTCACCAGTAAAATGTTACTCTTTCTCTCTAGGGCCATAAGCAGATTGGCCCTTCATCAAAGTTGAACAGACTACCCATTTCATCACTAGGACCTACTTCTGGTCAGACACACATCTGTGAGGAAGCTCATGCATGTTTGCACACATTCACCCAGAGAGTTGTTCAGGCCTTATCTAAACAGTATGTGCTTATGTGTCTTAACAAGACATCAGGATATGTGTGTGTGTGTGTGTGTGTGTGTGTGTGTGTGTTGGTTTTTGTGGTTTAAGAGGACTTTTGACCTGAATACGCAC
>JAQMYL010000037.1:15661586-15677857 GCA_030014365.1 Clarias pachynema | reverse complement strand
TTAAGTATACTTTTGTGTGCTAAAGTGGAACAACTTTAAGTATACTTAGTACACTTAAAGTATATGGCTGTGTGTGTGCTAACGTATAATATATGCACATAGTCTTCTATAATACAGTAAGAAAAAATACATAGATAAGCCACAAAAGTTCTGTAAACCAAAGGGATGGAAATGCTAAAATATGGAGAAATAAAAGATCTACTTATCTTCCATAGTTTAGGTTTAGGTAGTGTTGTTCTGGAATGAGCTCACTAATCTTTACAGATGATAAAAATTAAGATAATAAAAAATATTTTAAAAAGACATTCTGTCTGCCAATTTACAGAGAAATGCATTCAGTCTAATTTGGAGGAACTTCATCATGCAGCAATGATCCAAAACACACTGCTTATACACCAGAAGACTTCTTTGGGGAAAAGTGGAAAATTTTAAACTGGCAAGTCAATCACCAAACCTTAACCCATTTGTGTATATGTACTTTAACTCCTGAAGAGGAGACTTAAGGGAGAAAGCAGTCCAATCGAACAAAAACTAAAAGAGTCTGTGGTGCAAGGTTGGAAAAACATCACAAGAAAACTATGGTTTGGCGATGTCAGCGGGTACTTGGCCTGAGATCGGCAGTCAAATATCATGTTATTTACTTTAACCTCCAAAGACCCAGAATCTACTGTTGAGTACATTGCAATTTCTATTGTAAATATGTAAATATTGGGAAATAGACCATCAGATTCTAATATTTTGTCTCACTTGTTTTCAAAGCCAAATGATTTCAGCATATCGCAGCATCCTAAGAACTGGCTTTGGTTTTCCAATACTTTTAGAGGGACCTTTATGTATGGGTCATATAGGATGTCTTTGTATGCTGCATTACAATTTCCCTTTCCTGGCTCTAGGGAAACAAAACCTCTTCCCACCTGACAATCCACTGTGTAAGATCCATGGTTTGCCGAGGCTTGTATGGAAGAACTCGGGTGGCGTTTACAGAGCCCTGACATCAATCCAGCTAAGCATATTTTTGATAAGCTAAAACAATGACTGCACCCCAGGCCTACTTTCCCATTCTTGGTGCCTGACCTCACTAATGCTGTTATAAAACCTAGTGAAAACCCTTCCCACTAGTGTGGAACAACAACGAGAAAACAGCAGAGAGAGAAAACAAACTCTGGAAGGGGATGTTCAAAAAGAACACATGTGTGATGTTTGGATATCCACAAACTTCAGGATATATCACTGCCCTACTGTATATAGTTCACTCACTCATCATCTATACCAGTGTCACATGGAGCCTATGCCAAGAGGGGGCACAAGGTGGGTATACACCCTGAACAAGGTGCCAATCCATTGCAGGGCACTTAAGCACATATAGTCACACACTGTGGGCAATTTGGGAACGCCTATTAACCTAATTTGCATGTCTTTGGACTGTAGAAAGAAAACTGGAATACACAGAGGAATCCCACTAATGCATGGGGAGACACCACAAAACTGACCTCTAACCCTATGCCACCTTGTTGTCAAAAGTTTATGAATTTGTAATAATTAGTTGTTGCAGCCTAATTAAAATATGTCCTAAAATGGTCCTGTATCATGCTACTATACAGACAAAAATATCTTGGACATTTAAATGATAAAAGAACATCCTGCCTACTAGTTAATAAGAAACCTAATTTTGAGGGTCGGGCATGCACCTGGCAATATGATCACATCACGCTATTTTACACCTGATCTGGAAAGAAAACAAACTCGAGCCAAAAAAGAATATGTACAATTCTCCTTTTTGTTTAACATAGTACTGTACATCATGCTTTGTACAGTATGCGTCTCTCTCTTTCTTTCTCTGCACAGTCCAGTAGGCACCAGCAGCTCTTAAAGCTTGTTCCGTGGTTTCCCTTACTGGATTCCAGAAAGTCTTAAGGCATAAACGTTGCCACAAAATAGACATAATACATTCTTTCTCCCTTTTGTTAGTTTCTTGCTTTGTTTCTTTGACATTCTTTTGTTTCACAGCTTTTCTTCTTTTCATAAAAAAAAAAAAACACACAGACGAATGTAATTGTATATGACTTGCGTTCACTCTCAGTGTATGTAAACCATATAGTGTATCTTTATCTTTCCTTTTTCGCTAAGGTGTTGCTTGTTTGTTCATCGTTAATGTGCTGATAGGAAAAAAGTGAGAAAGAATGGTTTGCACATTAAAGTGCTGCAAACACTGCTATGTTTAGTGTTAATGTTCTTAGAATTAGAAACCTTACAGCATCGTTGTAGGATAGTTTATAAATGTTAGAAGAACTTTAAAATGTTATGCTAAATTAAACATTCTGAATCCAGGGTTGTGTCTCTTTCATTCCTCCTCCTCATAGCTACCGCCTTATGCCAGCCCAATTCCTTTACAGTCATGTCAGCCTCACACACAAAACGGCCTCCAAACAAATCCCCATGTCTCACCATAATGATATGCTTCGCATAATATTGAAATACTATTTTGGACGCATATGAGGAAAAGGCACCTTTAAGGATAAACATTGTGTGCAGAAATGCGTGCGTGTCTTTGCATACAGATACACATATCCAACGCACACACGCTGACGGTGGTGGTGTTGTCGTGCCCCTGAAATGTGTAACCTGACCTTAGAGGTAATGCAGAATTTTTTCACTGAGAGAGAGAGAGAGTCCAAAATCTCTGAACACACACTCACACAAATGCATACATACACACTAAACATGAGGTTCCCTCAGATAATGAAATCACAATGAGCACAACGTCATTAATGTTTAACATGGTGTTTTCTTAATGACTGCTTCAATAGGGGAGATAAAGACATTATAAATGTGGCTGGTGAAGCTGCGTGGTGGAATTGGCTCCAAGATGTGCTTCACCTTTTGGCACGAACATTCTGAGCTCTGTGTTCGATTAGTAAGAGAAGGAAAACAGACAGTGTGCAAGACGGTGTGGATGGAGGGATTTGATGCATCTACAGTATGATTTCCCCTTTCCTTCCCTGCTGCAGCATTTCTGATGCACTATGGCTTCACTAAGTACAGAGAATCTGTACATGTCTACAGCAAATGAACTGTACCACACATAAACATACACTCCATCTCTATTACTGTCGTGCCTGCGACAAACCCGAAAAAGTTTGCATGTTTCAGGAGTGTAGCAAAGTTGCAAAAACAATACTGTTTATAAAAGAACCTGACCTCGCCACAATAAACATTTTGAAATTCTTTTGAATGAAAAGTCCCTATGTACCAAAAAAACAAAGCGTGGCCTGGTAATTTGGACATCAAGTCTCTCAGGAGGAGGAAACCCAACACGGACTGATCTTTGAGCCCAAGCCCGCAGAACCACCAGCACAGCGGGCCAAACCTCAGCCTGGAAGCTTGGAAGGCATGTCAGTGTGACTGCATTTCCTGAGTCCACCCCATTTTAAAGTTACAATATGGAACATATTAGGAGTGTGAGTGTCTCTACATTTTCTTTTTAACAGCCCCCCCACCCCCGCTTAGAGAAAAGGGTCCTTCCTGCTGAAGGGACAGACTGGTGGGAAGAAAAATAGACATTTAACTACTACCTCTAAAAACATGCATTAAAACATGAAAAGGGTTCTTTTTTTTTTTTTTTTAAGTAAAAGAAATTGATTGATCTACTTAATTTTTTTTCCCTTTTTTCCCCATGAACTGTGGATTTGTGTGTTTGTAAAAAAAAAAAAATCAATCATATTCTATTTATTAAAAGCTTTTACCATTAACTGCGTAGGTTTTTGTGCCCTTGCGTAGAAATAAAAAAAGACATTTAACGTGTTTTTTTCATGCTCTGTGTGCGTGGGTGTGTGATCACATGTCAACTCCTACACAACTACACAAATTCCAAAGAACACAAGTCCAGAATGTGTGTTTTATATGTAATAATACTTCAGTTGCTGCATTGTTTGCTTGCTGTATCTGTCCAAGTATCGCTTTGGTTTGCTGCACAACCAAAAGGTCAGGGGTTGGATGGAGATGATCCAGCTCCTCCTACTGGGGATGGAGTCTGAAACCAAAGATCCCAAAGGTGGAGACAAATCATTGTGTATCAGGCTAGATAAGTGTGTTTGTTATTCCGTGCTGTACAGTGTCTTGTGGCTTAAGACATAGGGGTTAAGATTAGACTTATAGGAGGAGCTGGATTAGTTCCAGCTTAACCTCCTGCAGTGACTACCACTCAATCTCCCTGAAGGTTTTAACTCATTCAGTTCACGTTTTCTTAAGTGTCTTTGTAATTACTACATTTCTGAAGTCTATTATCATTATAGTTTGTCTTTTGAATTTGGTATCAAAGACAATGCCAACTTTTGTACTTATTTCTATTTCTATATATTCTAGATATATTGTACTGCATCTCCTCCCAAAAAAAGCTTTGCAGTAATACAATTGTCATTGTTTTATATGATATGCTGGCCACTAAAAAATAAAATAAAATAAAGCAAATAATGGGGCTGAATCATGCACCAAAAACAATGAAACTACTGGAAGGTCTAAATGTGTTGATAGGTTTACATTGACCCTACTCCAGACCGATGGACGAATCAGGGTAAGAAGGGAAGTGCATAATGCAATACATCTTTTTTGGCTGGACAGTGTATATGGAGTGGTAAAAACTGTTCTCCATTTTAATTTTGGGCATCCAAGCTTTACCAAACACCACACACAAAAAAACTAAATACAGGTCCCATGGCAATTCTAGTCTGAAGCCATGTGCATAGAGTCTTATCCTAGGATAGGGTTAACTGAAGGCCGATTCTCATTTGTATCTCATTTAATCGTACAACTTTCTGAGCTTCTGCATGTTACTACAAAGTATTCATAGCCTAAATAGCCTATAAAAGTGTGGTACATAGTGACTCTGTAGGTACGTTTGATAATACAAGACTCAAACACAATTTTTTGAGCATGGAAGAAAAGTTTACCTGTGATCGCAAAATAAAAACAAGGTTCATTGTGTGTCTGTGTTCACAAGCCTATCTTATTAGAGCTAAGAGCATAGTGAAGAGAGGGAAAAAGTATCTGTTGATTAATGCTGTCAAAATCGTGCCTTTGGGTCTGTTTTGTGTGTGTGTGTGTGTGTGTGTGTGTATGTGCAATGTGAGGGAGTGCTGTGGCATTCTTTTAACTTTTGTGGAAACTCTCTAAAATAAATCCTGCGTGTACGTCAGCAAGGCCACTCTTTACCCTGTAATTACTGCCGGGGGGGGTGAGGGGGGTGGGGGGTTGAGGGACTGAAACTGCCTCTGAAAGCACCTCCGGCTCAGCAGCAGCCTTTTCACTGCCATGTGGCCGTGGACTTTTATAACAGGACCAACTACGAGGTAAACTTAAGTTAGGACAGAGCTAATCCAACATCCTTTGCCCTCCTTACATAGATAGACACTGTGACCCTTTCTGACAGTCTTTCCCTTCACACTGGGAATGGCAGAATACAGTGCTTAACGGTTAGTGCGGTAATGCTGTACAGGATGGAAACATCTGCCGAGCATGAAAGGAATGGAGTTGGAATATGATTTAACTATGTTTTTCCTGCGGAGGTGATGCAATCACTTGTTTGAACTATTGACTTCATTTATGTGCAAATATTTGGATAAAATAGTTGACTTTTCTAGTTTACCAAGTACATAACCCATTTTCATGTACGTAATGATGTTAAGCAGCTTGGGGTGGGGGTGGGGGGGGGGGGGTGGCAATTGTGGGTGTGGTCGAGTGACACCTACAGATGGAGAGGGGCAGGTAAAACTTCCAGGTAACACATAATGCTTGTACATGAAAAATTTTATAAGAAAGATTTTATGGGAGAGAGACCTGAGCTGGGGAACGACTAACAGCGCATGTGTGTGTAAAATGTCTCCATCCTTCAAGTATCATAAAATAATAATAATATCAAAGCAACAGAACCCATCATGAATTAAAATATCATGAATTAATATGTTTTTCTGAATTAAGTGAGGTGAAAAGGAAATTAGTTTAGCAAGCCAAGTCATAGTCACCAAGCACATCATGCAGGAAAGCCTAGCACATTAGGGAGTATATGGCACATGAGACATAACAGATCAATCACTTATCAGTCATTCAGTATTGACTAAGTCTTGCACAGCATTTACTAAAACGTGCTTTGGAAAACAGAATTGATTTGAACACTGTCCAAGTTATTGTAGCTCACGCTTCTTTTATAATGTAACTTTCTTAAATCATGGACATATATATACAGTGCTAACCACATATTATTTTCTGTAATAAACTGGCTTGGTGGTTGGCACTGTTGCCTCATGTCGCAAGGGTTGGAGATTTCTATCTTGCCTCTGGTCCTGTTTGTGTGGAGTTTGCATGTTCTCCCCATTTTCAAAACTGACCCTGATGTGTGCATGTGCTTTTGTCCTGTTATTTGAAGCCACTCCGTCAAAGTTTTCCAGAAGTAATTAATTAAATAGATTTTTATTATGCATAAATTTACACGCACAGGATATAAAATTTTTCCTTTCCCAAAAAAGTATGGGATTTGTTCAATTTTAAATGATTTTAAACTAAATATGTTAATATCCAGCTTGATTAATAAAGCCTAAAGTGGGCCAAGCACAGTTTAAAAAGTAAGCCAATTGTGTTTGTGTGCCAAGAACCATGACTAGCTAACTGATGAAAGTGATTTCCTTGAACCTTAAAACGGATTGTTTTACGCATAAACATGAACATTATTGATACCGTTGCTAGAAGGTGGAGGGAAGGGAATCTCATGTCAGTGCTACTAAGACTATACTTTATAGAAATGACCAGAATGTATGAGAACATGCATTTCAAAATGAATTCAATCACAGCTTTCAGAGAAAATAAGGTTAACTGAGCTTAGCGTTAATGATGAATAAGTTGTCATGTGGTTACTTACATTCATACTACATATGCATTGTATATTTACCACATTTTGCTTCTTTTCCACTAATGTGGTATAAAATCAGAAAGTTGTGCATAGGTGAAAGAGTAAAACTTTGATTACTGATGCCATTTTTTTTTTAACTAACCTTAGCAAGTTTTATTTCTTGTCAATTGTATGTCAAAACTCCTAGTGAGATTTTTTTTCTTCTTCTTCAGATGTAGACAACAGTGATGGGGGAATCAAATCTTGATGCTAAAGAATTTACATTTGGCAGATGCCCTTATCCAGAGCGACTTACAGTTTTTTTTTTTTCATTATAGATCGAGCTGTTGAGGGTTAAGGGCCTTGCTTAAGGGCCAAACTGTGATAACTTAGTGATGGTGGGGTTCGAACCTGGGATCTTCTGAACCGTAGGCCAATGCCTTAACCAGTGAGCAGTGTCCTAATTTTAGTAGCCCTTTGTAGTGTCCTAAAATGGGTTTAGGCAAGGAGAAACCATTTTTAAGTGAATCTTTCCATACATTACAGCACTTTGTGTAAAAGAGCTGCTTCTATCACTGTAGTGTTTCAGGCTCTGTAAAGGGAAATGTTATGTGGCCCACCAATCATCCACCCAGTCAATACCAGGAGGCATCTTTGCTGGTCTGTACATCATGTTGCCTGTAAATTTAGAGTACTCATACTCTCCACTACTATTCAGGTTTTAATGTATATGGGAATGGCTTTATAGCTGCACCAAGGAGAGGGGCTGTTTCGGCAGTAGGCTTTAACATCTACATTTTCACATCTACAAAGCTTTCAGAACAAAATATTTAGTCCAGTTGCTGTAAATAATAAGTATGTGATATTCTGAAGTTCAGATAAACAAGATCCTGGTCTTTCTCTAGGGTGTGATATCCTTCTCTCATTTTTTTTTTCTGTGGATCCCCTTATTCCTCTGAAAAACACAGACATTATAGATAAGCATGTGGGTGCATGTTTTAGTAACTGTGCAACGACCTGCTTTGGATTATAACTGCCAGTGAG
Organism: Clarias pachynema; assembly: GCA_030014365.1. Classification (NCBI taxonomy): domain Eukaryota; kingdom Metazoa; phylum Chordata; class Actinopteri; order Siluriformes; family Clariidae; genus Clarias; species Clarias pachynema. The sequence continues at coordinate 15,669,936 of JAQMYL010000037.1, read as the reverse complement.
TGTCAGGTCGTTGCCTATAATTAGGCTGCTCTAAGCCTAGGTGAAAAGATTTCCAAAGTCAGCCTCATGAGAGAGTAGGAGCAGGAAGTCTTCCAGCCACTTGGTGTAATCTCGCTCTTTCTCCCAGTGTCTAACGTGCTATTACTTTGCATTCTGTGTGTTGAAGCCAGATGTTCAGGGTTTGGACTGAGGCTAAAGCTATTGTTTGGGACAATATTGATGATGCACATCCTCAATGTTGTAACTGTGCTTGTACCTCAGTCCTAAAAATACACCGAAAGTTTTCTCTTCTCTAAAGAAATCTACTTGAAGCTTTAAAGCCAGGATTCAGAAGCTGTGCTTTCTGCGAGACATTTTGAACAAAATCCTTTATCAGCACTGCAAGCCAAATATAGGAATCCTGTTGTTGTAAAAATGCTTTATTGCAGTAATAAAGCCTGACCTAGTGGGTGTAGCAGTGGTCTAGAAATTTGTGACCGTAATACCAATATTAAAGGTACAATAAGAGCAAGTTCCAATAAGATTCACATAACATTATATTGCAAAATATTCAGTTTGCTGTATTGATGGTAAATGAAAGGTCACTGCAGTTTGTGAGCTAGGAATGGGAGAATTATCACAAGAATCCTTTATGATAGAGATTCCAATGGAGTGACAATAACAGGAAGTAAGCTATTAATGTGCGGTTTACAAGCAGCCTTATGATACGGGAGGAGATGTTAAGGTTAGACTGAGATTTTTTTTTAAAAATGGAGGAGCACATGGTTGGCAACAAAAATGTGTTTTAGATGTTTTTATACTTATGGACATTAAATGACTATAATTAACATTTTTTGGTAAATGTATACTGCTCAAAGAAAATTAAGGGAACACTTAGTCCTGGTTTGACTTGAACGCCCATCATATGTGTATGTAAGGTTCAAGTCAAACCAGGACTAAGTGTTCCCGTAATTTTTTTGTACAGTATATACAGTAGTAGGTATTGATTCTTTAACCACATTGATTAAATCAAGCAGACAGGTGAAAACTCTTTCCCATTTACCCTGAAAAAGTCAATTGTGTAAATATTTAATAACTTTAGAACTACCTTTTCTGGTGCTGCTGAAAAGGACTGAAAATAGTGATTCCATAGTTACACATGGTCTAGGTCTGGCATGTGGGAGCGTGGGTCTGTACTGGGAGGGAGGTGTTTGGGGATAATGATTAACACGGCAGACCTGTGTCCTGTTTTTTTTTCAATATGTTTATGTAACCTCTTTCTCTTTTCTCCCAGAGCAGTGAGCTGCGTGTGTATGTGTGTGCCTGTGTGCAAGCAGAAAGTGGTGAGCAAGCTGGAAAGCTGCTGAGTTTCTTGATTTGGGAACAAAATGTTTTACATTACTGACAGACTACTGTGCTAGTGGCACAAGTTCAAATGAAAAGCTAGTATGTAATCTTACCCTGGGTCTGCTGTGTTCTCAGAGTGGCATAGTGCCAATACACGGTGGAGACCAAAAGTATCAAGACAACATGTGCCATGTATTAGTTCTCTCTGTGCACAAAACAGGTGATGTCACATATTAGTTCACGCCTATTTGACTGAAGACTTATGCTAATTAGAATGAGCTGGTATAAGGTAATGGATGAAAGAAGTATGGGGCAGGATGTTTCCTTTCCACCTCTGCACAAAAAAAGGCGAAAACTAGGGAACGTCTGTGGCAAAGTTCTGTACATGATCTTCAAGAAGCAATCAAGCAGGCATGGATTGTGCTGCAGACATCTTTTTGACTCTATGCTTAGCCTAATTCAGCAGGTTATAGAATAAAGAAGAATAAAGGACATCATACTACATAATTAAGGTTGTATAGCAATTTTATTGCATAAAATTAATTATTCTTATTTTCTTGATTGTCATTATTTTAAAAGTTTGGGAATATCATTAAAAAGTCTCAATACCTTTGGCCACCATTGTATGAATTACTATGATTACAGATTAATCTAAATAGCATTATGGACTGAAAAAAGTAATAGCAAAAATATTCAACAAATTTCTGAATTATGGTCATTTCGTCACTCACAGTATCCCAGTTTGGCAGAGACTTTAGCAAAGTTCAGTACAATGATTTCAATAATACACTCAATATCATACCATTCCTTTGACGTCTCCTCAGAGCCCACCTTTTAACCTCCTTTAATTTTGTTTAGTAGGAGATATTAAGTGGCTTGGCTTTGTTTAAACATATTGTTTAAAAGTTTAAGCTGTACGTGTACTTTGCTGTGTTTTTTTGTATTCCACAGAACAAGACTCAACTCCTGGCATCTACATCTATGACATACTACAAGGCTTTGGCTGGACGGAGGTAATAATCATAAGGTTTCCAAAATGTGCTTTAAAAAATTGCAAGGACCTCAGTGCACTCATAGGCAAAGCTGTACAGTGAAAAAAAAAAAGGAATTTGAAGCTTTAAAGTTGGCAAAGTTCAAATAAATTCATAGATGACTTTTATTGTATATTAATTCACGTCGAAAGAATGTTGCATTCTAAAAACCTTTCCAGTCTTTTTCAGTTACTAAAACTCAGAATGCGATATCAAAATAAGCTAATCGAATTATGCTGGGGCCTGGCCCTGTTTAGTAAAGAGAGCGAGTGTGAGCTCTATGAGGGCCCTTAATCAAGACCATCCTTGAGGTAGCAGAACATTCGCAAAGCTGCTTACATGGCTTTTCCGTTCTTATCCCTCCCTCATACATTCCCTCCCTTATTTCTTTACTAAAAGCTGCAGCTCTGCCACAACTATGAGGAGCATGGTGCCTTACCGGCCCCTACCCCCTCTCTCTTTCTCTGCCCTTCCGCTGATACAGATTTTGTTATGCCCACTCTAATTAGGCCTCCTTGTCATACCCTCTACAGCGCCTAGTGTAATGTGTGTATCACGCTCTCCATTTGTCTGGCAGAGTAACCTGCCAGCTCCTTCCCCCAGTGTTGATCCAGACCCCCTTCCCATAAGGCAAACACAAAAGCACAGGATAATGGGCCACACTTGTAGGCAGAAGAGCCACTCCTCTGGCTCTGGGATGTTTGAACTCTGCACGGGGTTGGCGGCAGACGTTGCACCAAGGGAAAACCGGCAGGCTGTGGAGCCTATGGCTTTGCATGAGACAGCACAAGGGTAGTACCCTCTTCACCGCACTCCCTGCACCTTTGAGGATGGGCCGGATTAAAGGACCACAAGGCGTAGACCATGTTTTCTCAACATGTTTCAATCAAGCCTCCCAGTTGCACTCTCTACACAACATGGCTAGTCTTTTCCCCCCTCCTGATTTCAGTACTTATAGTAAATCTTTAAACTTGTCAGGAAAGTGCAAGGTCCAGCAAGGACACACCAGAGGTTCTGGCACTATTATTGCTGAATACAGAAGGCAGCTAAAGGAAGGTGATGTTTGGCCCTGAAATCAAATTTTTGCTTTACATGATTTGGATGCTGGAAGGAGAATTCATGGCCAGTCCCATTCTTTTAAACCTCAACCTTCCCCTGTCTCCTTTTGAACTTTTAAATGCAGCACTCAAATTTAAAAAGAAAGTCAGCTCAACCACCTACTCCTTACTGGACCTTTTCAGTCTGTGCACACTTAGGCCATTTATCAGTGCATATAAGCGTGAAGCCGCCTCTCTGGTCACTTACTGTGAGAAGCAAAGCCGTGTCCATAAACCACCCGCTGCAGATACTCAGTGCTCGGCAGGCATGCATGCTGGATTTAGCTTGAGCCGCACCACAGATGAGGAAAACGGGCCAGGCCTTGTCCCTCTGCACTGAACTCCTCCCTGCTCCTCAGAAGCAACCAGTTAGGCTCTCAAGGACCTGAAGGAACTCAAGGCTGCAGAGTTTTATGTACCAGCTAAAGCTACAGGACAGGATTGTTGGAGGAGAGCTGTGCGGAGGAGTGTTCTAAACTTAGGAGTGAAACAGAAGGTACATGTTGGCCGTGCCAGGTACATTACAAAATTCAGATGCTGCCAGTCAAAAAACATCCTACATGCTTGTCCTAAGTACTCCACAATAGGAATATTTACGTAAGGAATCCACAAGCGTAAATTAAGAATTGTAGATGTTGATCAATAATTAGGCACTACATGTTGCATACACAACATATGCATATTTGCCCAACAACTTATCTAAGATTGTAAGTGTTTGATCTGTAAGTTTAAATGGTACCAGTCAGCCATAATATGAAAGCAACTTGCCTAATCTTTTGTAGGTCCCATCTGGGCTACAAAACCAGCTCTGGCTAATCCAGGTATGGACTCCACAAGAGTGATGTAGTGTCTGCCACAAAGATGTTACCAGCAACAGCTGATTCAATTTATCCAAGTTACAAAGTGGGGCTTCCATGGATCGGAAAATTGTCCAGCACATCTTGCAGATGCCTGATCGGATTGAGATCTGGGAATTTGGGGCCCAAGTCAACACCATGAATTCTTTTGTTTCTCAAACCATTCTTGAACATTCCTTGCAGTGTTGTAGGGTGCATTGTACTGCTGTAAGGGAATACCATTTCCATGAAACTACCTGGTCTGCGACAATCTTTTAGGTAGGTGGTACGTATTAAAGTAATTTCCACAAGGACCCAAGGTTTCAAAGCAGAATTTTTCCCACTGCCTCTGCTGGCTTGCCGTCTTCATATAGAGCACCCTGGTACCATCTCTTCCCCAGGAAAGCAGTGCACACACATGCCCAGTCATGCAAGTGATGTAAAATAAAACGAGATTTATCAGACCACCTTCTTGCTTGAAGCATGAGCACTGGTCTGCAGCTACACAGCCCCATACACAATCAAGCTGCAATACACTGTGTATCCCGTCACCTTTCTGTCATAGCCTATATAAACATTTTTCAGCAATTTGTGCTACTGGACCAGACAGACTAGCCTTCACTCCACACGCATCAATGAGCCTTGCGACGTGCCCATGACCCTGTCGCAGGTTCATGGGATTTCCTTCTTTGGACCACTTTTTGAAAGTACTAACCACTGCATACCACACAAGGCCATAGTTTTCTTACTTAACTGCATTTTTGTACATTTTTGTTTTGTCTGTGGCTTTGTCATAGTGATTAAAGTGTAAATCTCTCGACTTCCAGTGGAAAGATGCTGAATGGCTGACCAAATGTCATTTCAAATTTTAAAAAAGCTCTCTTTTCATCTCTACATCTAGTGTCAATTATTTCTCTATTTTCAGCAGATATGCTTCATTCCGCAATATTTTTTTAGTTCTTTCATACATTTGACAGACTGCCTGGATGTTTGTGTAAAAGAGAGATATAGACAGAGAGAGATGACTTGACAAGAATTCCTGTTTCCTCAATAAGCAGTCGAGAAGCTCGTTTGAAGAAGAACATTGTACGATACCATTCCAGTGACAGTGATCAGTACTAGAGTACGCAAATACTCCCTCTTGTCTTCACTAGTATTCACAAGGAACACAAAGCAGCCATTGGTGAGTAAAACAAGCCAGCCTCCAGAGGATACCTTCACACTGGCTCCTTTTATTTGCTAGACTCTTTGGTGCCTGTGGCAGTGCCTGAGGGCCGCTCCACCCGCTGTACACACCTTCTGAAGTAGACTCACCCAGGTAGTACATTGCACATTCCCACTAAATAAATTATAGAATAGTGATGTTGATGTCAGTGAAAATTCCAGTCATTCATTTAGGAAAGAAGTGAGCAGTTCCAGACAAATATTATGCGAATACTTTATTATCAATGTGTGAACGGTGTTAGCTTTTTGTCTGGATATTAGTAATATGTCAAAACTATACACCAAAACCAGGTTTGTCTAATTTTGCTGTATAATTTGTTTTTCCAAAATGGTATTGAAAAAGTCTTTATCTTTATAGATATTTTATATATATATAATATATATAAGCCAAAGTGCATTTCTGTTTTTCCACTTGTCCATGTACACATTGCACCATACATAAATAATTACATTGTAAAAATGACTCCAGTATTTACAAGTATAATATATATTTCATATAATATATAAAACTTTATATTAAATCTAAGTAGACGATATTTGGGATAGTTTGTAGGGTGTGTCCAGTCTCTGGTGCATCTTTTGGCTCTGAGTCTGTGACTGGCTCTCAATGTCTATCTGTTTGTGTGTTATCTGTGGTTGTTGAGGAGGATTTCGAGCCAGCACGGACAGGAGGTGATGAACTGGCGTGAGTAGCACGGTCCCCAGCCCTTGGCGAAGCTGATACGCACACTGTTGGGGTCGTATGGGCCATCCGGGAGCGCAGGCTCCGACTCGTGGCGCAGCAGCAGCCGAGCTGAGCGCTCGTAGTCAAAAACCTTGATGGAGTACCCGGGCATGACCTTGCGTACGAGCAGGCCGCGGCCTCCTGGCGCCTCCAGCGTTGGCGAGTTAACGAAGATGGGGTGCTGACTACGATTGTAAGCCCACACGCCGTCTGGCTCTTTGCTGAGCAGCAGGCCATAACCGATTTTGCTGCGTGTGCGCTGGGCAGTGCCACCACGGTGCTCGCCACCTAGCTGGCCCAGGCACAGGCCCGTGCCCTGAGGTAGGTCATAGAAGATGCTCACTGAGGGCTCATACACTGGGTAGAGGCGACCCACTCGTGTCCGGTGCTCCCAGTATGCCACGCTGCACCAGTGGCTCTGCTTAGGGGCATCCGGTGACAAGCTGGCATCTGTCAAAGAGAGAGAGAGGCAAAAGGTTATTATATATGGATTATTACTATTATTATTATTATTAGTAATAGTATTCTCATCATCATCATCATCATCAACTCATTTGTCAAGAAGTGTATGGAAGTTTTTCCATGCCAAGTGTCAAAATGATAATTCGAATGTTATTCGTCTCATATGCATCTGGACTTAATAGCAATGTGTTTTCATTTTATTTATTGAATTCTCCACCTGACAAAACCAGAATTGGCTGGTGAAAATGCATTTCGTGCCATGTTCATTTTCAAAGATTGCTACCTGTCAGCCATAAATCAGGGCAGGACTATGGCACGTCAGACTGAACATGTGGGTGTTTCTGTTTTTTTTTTTTTTCTTTCTTTCTTCAGATAAATGATGGCTGCAAACCTGATTGGCATAAGACAATCATCAGTTAGTAGATGAGGTGGAGGTAGATGAGACCGCATAATAGAAATGCCTTTGTCTGGCATTGACACCAAAGCTGTCACTGATGAACTGATAAACAGTGTGTTTGCTCAACAGGCACTTATGATGTATATACTTGTATATGTATATACAAGTAGATGTATATACTTTTTATATACTTGTATATACTTTTTTTGCACTGCCTCAAGGGGGCACCCCTCTTAGACTTCAACTCAGATTAGCATTAAAAGCTTAAAAGACATTGGCTTGTTATATCTCAAACCTATGAAATCATGATAATTGGATTATAAGCAGGAAAAAAAAATCACTCAAATGTATCTCCCTTCAAATAAACTAACTGCTGTTTGCAAATTATTAATCTATTATCAAACCTTTTTTTTCCATAGTGATAGAATGTCTATCTTTAAAAAAGAGAGAAAGAGACCCAAAACTGTAAATCACTGTGAATCAGCTCACTAATTCACTTTTCATGGCAAAGGAGTCTATGGTCTGTGTTCAGTGCCAAAGCTCTCAGCCTTTTCATTGAGTTACAAGTCCCTGGACACACACACACACACGTCCATATTCCATGAAACTGCACACGGTTTGGGAACGTTTTTCTGCCACTTGTATATTCTTCTGCAGGAGTGAATTATAAATTATATGCTCATATCCAGTCCCTCCCTCCCCCACAACTCATCCTTCTTTCTCTGGTTCTCTTCTCTCCCCTCTCTGTCCGTGTACATTCCGGTGGGTGGCTGAAGGTGGCGAGGAAAGGATGGGGGATGGAGGTCTCTTCACTCTCTCTCTCTCTCTCTCTCTCTCTCTCTCTCCCTCCCTCCTTGTTCCTGCTGTGGTCCAGGGGAATGGCATTCAGCTCCCTGACGACTTAGCCCAAGCTCGTGACCCCCTGACCCCCCCAGGCTTCGCCCTATCAGCTCCCATTAACTTGCACGGCGAGTGATGCCATTATTTTGCTTCAGAGAGTCCGGATTTAAAAAGCCCCCTCATTCGTTTCTTGTCTACACTTGCCCTAATAAATGACCAGCCTATTACACAGAGCCATACAGCAACAGTCACAAATGAATTAAATATAAAGTCTATATTCTCTAATCTGGAAAGTGTGTTTGTGTGTGTGTGTGTGTGTGTGTGTATATTTTATATATACTAGGGATGTAACGGTATCAAAATTTCACGGTACGGTAATACCTCGGTATGAATGGCACGGTACGGTATTTATT
>JAQMYL010000037.1:15647148-15661486 GCA_030014365.1 Clarias pachynema | reverse complement strand
GCTGAAAATTGTAGACGGGTGTGTGTGTGTGTGTGTGTGTGTGTGAGAGTGAGAGAGAGGATATATATATATATATATATATATATATCCTCTCTCTCTCACACACACACACACACACACACACACGTTAAAATGGCCCCTTTTTACTGGGCCCCTGAACGTTACCATTAGTGAATTCCTCAGATCCTGCACAAGCCTGCAAGGTATCTTTTTTTTTTCCCCCCCTGAGTGGCCTTTACAGCCTTCTGTCTGCTATCATTTCAGGGGCTTTGAACATAAGCACTGCTTTACGAGCAGTCTACACACCGCACACAACACACGTTCTAGCTTAACACGAGTGAAATATAAAAGCTTTACAGAGCTGCGATACATAAACATACGCCTCCTGCTTAAATCAACAGAAATCGAAAGAAAAAAAAATCTTAAATATATACCGCAGAAATTGAATGCAATACATTTATTTTTATTTATTAGAATTGCGATCTGGAGCTCTATTACAAATGATAATTTAGCGTTTTAGAAATGATAATATTCGTGTCATGCTTGTAGTGTTTTGGAACTTTGGATGCAACTAATAGGGCTTATAATACTGAGCCAAAAATGATAAATAATTAGTTTGCCTCTAACACAAGGGTATCATGTAGCATTTTACTATTTATAATAGGAACCCAGAAAAAGAGCCAGAGCGAAACGAGAGAGACAGAGAGAGAGAGAGAGAGAGAGAGAGAGAGAGAGAGAGAGTTGTAAGGACCAAAGGTTGATAATGGATTTAATGTTTAGCTTGGGGAGGGGTGTAAAAAATATCACAGGAGGGCAGGACTTTTCCTAATTGTATCATGTTAGTGTATACGTGTGCAAGTGGATCGCTGTTGCTGTACGCACGTTTAGTATGCGAGAGTTGAGGAGAATTTCAGGCAGTGTTTTTGTTTTGGAGTGAATTGTGTGTGTTGGCTGTGTCCGACTATGATTATGTCAGCATGGAGAGCGAGAGAGAACGAGAGAGAGAGAGAGAGAAAGAGAGAGAAAATCTTCCTGGGAAGGGAAAAGTTATTAGAATCTCCTTGACAAAACAGTACAATCTCTCTCTCTCTCTCTCTTTCTCATTTACATTCTCCTTCATCCAACACCCACACACTAGAGCACACACACCCACACACAGTCCTGTTTGGAAATAATCAGCAGAGACTCAAGTCTTACTTGGTTAACTTTTCCCTCTCTGACTTTCGCAGTATTCATCACTTTATCCGACCTCTTAAAGCTGAGTGTCTTAAAGAAGACGTGCTTGTTTTCAGTTTAGACGTCTGGTAGGGCTGTTAAATGAACCTCAGCATGCTGGCACATAACAAAAGAGGACACTCCTCTCTCCTGTCCTGTCTCTCCCCAGAGCTCTCCAGCATTAAGACGAGCAGTGATGTGCATTAGCGATGCCAGGTGCACTAGAGCGTCAGGTGCCAGAACTGCGAGAAACTCTCAGACACCCAGACGAATGCAACATATCCTAAGGGATTTCCCATTCGAGAAACTTATATGATAGAGAAGTGAAAGCGACGGCAAAAACAATCGATGTTTCATTTATTTGCGTGTAAAATATACGATCGTGTTATTTTCGTAGAGCGAATCCCAGACACAGACACTCGTCAACCAAAAAAAAACAAAAAAAAACACACACACACGCACACACACATAGGGGAGAGAGCTGGAAGCAATTACGCCACTTTGCATCTGTTTAACCTTGCCACCTCGGAGCAGCTCCGTTTACCCATTAGGAAAGTTGCGGTCATTATTATCACCATTATATTCTCAGAACTGTCTCCTCTCAGCATTGGTCTCCTAGCAGACAGACGATGTCAGCAGCAGAGACAGCGCCCGCAGACAGTCTTATGGAAGGCATTTTACCAACAAAAAAAAAAAAAAAAGAAAAGAAAAAAAGATAACATTCAGGAAAACAGGAAAAACCTGAAACAAATCACACTCTTGATCCTGTATAGAAAAGCAGGCTGGTATTCATCTGTGAAAGAAAAGCGCTACACCTTTGTTGAAGTGCTCCGCAACACGCTCTGTAAAACTGAATTACATCAAAGCCAAGGATGATTTAACGGTAAACCTTGGATCAAGTCTGTTAACAGTGCAGTGTAAATAATACAGTTCAGTCAACAATGCGAGTGATTTTTAGACTTAGAAAATAAAAATGAAGGAGGGAAAAAAAAAAAGAAAGCCTACCGCAAACGATGCTGGTTACGTTCAAAGCAAGTGCGCAGCTATCTGGATTGGAAAGCAGGCTTTTCTTTCTGTCCAGGCTTTTGTCTGGCTTCATTGTTCAAACTACTTCAAAAAGTGAAGCGCGCACAAACATACGTGCACGCACGAACGTACAAAGGCGTTCCCCTTCGAATGTCTACACTTGCACATAATGCCCTGTTAAAACTACCAGTGCAATCGCTTGGGTAAACAAATGCATTTCATGGCGCTTTTCTCATCCCGTGGTTTGCAGGGCAAAGAGCGAGACTGTTCCCCTAACAAGCAAAGTGCTCCATGGAAACCACTCCAGACCTATACAGCCGCTGCTCCTCTTTATACGCTCATTAAGGAGCGAGGAGGATCAAAGCCGCCGATGGTCATGTCGTTTCCTTCATGATAACCTGACGAAATCTGCAGGAATCATTTGGTTCGTGCTCCGGGGTCTGAACTCATGACCACACTTTAATATAGGCTCTATGTACCGGAGGTAATTCAGTTCTGAATAAATGTGGAATTTATTATAATTATAATAATAATTATTATCATTATTATTATTATTGTGACATACTATATATATATTCTCTTTTTCTGATGCAACTCGAGGCTTTTGCATTAAGTAGGGCAATATGAAAAGCAAGTAGAAAAGAAGCGGACAAAAGGTAGGGTTCGACCCCACCTCCCCCCGATCTGGGAGTAATTACTACTAAGTACAACTAAGTACACAAAAAAGTCTTGAGAGTTTCAATGGCAATCCTCTCTTATTATCCAGTAATGCTTTTAAAAGCACCATAAAGAAAGAAAAGAAGAAGAAGAAGAAGAACAGCCCCGGGCTAAACTCACAGCCAGAGAAAGAGAGAGAGAAAAAGAGTAGACAGAAGAAGAGCAGTATGGTTTAGAGGGCCTGTCGTCTCTTCCCGCCGAACTGCAGACCCACATTGCTCTCTTTTTCATCCCTCTCTAATCCAGGGAATTCTGAAAAGATGAACTCATTCCTCTGCTGCTCAGAAAGAGAAAGGGGAGGGGAGAGAGAGAGAGATTGAGAGAGAGAGAGCGAAGGGAAGAGAGAGAGAGAGAGAGAGAGAGAGAGAGAGAGAGAGAGAAAGAAAGGGTTGTTGGAGTCTCTTATCCTGTGCCAAGGATTAGATTCCCCTCCAGCTATTAGACTGTACCACTTGGCTGACAGGCAGAGGGGGAGACGGGCTAAGAAGTGTGTTTGTAAGTATGTATACAAGAGAAAGAGAGGAGAAAAAAAGGTACAAATGCACATATAAGAGCGGGCAGAAGAAAAGAAGATTACCATCTGAAGGACAGAATGCATCATCAGATTCCGCCATCACTCCTGACTGACTGGTAAATCAATGGTTTCCTATACTGGTTGTATGGATTTGCAATATTTTGGGGAGGTATGGGGGGGTATGAGTTTGCTTTCAAGGGGTAAAAAATCTACCCCAAACAACACCAAGCATCGTCCACCACCCCTCCCTTTTCAGCTATGTGGTACGGCTCTGATGTTTTTAGACGACTATCTCTACAAAGCAACTTACAACTGGCTAAGTCTACATTTAGGCTGGCGTCTGTGCTATCTCTGCCATCAAAGACCGGCTCTATCAGCCAGACGCACTAACCGGTCCTGCGCCCTCGCTCACTCAGCCAGTGCATCACCCTGCTGTAATCCTTCCTAAAAGACTCTGTGGCGTTAACGATGGACCTGGATACACGGCCAGATGACCGCAAGATTCACACCTCAGCCACATGCAAAGCCCAGCACTTGGCTCCTGCCATGCAGAGAGTTGTGCCGCGGCCCTCGTGTGTTCACACTTCGACACGTAGAGTATCTGAGCGCAGAGAAACCAGTGAGTCAGCGCCGCTGGAAGGGCAGAGTGTGTAAAATGTAGACGTGCGACTGCGTGCATGGAATATTAAATCTAGAACATAATGCATAGCGACATTACAAACCACAGTATTTGTGTAATGCCTCTGGAAATGTGTAAAGTCAATCATTTCTAGAAAGAAAAAAAAAAACATGCAAAATGAAAATTAAACAAAACTATTTATAAATTGTTTCGACAAACCTGTCAAAGCAAGTTCACATATTCCAACGTTTTCGTAAAAAATAATTGTAAAGGAGCTGCTGAACGCTTCGGTCTCAGAATATGGTAAGTTGAAAACAGACACCAAGACATATCAAATAAATGTGATTTATATGGTTCTGATACAGTAAATTGTCCATGACATTCCACTCCTATTACCTCTACTGCATCTCGGACTGACAAGACGCTAGTAGATGGGTTTCTTGTTTTGGTTTGTTGTAAATGAAAGGCTCAAACTGATCCTACTTTCATTCTTGAAGTCAAATGAAATACAAATACAGTAGGGCTGAACTCACCAACTCATCTTATTTTATCAGTTTTAGCAATTCCTCCAGATATATTTTTCAACCATGTTTTTTTTTTTATACCACAAATCTATTTGCATAACAAATAGATGACTAATTAAATAGCAGGCTTTAACGTTATATGTTATTATGTCCCTCTGGGTTTAAACTGTTGAACAAGATTAGAGAAGTAGGGACCCATTGGACAGGGCATGGTGCATGCAGCGCATGCCTGAGGAATTTCCTAAAATGAGCCGGTATGTATTTGTAATAATTAACATAAAAGGTTAGATTTCGGCTGTAAAGTCGCCCTTTAACTAATGTGAACACAGGGTCAGGAGCACATACTGTACCTGCCCCACTCTGAAGGAAACACACAGCACCTTACAAAACATGAAAATGTTACCCGGCTGTATTTTTATTTCTTTTACTCTTAAAAAAAATGATTTGTATAAAGCTAATGCACAATTAAATTCTTTCTTCGCATATTACAGTTTGGGGTCGGAGTACAGGGTCAGCCATGATACAGCACCTCTGGGGCAAATAGGGTTAAGGGCCTTACTCAAGGGCCCAACAATGGCAACCTGGTGGAGCTGGGGATGGAACCGGCGCCCTTCCGATCAGTAACTCGGTGCCTTTTTTCATTTGCCAACTGTGTAAATAAAAGCACAGAGCTCTGTGTGAACCGAAACTCCGCTTTACATCTTTCCACAGGTGTCTCAGACCACTGAGACGCTCCGTTCGAGTTCCGTGAGATCTGTAACCCATATATCTGCGCTACGATCCAAACACATCCTGTGTGTTTGCAGCCAATGAGCTCTGACAGCTGGATATAACAGTGCAGATTTGCTTTCAGGCCAGTGTAAAATTCAGTCCATTTAAGATGAAAGCTGTGTATTTGGATATGATGCGTCTGTGAGATGATGGACACACACTTGGCGTGGTGGATGCCTGAGTATCGATCAACTGACTGGATTGCATAAGCACCGGGAAAATGGGTTCTGTCAGGACGTCGCCATTCGAGTACTCCGTTTCAATTACGACGACTCCCGGACACACTCTTTTGGGGCAGCCAGTGAGAGAGAGAGCGTAATGAAAATGTGGGAGGGAGCAGTTCTGATTGTTCACAAGTTATCAGGCATGTCAACAAGGCAACGGCAGAGGGGAACAAATCAAATAATGCCCCTCTATCGCGCTATACACACAATCTACATTTAAACTAAAAGCATGCATTAGACAACATTGTCAGCCCTGTGAGGATAACCAGATCTTTTGCCTGTTCATAAATAGCCTGTGTACAAATGAGTTCAGAAAGGCCTCAGTAAAGGGCACTGAATGGCAGCACAAACTCTCTATTAAGCACTGTAATTACATTTGGAGAGCAAACCAGGCTCTGGACCGAGAGATGATGTGCTGGCTGCTGAGGCTCAGAAGGACTCACCCCACCACCACCACCACCACCACAACCCCCCTCCCCCACCACCCCCACCCCCACCCCCACGCGCACACACATCCTGCAATGCTAACTAATCATACTGGCATCGGGGGACTAAATAGCTATGGTATGTTTCATTACCCAACTAATGAGATTAAAGTGTGTAAGCAAAAATAATATAGACACAAGCTAAAGGGGAACAACTCTGTGTTATTCTGGCATGGTTTGTATTCAACTCATGGTCTCTTCCAGGATGACAATTTTCCCGGGCAACAGGGCACGAGGGCTCATGGATGGATTGATGAGAATGAAAATAATGCAATTTATGGCCTTTGAACACCTATAGGAGATTCTGGCGTAAAAACACAAATTTGATGGGAAATTCATGTTTCATGTTGGTTTTTCTTCAGCACCTCTCTCTACAGATAGGGACCAATCTAAAGATACACACAGACTTACTTTTTCCCCTCGCTCCACCTTTATCTAGACTGAAAACAAAACGATTACTCTCATTTTATCTACCGCTATATACATCACAGAAGCAGTTTAGAAAGAGAGAGATGTCCAATCCTGGCTCTTTAAAGAACACCTCTGGTGATGGATGCTGGATCCCATTCGGGTCGAATGAATAATATTCCCACCTTTTCGAGCGCCAAACAAACTCTACACGGCCGCTGTGATGTTCTGGAAAACCTCTAAAACGACGTGCCAGTATGAGTAAGGCAATCACGCCTGAGCTTCTATCACGTCTTTTGATTACAACATGCGTTCTTAGGACACGGGCTACATCATCTTTGCTTGGCTAGGGCAGTGGAAAAAAGTGTATGAAAGTGGGAACAACCACAACAGGAAATTCAAATGTAATTCCATGGCAAAATATATGCACTCTGCTCGGATTACACGTTAGCAGATGATGAGCCAAGCAAAGGGGCCAAAACACATGAAGAGATTAAAAATCCAAGCTTGCTCTCTTTATAATACATACACAGATTCTCTCTCACTCTCTTTCTCTCTCTCTTTAGCTCTCTGTATCCCTCTCAATAGGGAGTGAGCGTGGAGAAGATGGGCTGCGTGGACCCTTTCGTTTAATCCTCTCTGAGCATTCTCCATCCACATGAGAATGTGCAAAGTCTTCGCTTCTGTTTTTAAAAACACTGACCAACCATCGGTCCTCTGGAGAGGAAAGGAGCGAAAAATATGCACCTTATTTTAGACAGATGATCACACTGGAGGTTTACACAGCAACCCGTCCCTTCTCCTCCTCACCGATTTAGAATCGCAGGTCCCGAAAAAACCCAGCCATGACACAAAATGTGGAGAAAAACACAACGTCAGCATCCACAACTGCCACCTCTTTCCGTCCGCTCCCCTGAGCCTGGGCCAGCCGGGTACTTTCAGAGCGGCCAGCACTCAAACGCAGCATTGTTCGGCCTCTCGGCAGCCTTGAGAGGAGGCTGGCTAAAATCCTAAACCAACAGTTGGACATTCCATACATTTTTAATGGCATGGCTGAGTCTTTATTTGTTGTCCTAACCCCGTGGCCTGGTCTAGATGAATGGCTCCATTCGAGGAGTGCGGGAGCGCTGCGAGGCGGAGGAGGAGGAGGAGGAGGAGGAGGAGGGAGAGCGGAGAGACAAGCATCGCCAACCTTCCCACAGCACGCTGGAGGATTAGCTCACTGGCACTGCGGCGCATGGGAGGAAATCTCCTGATGAAAACGATAACCTGTGCAAATGGGGCGTATTTTTAAATTGCAGGACGTGAGTGGCCCGGGCTACGGCGTGCAGCTGTCTGAAGAGTGAAGGCGCTCGTGTGTATTAGGGAATGCATTTACACGCATTATCAGCTGTGCAAAGAAAGTTTGCTGTTGATACCAAGTCGAATGGGTCACGCTGGATGGTGAACTTACGTAAGGCTTATTTCAAGGTTAAGCACGCAAAACAATGACGTCAAGCAGAAACACCAGGGCTAACTCCGAGTCGAAATGCCCCACACACTGGAAAGCCAGATCTCGTTCAGCTGAGGAACTGCGCGGCTCCTGATAGTGTTGCCATGAGCAGTAAATAAATACATCATGCGGCAGCGCAGTTTCTATTTGCTTTCGACTGATTTGGAAGCCTTATTATTTCCACCGATTAGCCGCTGCCTATCAGAGTCACGTAAAGGCCGGGCTGTTTGACTAGGATAGATTACAGATGAGCATTTACGCTTGTGCCCTGAAACAGCGTGAAGATGCCTGACTATGATGCATGGCTACTTGCGATCTTCAGTAACACCAGAGTGAAGAATGATGCAGACAGGGCTAAAAGGCAGCACACGTTGCACAATTGGGCTGCTATAAAAGTATGTGGCGTGGTTGTCTGAACGAAAACAAACCAAAGAAAGAAAAAAGAAAAACTTCCAAACAATTTGCGTCTCACTTCCAATCTCTTTCTCCCCTTTTAACTCCCCTTTGTCTCTTTCTCTCGCTCTGGAAGCGCTTCACATCTTGAAATCCTTATAACACTCAAACAACCTGGAGAGCAAACAAAAGATTCTAATCTAATATCCACAAGATCTCATTCCAATCCCACATCCAGGGGTCAAGCAGGGTACACAACCACACACACACACACACACACGCACACACACACACACACACAGAATATACACCCAGAAAAATATACACATTACGATAACAAATACACTCTTAAATGGAAGTCGTTAGAGCTGCGTATCATTACTCTTTAAAATATATACAGGCCTGAATATATTAAGATGACAAAACAAACAAACAAATAAACAAACATCCTGACGTGATCTGAGTGAAAGTACTGGAGCCTGGAAGGTGTACTATACTGCACAAGACTGAATCCCGCAGCCCATACAGCTGTCTTCCAATGACTGATATCTGTGTGTGTGTGTGTGTGTGTGTGTGTGTGTGTGTGTGTGTGTGTGTGTGTGTGTGTGGACTTTACGTGCATTATGTAAGGGGAAAAGGAAATCAGTCTCTCCGGACCGGAACACACACTCTTAGAGAGGCTCACTGACAGCACGGCTCTGTTTTGCTATTTGTGTGTTTGCAAGAGACAAAAACATGTTTACTCAGGAAGTCTACCGTCACACACAGTCTGTAAGCAAAACTCAAAACAAAACATGTCAGGAAAGGTCTATTAATGAGTGCCACTGTACAAATTCTCGAACATGCACTCACAATATCACACACACACACACACACACACACACACACTTACTCTTAACCACACCACCTCCAGGCCACTGGCCTTCTCTTCAACATTCCTGAGCCTCCCCCTACCGTCAAAGGGGCGATTGAGCGGGGCTCTAAGCCCCGGCGTTACAAAACCCAGGCAGGCTTTTTAAAACAGGATGTTTGGCCGAGGCCTCCTTCCCCTCAAATAAACAATCCGCAGAACCTGATTTTCTGGAGGCAGGGTGGAAGTACTCGAGTCACATTATTTCCACATCCCGTATCCTGGAGCTCTCAAGGCCCTGGGGGAGTGCGGCCAGGCTCGGGGGCTGCGGTGGAAACCTGAGGCCTCATGCCAGGCAGACAGGAGAAGGACGCAGAGAAAGCTGGAGAGAGAGAGAGAGAGAGAGAGAGAGAGAGAGAGAGAGGGGCAGCAGTCCACCGGGACAAACCAAGATCGGGCGGAAAAAAGGGGGTTCTGATGTGGCCAAGTGTCCCTTTAATCAGCTGCTTGGATATAAGGTACGTCAAGGAGATGAGCAGGTGATAAAAGTGATGCGTAATGTCTTACAGGTACACACGCTGGCATGACTAGTGGAAAATGTTGCACCAAGAGCTAAAATTAAGATGCAGCACTACAGCGTAAATAACACACAGTACCACCGTGGTGTGTTGTAAATGATCCGGCCAAATGACATCCAAATGATGTTAATTCCATTCAAAGGACAAAAGCCAGCATTTTCCACAACAAACTCGGAATCAAAGGCTCCTTCCTAACAGGGCCATCTTTCCTAACTGCGGTCTGAGACAACAAAGCATGTGCAGGGGAAAAAAAGAAAGGTTTTATGGCATTTCTGGCTATTTTCAGCATCCACTGCATAAGCAAATGACCTTAATCTGTAAGGAAAAGACTCTCTCTCTCTCTTTCTCTCTCTTTACAAAATCTATGCATGCCATCTAATCAGTGCTACATCCGTACAGTGACGCATGTTTTGATTACAGTTTAAATGTGCCATGCATTTCCCTCTCTCTCTCTCTCTCTCTCTCTCTTTCTAGCACCCACACTCACACATAGTTCAAAGGTAGGCGAAACTTCAGAGATGGTTTAGACTGACCTAGACAGACAGGGATATTAGGAGATAAAGTGTGTGCATCAGAGAAGAACAGACAACTCCCTGTCTATGTGTGTGTGCATGCTTGTGTCTAAGTGTTTGCATATCAGTCTGGAACATAAAAACCCTTACTTATATCAGGCACAGACACAACCCCCCCCCCCCCCCCAGCACTTCCAGTTTACTATAATTCAGACTTCTTTAATCAGACTAACCCGGTCTATTACAATAGGATACACTCAGTTAAAAATGAGGCTTATTACGTGTGTATATAAACCGGTCACTCGCTGACTCACAGGCATTCGACTAGTAGATTTAACCCCAATACACAACACAAGACAGGAGAGGAGCCATGCATTCTGCAGTCTGTTGGAGTGAAAGCTGTACGATTGTCTCAAGTTTCCCCATGTGTGGGCCGTGCCCTTGGGATCTGGGATCCGAAAATGCAAAGCAGATCCTAACCTTAGCTATCACGGCTAATTTGATTATAACAACCAAAAAAAGCCAGGGTTAAACTCTAATGTCTATTCCGACACATCCGGACTTTTAGAGAGACAGAAAAAATACCGTGAATATATTCTTTTTCACTTGAAAAGTTGTGGACTAATACATACTAAGCAGAGATATAGATATGGATATTAGTAGAACATAATACTAATGTTTAGAAAAATGGCTCGTCTGCTATTTGCTCAACTGATGCACATAATGGTGGTGTAATCCCATTCAAAAGTCTCCTAGCTCAGATGTACACTTGGTAAACTGTTCTTATTAGTTTCGTTTTTGACATCTAGCAGCTAAACTCTCCCACTACGCTGCACGGGGAGCTCGCCATGGCTTGTGCCGTCAACCCGAGGCTGTTGAAACGACGCTGCGGCTGCGGTGATCACTATATGCCATCTTCCTTGGATACACAAACCCCAACACCTGGTCTGTTTATCAATGTTTCGTAAGGTAATTCCCCACAAATGCAAAATACTATGCACGACTTGTATTCATAGACTTGCAAATGATCAAAAGGCCTGAAAGGTTCAGGAAGCAGCAGGAACATTGGCAGCGAAGAGGTGACAACTTCGCGCTGTTACCGATCCCGAGGCCTGAACGTGTGAGACACATAGATCACAAAAACCCAACTTTGAGGGGAAACGCGGAGTCTCGTGCACACAGTTATACAGGAAGCAATGGGGAAAAAACTTCAAAGGGCATCACTGTAATGTCCACATGACCATAAGTGGGGAGTGAGGAAACAGGTGTTCTGCATGACTACCCAGTCGAGGATTTGGCATACACTCTCTCTCTGTCTTACACACACACACATACGCATATACACACACACACCCTGATACAGATATACCACAGGACCATATGTTCAGTGGCCATGCTATGAAAAATGAAGGCTTAATAGCTGCTCACTGATATAGAGTAAACACAAGCTGACAAACACACACTTTCTGTCACTGGTCACATTTAGGGACAGAAAAACAGATGTAACCGGCACACGAAACCCAGACTGAAACCAACAAATACAAACAGTTTGCAAACCCAAGCGGTAGCAGAAAAATGATGCATTATACATAAGAATCAAACAACATGACCTCGACGCACGGCAGCATTAATGCAACTGTATATTCAATGTTTTCTGTTGAATTTCAGCATACTGTATTTAACAGAAACACTGAACATATCAGGAACATACTCAAGACATAAGCATGATATCCAAGACTACTAGACAGATTATCACCTGATATTTGCAGACCATTGCTAAACATTCAGAACAGCAAGGCTATGGTGTATTTTGTGAAACCGTACATGAAGACATACAGATTAATCTGTTCTGGAAAAAAAACTAAAGCAAAAACTACTACTACTAATAATAATAATAATGGTAATAATACACTAAACCATTTATTACAGGGCACTTCAATCCCCTTATCTGACTAGACATAAAATGTACAGGTGCATTTCTGGATAAATAATAATAAAATAAAAAAAGGTCCTTTGTGTAATGTATTACATCTGAGAGTTATTCTGCAAACCAACAGGCAACACACTGCTAAGGGTAGTGCGAATGTAAATCTTTTCACAATTGATTAGTCATGGGGTTGTCTGAACAACTGGTCAATTAATCAGTCCAGAGGAAGCCCTGTGGCTTGGGGTCATGTCCACCTGACACCAGCCTGACGTCTTTCTTAGGGAAGCGTTGACACAGGACACAGCATTTTTATAGATAACATGGACCGACCTTTTCATCAATGAAATAAATGACTTTATAAACCTCTTATACCCTAAAAAAAACTTTCTTACAGAAAACAATGGATAAAATATGTATTAAAAAAAACTGGACTGTTATATATAGTGCATCATGTCAGAATAATTGTTTTTTGTTGCAAAGATACTGCTTACAAGTTGTCTTTTATTTCTTCTTAATACATAACCTTGCTAATAAGTGACTGAAATGCAAATCTGTAATATGCTAAAAAAATTAAAAAATAAATAACGTTCTGAAACCGTAGACTGCTACTACTTTTAGACCTAGAGATACTACTAGTACTACTAATAATAATAATGCTCTAACTAAGCAGTACCAGTTCGACAAACCCCAAGCAAAGAACATAGGATTTGCTTGGGGGAATCCTGTGCAAGAAGGAAAAAACATCCCAAAAACAGCAAACAGCCTACAGGTTCGTTTGCTATGTTCTTTGCTTGGGGTGTGTCTAACAGGTACTACTCAGTAAGAGCATTATAATAATAATAATAATTATTATTATTATTATATAAATCACAAATGATGCAATTTGTTTTTTAAATAGACAAACCTCTGGCTTTCGACTTTGGAAACAAAAATCCCTTTTGCCCAAAGAAAAAAAAAGACCTCTCCTACATATCCAGTTGAGACATGCTTCACAGTGATTGTCAAACAACAGGGAATAAGTGTTAGGAGCAGGTATTACAGTAGCCCATGGGCTACAATCTTCAGCAGGCAGTTGCCCCACAAAACACACTATCTGCCCCCAGGCCCCGCTTTTAAGAGCTTTACTAGTTCCTGCGTGTGGGTGGGGGACCACACGGTCGACTGCTGCTCATTGATCTCCGCTCTCTGCGTGCCAGAAGGGTGGGGTGTTGGAGACGGATGTGGAGGTGTACTTATAAGTGCTCGGGGGGTGGAGAAGAAGAAGAAGAAGGTTTCTCCTTTTCTTTTGAGTGCTGAGGGAATTCTTAAGCAAGGACTTACTCAGGAAGTTTTTGTGCAATGCATGAACCAAGATCAACATAATTAGCTACACAAATCAGACACTAATAGGACAGAAAGGAAGAGCAAGAAGTGCAAAAAAAAAAAGCTGGGTGTAAAATGCAATCGCCTTGGCTCAGTGAAAGTCTGTTTCGCATTAAAGGAAAATTTCACCTCTGTTTGGCTTAGCGCAAGGGTCCTATGCGCACACTGCAGCAGCTCACACAGCTCTCCACCGTATGATATACATCAAACCAGAATCAGAGTTAGTGTTTGAACCAGCGTTTGTTGACACAGGGAGTGTCGCCAGCCGGGCAGCAGTGGTGATGGGATACGCTGAATGTGAAGTGAGAGCCTTAATCTGGCCAAGCGCTCCATTCACATGTGCGGTTTTGAATATGAGCTATACTATTCCCAGCATGGCCCGAGACACAAGGTGAGGTCTTGGCGTCTCCGTGTGCTGTGGCCATGATCGTATGCATGCACAATAGGATTCCAGTTTTCCTCTTCTTTTCTTTTAGTGTGGCCCTGTTCACAGGATCAGAATCCTGTCCAACCCCCCCTTCCTACTTTTAGTATGCCTAGATAGAGCTGTAACTCTGTGTGTGTATGTGTGTGTGTGTGTGTGTGTGTAGGGGTCAAACGTGCTATTTGAAAGTGAGTAAGCCTGCTGTAGTGTACGTGCATGCGTGTGTGTGTGTGTGTGTGTGTGTGTGTGTGTGTGTGTGTGTGTGTGTGTGTGTGTGTGAGAGATAGAGAGAGAGAG
>JAQMYL010000037.1:15626415-15647048 GCA_030014365.1 Clarias pachynema | reverse complement strand
GTGTGTGTGTGTGTGTGTGTGTGTGTGTGTGTGTGTGTGTGTGTGTGTGTGTGTGTGAGAGAAAGAGAGAGAGAGAGTAAGAGAGAGACAGATCTAGTGTGTGTCCCAGCTAGCTTGGATCTTATTACAATTTGATCCCACTCAAATATTTCTGTAAGAAAAACAGGAGGGGAGGCCAGCTCTGTGGCCAGCACGGCCCACTGCGCCTCGGACCGCCTTACAATGAGAGCTTTATCTGCGGCGCGCTCTCCCTACTCCTAACGCCAGCGATTGAGGAGGAGTAAAGCACAACATAAAAACCAAATTACCTGCAAAGTTTGCACATTTAGCTAAACTGAATGGGAACTCATAGCCTCAAACACCACCACTCCCCCCACCACACACACACACACAAAAAGAAAAAAAAGAAGCTAAACAACAGTTTCTGCCCCAATGCTAACACTAACACACCATAAAGCGCTGAAAGCTTTGGGAAGGTCTACATTCAAACATATGAATCTAGAATAATTTGCCTTGACTGATTTCAGAAACAATGGTTTGTTTGATGATTAATTCCACAAACTATTCCTAAGTCCTGCTAAAACGTCCCGGAACGTTTGTTTGAACAGTGAAATTACATAATGCATTTTGAAAAATAGCATGAAAATCTGACAACAGCAAGTGCCCTGCTAATATTCAGAATGCTAAGCATTGACATTCAGCACAAATGTTCTCGGCTAAGCAATGACATATACATCAAAGGCCTTCACATTCCTTACATAAACTGGACTCACCTGAGAACTCTCCTTGGGTGACGTTTGGCGAGTTGGCAGCCTCCATTTCAGTGTAAGACAGTGTGGAATCTGACAGATCTGAGAGGAAAGCATAACATTAGCATGTAAACTCTGTCAAACAAATGCAGCTCCTTCACATGTATCCTTGAATTCGATTCAATTGATTTCACTATGAGAACTCATAGCAGTATGTCGCATCCTATCCTCCACATCACATCTTATCAATGTTTTGCATGTACAATAACAGACTAATATGTGCACAATAGCAGCTGGCGGTCATGGTAAAAAAGTAGCCATGACCAACGAAAAGTACACCAGCCAGCCATTTTTAAAATGGAGCCAGTCCCCAAGAGTTCACAGTGGTAGTGGGGGATATCCCAGTCTAAGACCCAATGCTGAGCCAGGCTCCACTGGTTCTCACCACACAGCCAGGCCTGAGCCCAGGCTGCCCGCCTTCCACATTGGCATGTTGAAAATGGGCCTGTCGGATGCTGGCTGCAGCCACTGCTCACTCTCACAGTTACCGCACACATTCCTGGCCACTGTGCCTAATTGCCACCATTAAAATTCTTCACATTGTTGAACTCCTGCTTCCTCTCCATCCCTCTCTAGAGCCAGGGATTCAACTAGCGGGTGACAATTGATGGCATCATTGTAAAAGCAGATTATTACATGTTTTGATGCATGGGTCATTTGTAGCCTTTTTTGCCAATAATTTGTCTCAAAAAATGAAAAAGTATGTCGGATTTTCAGATATACATGTCTGGCTGGTGCGCTTATTTTCAGGGAGACTTACCCAGTGGCTTGTGTTCATCACTAGGGGAAAGCCTTGAGTAAGGAGGAGGAGGCGACTCTGTAGAAGAACAGAACAAAATTATAGTTTTATAGTAAACATTCATCATGCACTGCATAAATATTTCAGTAAATAGCACAATTTTAGCCCTCACTGTGAATGATCTATTGTCTCTCAGTGCTACCGCAGCATATAAAGATTAAGAGATCAACAAGCAAAGAAATGCTATATATTTGAAATGATACTTAAGGCAGTTTGCAGTCGTATATTTAAACATAACTATAGGAAAAATTATGCTTTGAAATAAACTTTTAATACAAATACGAGTAATGTAAACCAAGCAGTTGTTGTTTATTTTCCTTTGCTGAAAGCTCAGGCACTTTATTTGACTAAGCGGTCTAGGCTAAGTAGCTTTAGGGGTAGGCGATATCTAAAATTAATTATAATGATCCTTTTGTAAAAGAAATCATGATAACTGTTTACACTGCCTCGCCTCCGTGTATAAGACTGTTTACAGCAAGGTTGTCATGCTAAATTGTTTCTCATCGATCACTTCGGTTTCCTAATTTTTTCCATTCTCGTCCTCATACATATTTGTGCCCAAATGTAAATATTTTATATATTTATAAGCCTAGTCAGTCTAAAACGTGTCAGCTTCAAAGCCCAGAAGTCCAAGGGGTGCCGTGATCATTTGTTATCGCCTGAAATATCCAGCCAAAAACCTGACAAGATAGTACACAGCTCAGTTATTTACATTTTGTCAAATTTTTTACATTTTAACAATCCGCTTTTATTTGAACTTCATTTTTCTAAATGCCTCTTATATACAAAGGTGTTTACATCGCATCATGTTTTTATTTCTTATAGAATTAATTTATTTACACTAGCTGCTGCCTTTCCTAATTCATATATAGCCGACCCCAATCACTACACTTTAATCCAGTGTAGATTATAATAACCTGAATAAGAACAGAACTGTATTTTCCTACAGTACCCTTTCTAGCAGTACACTCATTAACCTATTGAACATTTTAAACCAGTATAAACAAATGAATTATTTTATCGCCTTAAGTCTGTTAGAAGATAGGTCAGGAGACTGTTGGGTTTCTGTGTGTGGAGTTTCGTGGCTCTGTGTTTACCTGCTGGTAGGCAGGGCGATGTGAAATAGGAGGGGTGTGAGGTAAACACACAGCTAAAGCTTTCGTGATAGTTACAACTATCTGTATACAACTGCAACAACCAAGTTAGAACATTTATACATAGCAGGCTAAGTAAAAACTTGCCGTCTACTTCACAAATAGCTTCAGTGATGAACACAGGTATCCCTAAAAAGAAATCCCATCTATTCATCTTCTATACCACTTATCACTGGGACCTGAAAACTATTCCAGGAGAATTAGCAGGTTACACCCCGGACAGAGTGCCAATCCATCACAGTGCCCACACACACACACACACACACACTAAGGACAATTTGGCAATGCGACTTAATCAGGACAACCCACCAAGTACTAGGGAAACATACAAACTCTACACACACACACACAGACCCGAGGTAGGAATCGAACCCTGGCTCTGGACGTGCGAGGCCACAGGACTAACCGCTACGCTACCATGCCGCCCTGTTCCCGTTTATCATCATTATTACCTCAGGTAAAACTAAAACGTACATCAGTGGTCCACAAGGAACAGTTATGCACCTCAAGTTGCTTTTAAAGACACACAATATTCATGTTTCCAGGTGAAAGATACATGCTAAATGTACAACAGATGCACTATTGGTGCCACTCCAGCAAACAAATGTTATGTATTAAGTTTTATTAGGCTGTCCCATGAGGTGTTCACAATAACTTCTCTCTGGGTCTAGATCCATTTTCAAAATGGATCACGATATACTGGGACATGCAGGAGTGCAGGATATTCAGAAAGAAAACCAGTCAATGTAAACGCCTAAAATAATGCTGAACCACAAGAAAGAAAGAAAAACGGCTAGAGGATCATGCCTCGTTCAAACTCAGAGTGAAAACTCGCCGTATTTACGAACCGTTTGGCGTTCCACAAAAAGAAGGGGGGGGGGGGGAGTTCGTAAGCACGTGACCTCGCCTAGAGGGAGAAGCAAAAGAAGAAGGGGGGGAAGAGCATAATAGCGTCTGTCTCTTTAAGAGCGGCGGCGGTAATTGCCAGGATCCTAAACTCAGTCACTCACATACACACAGCTAGTCAGTCTGGCGCCAGCAGTATGCAAACTGTATATTATCACCACTCCTTCGCCTAAATAGCATGAGGGGGACCTTCTTAGGCAAAAAGGGCTTTTAAAACGCAACTTGAAACTGATCTCATTTCAAAAGGGATAATGCCTAACTAAATAAAAGAAAAAGGGTTTTTGTCTGCGCGCACCCGAGTTCCGTTTAGTATAGACTTGCTTCTGTGGACATGTTGCGATTTTATGATAAACCGTTTAAACTGTAAGGTGTTTTTAAACACCTGGGCGTTGTTAGCGAGAAACACTGAAATGGCAGGTTAGCACGAATAAATATGAGGTGTTTGTATTCACTACAGGCTGGAAGGCAGAATGCTTGTCTTAGGCGTCCTATGTGAACATTAACTGCGAGTTTGTGAGTTGAGAGGCCGCGCGCGGTTCAGCCATGAAAGAAACCCCGGCTTTATCAGGACATGCATGAATGCGCTCGAGTTATGTCAATATGGAAAAGAGCAGCGGGGGTCTTCTCACCTCTACACCACAGAAACGGTGATTAGTAATCTAAAACACGGTCTGCCTTACAAATGACTGAAGGCACTGTTTGTGCTAAGTCGTAAAACTAAAGATTGGGGAGTGTAATCTGGGGCGTATGGCCTTCATGTTGACTGGTCAGGGTTTCAGATCTCCAGCAGCCTGTTAACAATTTACACCTGGCATCTCAGGAGCTCATTAATACCGTTCATTAAGAATCTTTAAAAATGGTTACTACGAAAGAACAAAAAAAAATTTTCCTGGAGGAAATTCTTACATTGTGTGCTGCAGAAAATGTGTGCTAAGGCTGCATCCATCAGATTCATGGAAATGCATGAACATTTATTTAATATAGATGAAACTTAAATTTGTTATATGGGTGAGTTAGAAAAGAAAATACATAGTCTATATAAAATGGGATAGATGCCAAAATGTACAATCCTAATAGCCATTTGAAAAGGTTTTGAGAACTAGTGCTGTTCAAGATTGTTTAATTAGCTTTAGTGCATCTGTGTCACATCACCAGTTAGCTTTATCATTCAGCTGATCTTAACATAAACGTTCATTCCCACCAATATTTTAACACTATGATTAGCTTATGCTATACATGCCACATGTTTGCTTAGGCCCATAAAAAGTGATGCAAGTCACTATCATACTCCGTGACATTAAGCCTAAATTTCAGCAAGTTAAAAAAAAAAAAAACTGCAGGTCAGTAGAGTTAATTAGTTAACACAGTCCAATTGGAATGCATATGTAGGCCATTTTATACTCTTTTGCAAGGGTCGGCAGAAAGAGGTTAATTAGTCAGGAGGTCATCTGGCTGCTGGAATTACTTAGACTTTAAGAGGCCGCATGTAATGGAAAGAGTTCAGTTGGGTATGTAGAAATGCAGCCACGTAGAGAACAGAAATTGAGTGGAAAATCGCTCTGAATGCATACAGTTTTGTTTAAAACTTCCAAGGCTTCCTTGCTCTCTGTCATAAACAGGCTTTCCATGCTGACTGGCAGGGGTGTGTATCACTTTACTTTAAACCTGGGAACCATTTTAATCTCCCAGTCAGTCACTGGGGCCCACACAATTTATCATCAGAATGTATGACAAGTAACGTCATATCAGACCGTCACACAGATGAAAACATTTAGGACACTTAAGGCTTGTGTGGTTTTCCCTCGGAGGACTCTCCTCAAGGTACTATGAAGAACCCTGCACCAGGCTTCCTTATTTAAAAAAATCAGGTAAATGAAGCATAGAACCATTAGGCCTAATTATCAAATGAACCCTTAAAGAACATGTGAAGAATTTTTTCCCCCTAAGAGCGCAATTCATGGCAGGATTCCAACACTTATGCATGCAAAACTAGATTTAAAAAAAAAAAAAAACATCTCAGATTTACACCACACACACTGAATAGTAGGCCACGCCAAATTTTGCCTAAAAAAGCTTAACGTACATAAACATACATAAAATTCGTCTTCAACACAGTAGAAATTAGGTTTATTTAGACACTTCTGTCATAACATTCCGCCTATTGTCAAACGTATGAACCGGTGTCGTGCAGCATACATCATATGAGTTTGAACGCACTAAAACATTTCAGGCAAAAAAAAAAAAAAGTCGCTTGACCGTTAATGTAAACTTACAATCACTTTTACAGTCAGAGGACAGGCGTGTGTCCGTGCGCCTTCTACTAAAACTTCAGTGTTCCTTCTTACTCTACTCTAATAAAGCATCCTCGTGGCGAGCGCAGGTGTGCTTACCTGGCCCACACAGGCGGCTGTAATGATAGGGGTTGCAGCAAACGAGCGGTGCGTCGCGCCCGCCGAAGCTCTTGCACTCGTACAGCGCTTTGAGCTGCGCCGTGTGCTGGAGGTCGGTCCATCGGTACAGCTTACACACGAGAAGCTGCGGCGGAGAAGCGTGAGCGCCAAGACGCTGCTCTGCCCGAGACACCATCACACACTCACTCGGCACTCCGCCTCTGGACTCCACAGCTTCGAGCAGCGCATCCAGAGTTTTCTCCTTCAGCCGTTTCAGCAGCGAGTACGTGGCGGCTTTAAGCTCCTGCTCTGCCAAGGAGCGCCGTTTTGTCTCGGGACTCTCGAACGAGGGGCTACCGGGGCTCCGGGGCGCACACTGAGACGAGCTCGGCTCCTTCACGCGAGGCACGCTCGCCGCTTCCGAGCTTCCGTGTCCCGAAGGGTCCCGGTCTTTGAACAAACAGCACGTCACCGTCCTGTTGTCGATGTCCTGCGCCGACCGGGGGCTTCCCCGCTCCGGGACACAAACCACGGCGCCGCCGCGCTGGTCCAAAGTCACCCCCCAGCCGGCGCTGGAACACACTCCTCCGTCAAGCTCCGCACCGGCCGAGCCGCTCGGGGTCATCGCTCCGAACTCGGTTTTGCCGATTTTTTCCGGATGCTCGCCGACATCGTCCCGACAGCAGTCCCCGCTCTTGCCATTGCCGTCACCCTCCTCGTTATCTGGAACCAAACGGCTTCTCCAGAGTCGCCGCACGAGACCTGAGCGTTTCGTCCTGAACATACGACAGTTTAAGAATCTGATTGTGTGTTTTCTTTTCTTCTAATTCTGTCCTAATCGCGGGGTTTCACAACTGTTTTTGAGCTCGTGCAACATTAAGGTTGGCCGAGCGCTGCGCAGCGCGCGCACAGCAGAGCACCGTGGGTCGGTAACAGAACCACAACATGGGGTTTAAAGGCACGTTTTTAGGCAGCATTAAAATGTACAACGCGTAAATTAAACGCAGTGCCACAGTGAGAATAAGATGCATTCAAGAACGAATGCCGTCAGTCGCGCGAGACACGCACATGTACAACTACTTGAGTTCATCTGTTTAATGCACTAGTTCATGTTCTTAAGAGAATAAGCGTACATCGCGCATAATTTACGCTGACCAGGGGAAAAGGCGACCGCCAGCTAGAATCACAAACTAATAATAAAAAAAAAAGGTACTGTGGCTAATTAGAGCAAAACAACCAAAAAAAAATCTTGAGCGTCCTCGAGCGTTTCGGACTTTGAGACCAATTGAAACCCACTCTACAGCCACATGAATGAAGCTCCTCGGCGATTTAATTCCATAGAGAAAATTCCCTGTCGGAACTCGCGATCCCGGCTGATTTCCTCACTGTTCCAGCACACTCCGGTTTAGTCACCCAAAATATCCGCTGTCTGAGGGGGCCAGGAAAGCAACAATCCTCGACTAAGGTGTGCTCCTGAATCCGTGTTCAGACCTGGTCAAACACTGCAGCTCACAGCTCTCCCTTTCTCCGTTTCTCTGCTTTTCTTTTTTCACCCCGTCTCTCTCTCTCTCTCTCTCACACACACACACACACTTGCACACACGCACGCACGGGGCCCCTGAGGAGAGCGGTGGAGCCATTGGCTGACTACCATCATGTGCTAGTCTAGACACTTTGGCGGCTCTGAGCTGCACTGATTGTTGCGCAAACAAGGTTTCAAGTTTCTTAACTCTTAAAGGCGCACCGTCCGTCCTGTGCTCCAACTTCTCTGTGGGACACAGTCTATTCTTTACTCCAACTATTCGAGATAACTAGATCATAAACCAAATATGATGTTTTGCACACATTTATGACTGACTAAATGTAAGTATCAGTGCGCTTGTGTATGATGGATGATTATGGTATGATAAGTAAGTATATAGCGTTCTGTATCATAATTCTTTATGACGTTCATTTCGGCTTCGGCATAATAATAAGATATTTCTGTCATGCGATTGCATCTGGTTTGCAGTTGCGAAACTGACTATGAAATATGAATTAATTATAAAGTCGTGTAACTATTTCGCTATTGGTGCTGAATAACAGGAGTAGAGTTTTTTTTGACACTTGCCACAAGTGCTCTGCCCAACCGAGTCATGTAAAGAGTTAAAGGCTCTCAGTGGAGTCTGCCAGGCGAGGCCACGCCCCCTCCCTGTTAACTTACTCAAAGAAGCAAAAGTTCGACAAGTGGCGCCGCTGATTGGCTCTCCCGGCTTTACGACTCTCCTCCCAGATATACTGATTGGCTGAGAAGGGAAAAAAGCAGCGCCGCTGTTCTTACAATTGACAGTGAATGAAATAAATTCCCCATTTGCCGGCAGGTTGCCAGAAAGCGGTGCACAGCATCTGACACGCGTATTCGGCAAGAAGCTATGTAAATACGGTCTCACCACCAGTTGTGTTGACAGTCTTATTTATTAAGGGAATACAATATGACATGGAGAGGTGAAGGATTTAAATAGTATAAATAGTTATCCCATTTATCGATAGAAATAAAAGATAGAAATTTTGTCCTGTTAGATGCATCCTCATAAATTTCTAATCAAAGTTGTACTGAAGTATACCACATTGGATTGCCATCCAAATCCCCATTGAACTACCAAACAGACTTAATTACAAGTCTAAAAAGAAGACAATTCATTAACGCCCGGGTTCGATTCCCAGCCAGTGCCCAAACCCCAGCCACTGGATGCAGTGCCCGTCCCAAGCCCGGATAAAATCCCAAGCCCGGATAAAATGACAGGGTTGTGCCAACGAAGGGCATCCGACGTAAAACAACCAAATTGTTGTGCGGACAACACCACTCATATACTCATCCACTCATTGCTATACCCTTGCTATAGAGTTGTGTTTGTCAGTGTGTGTGAAGCGGAATTGGATTTATGTAGCAGGTTCATGGAGGTTAGAGTGAGAAGGATTGAGACCATGAAGTCACTGACTACTTTGTAGAAACCTGCTGCACACTTCACAGCCTTTTATAACTCAATCAGAAGTCAGTGTAAGAAAAGGAAAACAATTACTGCAATGTCATGTTTTGTAGCTGTAAACAGATGTTTAGACTCTATGGTCTGGTCTATTTTCACTTCCAGTTCGTTGAGATCATTTTGAACCCTATAGTCTTGGATGCTTGTTTTAAGTGTCTGTAAAATAGGAGATCACATTCATCTGAGATCTTTCAGGACTGAAGGTGTAAAAATGTGACATCTTGCATATATAGCCACAACAAAACAAAAAAAACTCATGTCCCACAATATAGTGTCTATAAGAAGCAAAAATCTGATTTAAAAATATTTTACAAATGTTTTAATAATGTTATTTGTGCTTTGCATATTCAGAATATCTGATAAAACACATGTCCAGTTTCTTAAACCCCTTAGCATGCTGATGAATGACCAAAGACATGTTTAAATTTCATATAAGGTGTGTATATATCATAGAACAAAATACTTCTAACTCAAAATTACTGCTTTTACTTGATGCCATAAAAGTAAACCACATTACGTGTCCACATATTCACTTCATTATTATAGTTACTGGCTTAAATATATCCATCATGCAGCCAGAAAATTAACTGGAATTCCACGTATCTCATGTTCTGTTATCCTGGGCTCCAAACCCATCACAAACCTGAACAAAATTAAGGAATTTAATTGGGAGTGAGAGAGTTGGAGACTCCTGCTTTAATAGAGCATACAGTGGAAAGACCTAAGATTTGATCCACTATGCCTAACTTCCTCCTTCATTTAGCTAACCTAATGTGTGTTGCATGTGCAAAAATATAGAGCAAAATGCTCTTCAATTGTGAAAAGGTAATCAGAGGCCTAAAAACATGGCCCAACTGTTTCCACTGGACTTTTCTTCACTGTCCATTCCCCCTAGGGTAATAACCTCATCAGTGTCAGTGCCAAAGGCAGGTCAGTGTGAACCCAACATTTTAGTTAAAATCAACAGAGATTGTAATTAAACACAGTGGTCAGAAAAGTTTTGATGAATGCCTCAGGAACACATGGGATCAGATGATTAAAGCAGGATCTGCAAGTGTATTAATTACCTGCTTTTGCATCATTTCAGAAACAGAAATATGTGCCTTGACCAGTCACACGGAGTTCTTCCAGAGACTTATTTCAGACTTAAGACAGACAGAAGTACACTGCATATTGAAACACCATCATTCATGAGTTGTTGAGAACATTCTGTCTAATGGAAGTCCAGTCCAAGATCAGTTTGTTCCACTAAATAACTAGTGTTTACTTACATATGAGTAAATGCATGTCAAACATGGTTTAAAATGAAAATTTAAGACCATTATTTTTGGAGAAAAAAAAAAAAACACTTATTGAATTTTAAAAGAAGGGATGTGGAAAAGAAGGACATTTTTATCTCTTTGCAAAGTCCACTGGCCTGTGACAGCAGCCATATGTTCACAGGACAAGAGGCATTAATTCTTCATAAGGAAATTGGAAGTGTGGGTGCATGAGGGGGTGATGTGTGGGGAGAAACTAATGAGAAGCATGCACACACACTTAGCCCTGTGGACACGGGGTGGAGGACACTAAGGTTGGATGAGATTCTGCAGCTATATTCACAGTTCTCTATGTACTATGGCTGATGGCCAAGGGAAGCACCCTTCATCAACCAATTAAAAGATTAATAGCGAACACTTGTCCTTGACCTCATCATTTGCCCTTTTGTCTCATCTCAGAAAGAATCATTCGCAACAGTTACCACATAGTAAATGGCCCTGTTAAAAGGTAAGCCAGGTTTGTTCTGAAAATATAAATAATCTGCAGTTTTTCTACGTTTTATGTCGAATTTACACACACAACCTATTTTTAAGCTAAAAATACTACAACTACCCAGGCATGTTTGTGTCACAGGACATTCCAAAGAGCTGAGATGAAGGCAGGGAAAAGGAGAGAGAGAGAGAGAGAGAGAGAGAGAGATGGTTAAATCTTTAATTGGAGGCAATTTGATTCATTTTGTTGCGTTGGAGTCGGGCAGTCCAGGCAGACAAGGCCTGAGGCTGAGTGTGTGTCATTTTTTCTTTGTAACTGTCAGGGTAATTCATGCCCCCAGGGGCATGTTGTCAGTGGCTAGGCTTCAGGATCCCATTCCTTTTGATCCAGCCCTTTATGGGCCACATTTCAGCCTCTCTGGGAATCCAGGCCTTCACCTCACCTTTCCTTATTCTTAGGCCAGGGACACAGCATTGTGTTATATGTTTCATATCACTCTGTAATCTTCTGACTTACACCTTCAGTCTTACACCAATTAATAAATACATATTAAAACCACTGACAGGTGAAGTAAAAAAACATTTATTATATCATTAGAGTGGCACCTCTCAATCAGTTGGATATATTTGGCAGCAAGTGAACAGTCAGTCAAAGTGCCCGTGCTGTCGCTTTTCCACTGCTGAAAGCGCACACAATGAGAACATGAGCATCATAACTGGACCATGGAGCAATGAAAGAAGGTGGCGAGGTGTAATGAATCATGTTTTCTTTTACAACATATGAAAGGCTGGGCGTGTGAGTGTTGCTTACCTGGGAAAGAGATGGAACCAGGATGCAGTACGAGAAGAAGGCAAGGCCTTGAGCTGCATAATGCGATGGACAAACAAGTCTGATCAATGGCAGCATCACATCACGACTTACAGGACTTAGCATCTTGGCGCTAGATAGCACAGCACATCTTCAGAGGCATAGTGGTTTTTAATCTCATAACTGATCATTGTATGTCATTATAGGTAGTGTAGCTTTATGGAAGTAAGGATTTCACGTGTTGCTATAATAAAGATTGGATTGTTATAAAAAAACAAGTCTGTTTAGGTCAAGTAAAATATATGTCGTAATAATGCTGTAACACATTACAGCCTTGTTATTTGATTCACTCCATTCCACCCACTGCAACTTCGCTCTTTTTTATTTATGTAT
This sequence comes from Clarias pachynema, assembly GCA_030014365.1. NCBI lineage: Eukaryota > Metazoa > Chordata > Actinopteri > Siluriformes > Clariidae > Clarias > Clarias pachynema. Next base: position 15,635,015 of record JAQMYL010000037.1, on the reverse strand, counting down.
CGTTGGACCTCATATTCATGAAGGTTTGTTTGGATACATGCACTGGAACAGTCGCAAATCAGCAGTACCACTTGCTCTCTATACATAAACAAATATCAGTGCCTACACAGCCAACCAATCAATGCAGGGCAAAAAGGTGAGAGAGACACCTGTGCTTCTCCCAGGGAACTGAAACTGCAGCCAGGACTTCATCTCAATCAAATTATGATTTCTTTTTAAGGCTGCTGTTAGAGATGACTAATCAATAGCATGGTTATCTCAGTGTTTTGTGTTTTTTCCCCTTCTGTCTTCCTGACCAGCAGAGACAGCAAGACTGAGGCCCATGTAGGCAGGTCAGCCGAACCCTAGCCGGAGACACACTTGTGTGAAGAATAATATTTTCCAGCTTTTTATCAGCATTTGTTCAGTGGGTCATGGAGACAGTCTGTCTTTGAGAGCCAGATAACCAAGTGAAAGCCTCTAATTGCACTGTCTCTGCCAGACTGATTTAAACGCAATCATGCGCTCACACACACACACACACACACACACACACACACACACACACACACACACGCACGCACGCACGCACGCACACACACACACACACACACACACACACACACACACACACACACACACAGAGACAAGCATTCCTAACGACCCCAAATTAGAGGCATTGTAGGAAGAAAGCTTTGAGGCAGAGTACTCCCACCCGAAACCAACCCATACCTCTCTATACTGCTATTTGAAGGCTCTCATGGTAGATTAATTGTTTACAAGCATATATTTGTCATCTTAGAAGACATATACATCTTAGCATGGATCATGTCAGAATTAGAATCAACTATCTGTGCTGTACAATATTGTAAAATACAGGCCCGCCAAAGCTTATTGACAAAAAACACATACGTCTAATTGCATGTATTATAGAACTGTCGGGATAATCACTGCGCATTTGTGTATAAAAAAAGTTATAGGTTCATTCAGTTTTGTTCTGGATTGCCTTTAGAAGAAAGGATATATTACAGTGAGAGACGAAAATACTGCATAAGAAAGAAATGCCAACACACACAGAAAGTAAAGAGCTAGGGCCAAAGCAAACTGGCACTGAGTGGATTTTCACACATTGGAAAGACCCAGTCCTCACACTAGGGCAAAAACATTCACATGTAGGCCCTAAACACACTTAACATGGCCTCCATTAATAACAAATTACTGACTTGGCACAACAACAGTGCATGGTGAATAAGGTACACTAGAATACCACTCAGTAAGGGAGTTTGTTCAAATCGGGAGTCTTGTAAAAGTTCCCCAAAGGGTCAAGTGAGAGAATTGGAGTGTTGAGGGTTTTAATGAAAGTGTGTTTGTTATGTAGAGGCCTGCGCTGACATGGCATGGTGGCTGAGTTTCAGGGACATGGATGAACGAGGAGAGGAGAGGAGAGGAGAGGAGAGGAGAGGAGAGGGAAGGGCTGCTGGAGAAAGTACAAACAGTCCCAGTGTGAACCGCTGTACTTTTTTTTTTAATGTTTCCCGAATGCTAGTAAATCCAACCCTCTTAAAAAAATCCATGCTGAAATCTAATGCCAAGCATGACATCATCTCTTTTTTCCCCCTTCATTTTTCACAAACTTTATTTACTAAAAAAGTTGCTGTGGCCACCACACTACCATGTACCTACAGCTTAGTGTGCATCACCACACGCGCCAGAACTCAGCCACTGAGCCTATATTAGCAGAAGCTGGTACAGACATATTTAGAGCAAAACTTAGAATCGGTAGACATTTGTCAGATCCTATGTGTTATGCAAATGCAAAACATCTGTCAGATTGTTGTTCAACTGAAAGTTTGGGATGGTTTTTGTGGCGAAGCCTCATTTGCTGTTTGTTGCTTGGATTTGCATGGATTTGAGCCCTGTGAAAAGATAGGTTGCATTTGAACATTTAAAAACATGGTTTATCCAAAGGATAAATTAATGCAAGTCAGTCGCATAGTTATTTGGGAAGATGAATGAATAAGTGTATTGATGTATTCTGACAACCTAATAAAGATTAAATAAAGATAGCCAGAGCAGGAGACAGTCTAGAAGCTTTACAGTCAAGAACGATCATAAAGCCTGAGAGAAAACAAATTATTCTTACTCTTGCTTTATAAGAGAAAGGAAACTGTAGCGACTTGGCTGCCTTATAAAGTATTTGCAGTCACTGTTCAAGTTTTCATGCAATAATCCTTATCAGTCTTGTACTTTTGGAATTCATTTCTGTGTGTATGTGCATGCTTGTGCACATTTTCTCACTAACAGCCCTGCATCGGATGCTCATTAGCACAGTGACTAGGGTGTTGCAGGTCTTGATAGTGATAACCAGTTGGTCTGGCGTCAGCCTGGTAAGTAAGCGGTGGCTCCCCTTCTAAAAGCCAGCAGTTTGATAGGCTATCAGGAGACAGGCTGTGCTGAGGAGACATGTTGTCCGGCTTTAAATGACCTCCTAAAATAGAGTGGCCTGCACAGACCCAGGCTGCAAGATTTCATCCACTGGAAAGGAATCTACAATGGGGATAACACAGGAAGAGCATGTCATTAGGTTAATTTCTTCTAATGGGAGACAACACTGTTTCTGCAGTAGCAGCAAAAGATAACCAGTAACCAGCTCTTTATAACCTTTCACCCTTATCATTCTACTCAAAAAGCCCCTATAATTTGGTCACACCACTGATATGTAAAGATTAAACTTCTGCAACAGGCAGTGTTGATGCCACCATACACTTCATCACAATGGCCTATAGAATATGCTCAATCGCACCATTTTGCATTTTGATAAGGGCATAGAAAGATAAGCTGTTTAGTGCCAAAGAATACTAGAAAATGTGCAAAATGAACAGTACAGAAAGGATAGCTTTTTTGGTTTTGGAATAAAATAATATAGTTCTCTTGCTTTTGATGCTGTCAAATGTTTATCAAAGAAAGTCGACCTTGGATGAGTGACTGTCCTACAAAGCATGTTATTTTCATTATGAAGCTTTTGCTACCTCTCTCCACCATTGGTGATTTAAGTCCTTCTGGTGCTTCCTGGGTCAGCCACGTGACCCACTTGTTCACAGCACATGATTTACTCCACCACGATTGCCACACTTCTACTATGACCTCTGACGCTGCCCAGGCCTGGTTCTCCCAGAAGAGCCACTTGTTTAGAAGAACAGATATAATAGGCAGTAATGCCAGTGTAATTTCTCTATTTCCCAGCTAGTGGAAATGAATCACAGCAAGACAGGAGCTGGGAAAGAGGGAAGACCAGCAGGAAGCCTTGGCTTCTGAGCTGGAAAACATATAAAGCTTCGGAGAAGCTAATGTAGGGCCCCGTTGGCTAGATCCTCGGAGAGCAGTGGAAAAGATGGAGAGATGAGTGCGCAGTGTAGCTACTGGAGCTTTGTGCTTCTGTACCATATGTCCTTAACCTAAATCAGTGTCACTGTATTTCTAAACCCAATAAACTAGCTGCATCTAAGTAATTTATATGGTTCATATTTATTACGTAAACTATTTATTCTTATATCCAGTGCCTCTGTGCTATAAAACTCTTAGCTGACCTCAACACAAAACAAGTCATATTTTTTTAAACATGACTAAAAAAAAAAGGCCAGTCAACTCAGTTGGGGGATTATGACTATATAAATATGTATGTTGAACTACATAGAAAGTTAAAAAATAATAATAATAAAAAAAACTTATGAAGCAAAAAAAAAAAAAAAAAAAGAGGTTCTGTGCAAAAGCATTACATAAATAATTTTCACATACCTGCCTATCTGTGCATATCAGGGCATGAATCAGACAAGTTATCAATACTGGTGCTGGTGTGATTAATCTCCATATGTCTATTCTCTTGTGCTCCTCTGACAGAGCAGCCATGTTAAAATCAATTAGTATGTCTCTCATCTTTATAGCCCAAGGCAGCCTATGAAAAATGAATCTCTTTATAGGGTGATGGAGTAACAACACTGCACATGGAGCTGTAGATCCCAGCAGCCTAATGAAGCTTTGCTGTATCTGTTCTACAAACACAAGCACTTTCTTCACAACACAGAGTCGTGTTAACCACACAAGAGCAGGACGCATGTGAGAAATGAAAGAAACGCTTGAACATTAGAAGACTCCAAATAGCTCAGTGGGCGCCTATCTGGTACTATGGCGTGCTTGTCAAGGAGTCGCCGTCATCAGGGCTCCTGGAGGACTAACGACTTCTAATTCTGATTTACTTGATCTGGTATCTGAGAGGAAGCTGCAGACTGCCTGCCAGTCTGGCTCCCTTCATGACCTCAGCACGTAGGCTTGCTTACAATGAGCGGCCAACAGCAGCAGCTCCCACAGCCTCATGGGTAAAGTCAGTGGCAGAGGGAGGAAATCCTGGTGGGGGAATGTGCCCAGAAAAGCCTTCTTGGGTCAGAGACATAACTGTGCAAAACAGGTCTTTTTTTTAAGGTTTTAAAATATCTTTAAAAAATGCCAATTTTTATGATGACTCTTAATATGTTTTTTTGGCAGATATAATGGATTGATCAAATAGTAATGTTCCATTTGATTAGTCTCTGACAGAACCATGGAAGACAAAGCTTAAAGCATATTTAATAATAAAGAATGGGTCATTGAAGAAATTTCGTAGTGACTCAGAAACTTCCTTGAATTCATTCACTCCACGGATTCTTAAAGAAATACAAGCAGAAGTGGTGAACACTCGCCATAAATATGACTGCAAGGCTGGTGCTGGTACAATAACCTAAAATGGGGATTTTGGGAGGGGGGAATGTTGATGGTGTTAGATAAGGCAGATTGGTGTCTTGTGGGAAGTGGCTGGACATTCGAATTGAGTTTAGGGCAAGTTATTTCAATAAAACCCCAGCTCTGAGCTCCACCAAGAATTCTGAACATGATACATACGAGACATGGTGTGTAGGGTCCCAAAGCCACTGTTTGTGAAAGCACTGTCTGGGGATTAAAGATTAAATTATCCCAGTGCAGCCTCTCACTTTGTGCATCACCACTTTGAGAAATGTGTGCTGGACTGCAATCTGTGGCCCAGGTGATGCTTCTATGGGGCCCAGGACTAACAGTGATAAAGGTCCTACTTACTGTGTTTTATGAGCTTCTCTCAGCAAAGATGGGAGAATGAGGAAGCGTGGCCTCCGACTGATGTGGAAAATCGGAACAGTAGCATAAATAACTTAGAATAATAGCACATGATGTGAGGGATTCAGAGAATATTACTGAACATATTTACCTATACATACAATGATGTAACATATTCCAGAGTCCAGAAAGTCTCTACTTATAAAGAAGGAAAAGAATCTTACTATATTTTAAATAGCTACTTGTCTTAATATGTTGATATAACTGCATCCAAAGAATTAAAAGATCCTACTATCGCCCCCTGGGTAGGACTGATTATATCCATGTTATGTATTGTTAAATGATGAATGTAGGTTTGGCTAGGCGAGATGTCTGCACTCTTTTGTCTCATCTCCATAAATTGCAATGTCAGCGTGACTCCTCCCTCCATTCAATTGTTTACTTTCTCAATAAACCACTGTTTGGACTTACATCAGTGGAGAGAGCGAGAGAGTATCTGAGAAACCAAGGAAGGAAATTTTGTGGAAAACAAAGGAAAGGGAAAGAAACCATGAGCGATAGCAGCCAGGACCTACACTGTTTCTGCTTACGGCGGGAGCAAAGCAGCACTTGGCGCCATCACAACTGGCCGTCTTGGCGGCTGGGTGCAGACAGGTGGAGAGAGACAAGCGGGTGACTATTGCTAAATACCAAGTGGAAGGGCCAGTCAGGCAGACTTAACGCTGTGTTTATGTATTTTAGATTGAAGTGATTTGCATTTTGCAAGAAAAACACAGAGAGAACTGTAGAAATGACAGACCCCTCCCAAAACCCCCAGACACATTATGCAACTTAAATATACAGTACAATGATGTAAATGATTACACTACAGTAGGTTACACTGAGCACAATACAAAACTGAGTGAATCTTTATACATTTAACATAAATGCTGTAAGTAGACACAGAGCTCCGCAGTTCACTTAAAACATGTATACAATGAAAATTCTTAACAAATTCCTACGTTGTAACCAACCAGTCTCAAAAAAGTTTTTCAAAAAACAAAAAAAAGCATGTTTTTAAATGTGCCCTATCATTCTGCTCTGAGATCATATTATTTAATGTATTTAATTATTAATTTATTTATATTCCATGTGTCATATTTATTCTTAATTAAAATAACTAAATGGGCTAGTTAGTTCTTGGATAGTTCTTGGCTCCATACACAAACACCAGTAGTAAAAACAACCGTCTTGTAAAAAATGTATATGCAAATAAGAAGTATGTGCTCCAGCCTAAACACTGTGGGTTTCTATTTGTATAATATGTAAGAGTGATAAGCTCATAGGTCAGGCATGCAATGCAATATATCTTATGCACTTTTACACAAATTACAATTGTCTTGTCAGTTACAATTACCCTAATTATTATAAGTATTGGAAGTGTTTCCAACAGCACAATGGCATACAATACAGCTAATTCATTAAGCATTTATAAAGAGATTATAAGTTCAGGTTCAAGTTCATTAGGTGTGCTATGAGAGGCTCTTGACATGTGCAAGACACATTGATAAAAAAGAAATTCACATGAGCATATGTGCTCCCTTTCACCTCTCAAAAAAAAAAAACATGTCAATAGGTGGATTTGGTACACGTAATTACTCCTAGGTGTGAACACTTAATTGCCCCTAGGAGCGCATACTGATATCATCCAAATAGATCACATGATAATATATGACACAGGGTTTTTATTAAAATGTAATTAAATAATGCTGTCATGCAAGCTATCATTTTTTTTCCCTTCTCACCTTGCTCACCTCTCATCTGCTTAGTAAGACATGCCAGTGAGTGCTTTCTAGGAAGAACTAAGGTAAGAACTTCAGGAAGAAGAACTAAGGAATCATGTTTAAGTCTAATTGCAAAAAAGCTCTTGAAAGGTCTGAATACTTTTACTGAAACAACATACTGTACTGTATTTCTGAAGAATGAAAACAGCACAATGAAATAATTTTTTAAAACATATTTTTATTATATTATATTTTTATTTACATTAAAAGCATGTCATAAAGTAAAACCACATTTACAAAAGACTTGTCAGAAACCTCCAAATATGATTTCTACATATTTGGGCCAATAAAGGAGCTCCTGGGAGGCCAGCATTTCATGAAGCCAGGGGACTGATCATGGCTCTATCATACTGAGAAAATTTCCTACCTTTTTGGTATCCAAGCTTAATGTAATACTAAAATTGTGACTGCAAATATATGCAGTGCAAATGATTATTAGTTTATCATTAAAAATGTGTAAAAATGTTTTATTATGCATTTTTCTTGCTTGCGTGCTCTTTAACATGTGTTTAGAATGCATGAGTGTGTGATAACACATGTGCTTATCTGTGAGTTACGTGTATGTCAAAATATTTCTTGACTGCCAGACTAACAAGAGACTGTTGAGAAGTCAGCCCGTCAATTATGCAAATAACAATGTAAGTTAATTATTTCTGTTACCTGCTCGGCGCCTAGTAGTGGAAAACAAAATTCAGTGGAACAGATTCTTGTGTGGCAAGTTGGAATTTGCCTTTTAGCTGACGCACTGACTTTATTTGGTACAGAAATGAAAAAGAACACAAACACGCACACAAATTATTTTAAAAAGAGGGGGGAAAAAGAGAGGACTAAAAAGCCGGCGGGCCTGGCGGCGACTGTGGCAGGACTGAAGAGAAAAATCAGCAGTAATGATTTGAAACAGGAAGAGTGTGGCGTCAGTACAGGCTGGAGATAAGAGGGCTGTGCTCCATACACAAACACAGGACTCAGTGGCTCGCAAATCTACAGGCGCCCCTGCTCTGTCCTCCCACCCAGACTGGGTCCTGTACCACAGGCTGCTGACCAGCACCACACCTACCCCACATTTGCCCTGTGATTCTATGCATTTAACACTACACACACACACACAAACAGACTACAGTGCACTAAACTGCATGAAACACCCTAGGCTAGGTTTTTATAAATGTAAGTACACCTCAACTCAAGGAATTAATTAACAACAAAGTCTCTTGCCTCTTTTATAACTCTTCCTGGTAGAAATATTTACAAAAAATCAGCTGGACTGCAAACAAATTGTGGCCTGTTTTATGGCTTCTAACCTGTTAAATCATGTGAGCAGGGACCACTGACCACTTCAGTCCTTTTACACCTGATACTGCATGACAAAGGAGCATGTACTCCATATTCTCCCATAGAGCAGGGGTTCTTACACCTTTTGTAGCCAGGGATAGCTTCAACCTTCAAATAATATCCACAGCTATTAACACACAACCCGATCCATTATGGAAAGAGTGCAGTAGAATCTTAGCTGTTTATTAGGACCATCAAGGCTTTTTAAAGTAATTTCTGAACTTTCTAGCAACAGCACACATTAGGTGCTGGACATGCTATTTATACGTTATTATACAGTACAGGCCAAAAGTTTGGACACACCTTCACTCATTCAATGTGTTTTCTTTATTTTCATGACCATTTACA
>JAQMYL010000037.1:15597430-15619786 GCA_030014365.1 Clarias pachynema | reverse complement strand
CTGCTGCTTGTGCACCTTTTTCTTCCACACTTTTCCCTTCCACATAACTTTCTATTAATGTGCTTTGATACAGCACTGGGAACATCCAACGTCTTTTGCAATTACCTTTTGAGGCTTTCTCTCTTTATGGACGATGTCAATGATGGTTTTCTGCACAAGTGTCAGGTCAGCAGTCTTTCCCATGATTGTTCTTCCTACTGAACCAGACTGAGAGACCACTTAAAGGCTCAGGAACACTTTGCAGGTGTTGTGGCTTAATTAGCTGATTAGAGTGGGACACTTTGAGCCTAGAATATTGAACCTTTTCACAATATTCTAATTTTCTGAGATTGTGGATTTGGGGTTTTGATTTTGATCTGTGTTGATTGCAGACAGTACACTATAGCATATAGACATTCTCAGGTGTTCTGCTGGTTGTTGTTTTTTTTTTTTTTAGCCATTCAGGTGTAAACTTGCTGGTGAGTTTTACATCATTCCCCTGCTGTATAACCTAAGTACGCTTGAACTTGAGGTCACGAACTGATGGCTAGGCATTCTCCTTCAGGATTTTCTGGTGGAGCGCAGAATTCCTGGTTTCATAATTTATGGCAAGTCATCCAGGTCCTGAAGGTTCAAAGTAGCCACAGATCATCACACTACCACCACCATGTTTGACTGTTGGGATGATGTTCTTTTTATGAAATGGAGTGTTAGTTTTCACCTTGTCTTATCAGTCCACATAATATTTGACCAAAGGTCTTGGGGATAATCAAGATATCTTTTGTCAGACGTGAGACAAGACTTTGTGTTCTTTTTGGTCAGTCTCTTTCTTATTGTTGAATCATTAACACTGATCTTAAATGAGTTAGTTGTTGTTTAGGGATCTTTTGAAAGCCGCTGGATGAGTCTTTGTTTTGCTCTTGGAATATTTTTGTAGGTCAGCCACTCTTGGAAAGGTTCGCCTCTGTTCCAAGTTTTCTCCATTTGTGGATAATGACTATCACTGTGGTTCAAATGGGTTGGTAACCTTTTCGAGACTGATACATGCCAAATACTTTGTTTCTGAATTTCTTTAGATCATGTTGCTTTTTTGAGATCTTGTAGCATGCGTCACTTTGTCAGACAGGTTCTATTTAAGTGATTGCTTAATTAGGGTCTAAAAGTTATCAGGCCTGGATGTGGCAAAGTGAAATTTAACTCAGCTTTCCAAAAATCACAATTCATTCAGCGCCAGGTACGTTTGGACAGCTTTTTCCTTTAATAAATGAAATAATCATTTAAAAATTGCATTTTGTATTTACCCGAGTTATCTTTGCGAATTATTAAAATGTGTTTGATGATCTGACAATATATGTAACAAATATGCAAAAAAACAAAAACAAAAAAATCAGGAAGTGGCAATTACTTTGTGTGAGTGTTTGTGTATGTATAAGTGTGTATGTTCTGTATGTACTGTATGTGGGTATGCATTTTTATGCATGTACTGTATGTATCTTCTAAGTGTGTGTGTTACCCTGCAACTGAATGTACCACTACTGTTAACACCTACTGAGGCATGCAGTGTGTTTATCAACCAGTTGCACTAGTGCTTGGACCAACATTCTAAATGAGGCCATACAGTGGTCATCGTTCTGCTCTTGAGCACCCAGACAATAGCAGTGCAATTGCACATTTACTGGTTTTGGATTACAGCTTGGTCTTAAATGCTGTTAGGCCTCATCAGAGGCATAACAGCATGGTTTGAAAATGACACACAGAAAAAAGAAATACTGCATCTTCAAAGAAGCATGCATATGACAGAAAACCATGTTCACATGCAGAGACATGCAGATTACAGTATATACAGTATAGACTGGTGGCAAAGAGCATATAAGCTGGGATAACACATCCCACGCTATCATTCTCTGTCCTACACAACTGTCCTCTTGTCCTCCACAATGCAAACTACTGTACAGTATACTGTGAAAATAATGCAAAATGTGTATTCAGCATTTCAGTTACTCTTAACATATTAAACGCACTCTCAGGGTTATTTGCATTTAGCACATTTTTTGTAACTTATTTGCCAGTTAATTTGCATGTTGTTTTATTCTGTGATTTATGTTTATGCATATTTCCTTTATTAACCAGTTATTCTTCTTTTTCACTTTGATTTGTTTTCTTGAATATATATAAAACAAATGAAAACTCCTTTTCTTACATGAGCTTCTTGATGCCACCAACTTATGAAAAATTACAGACTATTACATTATTACTAACCTACAGTATGTCTTATGAACGTAGTTAGCTAAGCCATAACCACACCTTCAATAAGAACCAGTTTCTTAGGAACTGGCAAGGTCTTTGATGGGCACATCTTTTAGAGAAGTTAATAAACACCATTCTTTATTTTCTTTAGATAGTGTACTAGTGTTTAATTCTCTCAAAAATAAAAACTATAAGCAGCCTATTTAAGAGGAAACATAAATCAAGCTTTAGACTGCTGCACCACTCATGGTCGAAATATATCATCATTATGCATTATGCAGTCTTTTTCTTATTTAAAAAATCTATACCATAGGTCATAGTTTCTATTAATATTTAAGAATTTTAAAGAAACTCATGTAATGACAACACTCAGGGACCTCGTGTTAAAGTCCCGAGTCTCATCAAAACTTTGACTCCATAAACAGAGTCAAAGAGGGTAGACTTTGGTGCAAACTTTGAGGTCGTCGAAGGTAACTTCAACAATCGCCGAGAAAATTGGACAACACTGAAATGTGTACTGTTCAAGGATGAGATATAATAGTCCAGTGGAGGGTGGGACAGTTTTGGTCAGAGACAGTGGGTGCTTCTCTATTGATTTATCTTTCTATAATCTCTCTGTCTCTCTCTGTCTGTGCAGACTGTGTTGTTGGGAATCGGTCTGGTAGGGCAGATCTGAGTGGAGCCGGAGTGTGGGTGCAGGGCTGCGCTCAGATAAACAGCTTCTTGTTTAAGCCAGTGAGTGGTGAGCTGAGTGGAGTGGAGCAGAGCTGGCTGATAAGCGCAGCAGTCAGCGGCGTCAGGCCTTGTCAGCCACAGGAGCGGAGTGGTGCCTGGGGAAGCAGACTCTCTGGCTGCTCTCTGCTCCCCCTCCCTCCTCTGACTGCCTCTACTGTTCTCTTGGCTCCTGCTAATCTCTCCCCTTTTCTCTCCCTCGCTCTTTTCACAGAAAGGGCTGGAGCCGCCTAATTGCTGGGGCTACAGAAAACTATCAGCAGGCCATAGGGGAAGAGATGCAGACACACACAATGGGGGCAGACCCGGGACGAGAACCCCTGTCGTTCTGTACATCAGTCAACAACAAGTCAGTAGATTGACATAAACTCATATATGAATGGAGTTACATTTAAGAAAACACACACACACACTGACCACAGTCTGTAGCTTTGATGAATTTTGGGGCATGAGTGGTGCAGAAATCTAAAGCCTGAGTTATTTTTCCTTCCAAGTGGGCTTCTTATAGATTTTGGAATGTGGCTGTGGGAATTTGTGTCTATTTACCCATAAGAGTATTAGTGATGTCGAGTGAGAAGGCCCAGGGTGCAGTCGGCTTTCCAGTTCATCCCAAAGATATTTAATGTGTTTGAAGTCAGAGCTCTGAGCAGGACACTTGAGTTTGTTCCACTCCAAACTTGACAAACCATGAATGTATGTAGTTATTTTGTGCACTGGGGCATGAATAGAAATCTTAAGACCACGACATATAAAGACACTCTAGACTGTTGTGTGGTTGCAATTCTGTGGAACCAATTTAGGGAAGATTCGCCTTGATGGTCAGGTGATGGTCGGGTGTCCACTTAGTTTTGGCCACAATGTGTATGCATCATAATCAATTTATGACTGTTGGCTTGGTTTACTTTAACAGTTCCATTTTAAATGGATTCATTCAGCTTAGTAACCCTGTCACTATACACTCATGTATAGGTTTTTTAATTCATGGCTTTGTTAAACATCAGCAAGTACACTCACTGGTAATACATTAATCATTAAATTGCAAATCATATTCCTCTAATTATTCTTTATGGTTCAAATAAATCTAAAAGGTTGTCAAAAGGTAATACTGGTTTACATACTTTTGTATTGAAAAAAAAAGAAAAAAAAGAAAAGTCTCATGAGATTTGACCATGGGAGGATGTTACTAGTATATTCTCCCTCTTTACTGATAGCACTTCAGAATGGTATTGTGCAGGGGTGTGCAGGAGGCACGGGTGATTACACTAGCGTGGCATTGACACACATGCTTTACATTCCTGCTGTGACTAATAACATTTGCCTTTGCCGCAGTATCCCAGCACCAGCTTGAGATAAAGCTAAGAAAGAGGTTTCATTGTGGTTATAATCAAGAGGAGACATTGCAAGGACAAAAAGGCTAGTTAGAATAGAATAAAAGATATTTTTTCTAGGTTGAGATATAAACTGAAGAACTGGGTGACTACATATTGTAGCGTTTTTTGTTATTCATACGACTGGATGAACTTGTATTTATTCAACTATGCACTACTTTCATTACGGAGCAGCAGCATTGGTGATTGGATTTGACAAAGGCGTCAGATGTACACATTCCTATTCTCACAATTATTAATGATGCATCAACCATTTATATGTCTAGATGTCGCCCAGAGTGCAGAATACACATTTTGTGAGTGAACTAATTGTTTCCCATTCAAAGCCAAATAATAACGGATCTTTTACAGTCTTCATGTGTATATAGTCCAGCAAAGCATGAGGTGCCAAGTCATCTTTCACGCTGACCGTCTAGCTTCTACAGTCCTGTTGGAAGGGCCAAACTTGCCAGAGGATCAGCAATCAATAAACCCTGAGAAATAATTTTACTCAGGTCCTCTCCTCATGTTCTGAAAGCACACATCTGCTTCCAATATTCTTGCTTCCAGACAGCACTTTTACACAATCACATACGAGTGACTCCAAGTGTCCCGAACACCCCTACGCACTTCCACCACTCTGCAGACACACAGAGGTCTTTAACAGCCCACTAGAGGAATGCAAAACAAGAAGGCGCCAGGTCTGGATACATTTATATTTCAATAGAATATTCCAATATAATCATAAGCCAAAAATGTTTTAACTTTCAAACTACCAAAATATCTCGTATTTCTCTTTTATAATTTCATAGTTGGTAGCAAGAAGAGTGTAGATTAAAGTTTGTCATTAGTGACATTACTGACTGCTACAGCGTATCAGTATGTGCTTTTCAAAAATAGCATGAGGGTGATAGTAAAGGAGGATGACATGACAGCTGGAAAAATCAACACGATTTTCCAGATGCTACAGGTTTTAATCACCCTAGATTTATTTCCAAATATATTGATGATATTTCTTAATATATATATATATATATATTTTTTTTAAATATATATAATAAAAATAATTTACCCCAGAATAGCCTACTTGTACTTCTAAACCATCATCCAGATCAGAATATATTTTTTTATATTTCATATCATTCAAGATTATGAAAAGGAGTGAAATGTTTTATTTTGTAAAAATAAAAATTAGTACTAACATTTAATGAGAAAAGTGTGCCTTGCTTCATGTCTAGGCCTTTCTGTTTTGAAGAATAGGTATCAATACTGTATAGTCAACCACGTTGTAGCACTCAATCTTTAGCTTTACTTTGAGATAGCCAAGTCAAATTTAATAGCGGTCATGGTGACAACCAAATGAGTCCTTGGAAGCAGAGATTTGAGAGCGTGCATTCTAAAAGGTAACATTAACTACATTGCACAGCACTGGACACTGATACAGATGACATTGGGTGATCCTTGCCAGGCTCTCTCTCTCTCACTCTCTCTCTCAACCACACACACACACGCACACACACACACACACACACTTACATGCTTGTCCCTCGCACAGGGTAAAATTACCAATAAGGATCCGTCAGGACCTTCTGTGCTTCTGCATATTATTTGCTGAGCTGGAATAGACATACAGACACTCAGCAGAACCCAGGCTATGGGGAACCTCCTGAAATACAGCCTACTGTAATGCCATCAGTGCTCTCGGGTGTCACCCCTCCAGACAGCACAGGTACAGTGGAAGTACATTCAGGGTAGATGAAGATGAACTCAACAAAGAAACATGATCCCATAAAGATCAAGATAAATAAAGCTGCCAACCACAACTGACCAAAACTGTAGCAAAAAGCAAACTGAGAAGGACAGGAAAGTTCAGTTCTGTAATAGGCATCTTGATAATGAATTATTGGTTTTTAAATGACTGAGCCTAAGCAAAATTAAAGTATGGCAACCTTAATTGGTCACTGTTATATACACTACATACGTATAATAAAACTGTAAAGTTGGCGTGTCTGTACATTGAAGATCTTTAAAAGAAAATATTTGGGGGGATGTAAGATGAGTAATAGAACACATCCAGATGGTTTTTGGAATTTTAGTCTGTCTGTTTGTCTGTGCACGCATCACAGAAAAACTACTGAACGAAGTTTAATGTGGTTTTCACAAGTCTATTTGGCCGAGCTTGAAGCAACATATAGACTTTTTTTTTCATCACAATATGCCATAATATGCCACTAAAGAATCATTAGCTCATCTCACAATTCAACAGATGGTGCTGTACTTTTTTAAATACGCGCTAATGAGTGTGCAACTGAAATACTTAATAAGCGCAATCACATACCTTCATTACGTGCAGTTCACGATAACATAAAAATTTTAGCTCATTCCAAAATTCAACAGATTCAACAGTGAACAAAGTCACGGGCACACTTAGTAATATATAATAAATGTACTTTCTAACTGCAAGAGGTGTTCAATTCAAAGCAGGACTTCTGATTTGCAGAATAAAAACTCCCTTTATTTCTCAGTATAAGCCAATTAGTGAGCTAATGCACTAATCCCAGTGTGCATACCATCAAGGTAGAAAGTTTTCTCAGAACGCCGGAGCCATGATCAGACTGCCTGCTTCACATCTGAAACGCTGGCCTCCCAGGAGCTCCTTTAAAGCACCAAACATGTTTAAATTAATTCGAGCGAGGTCAGATCTGTACGGGGCATGGGGCAATAATTCCCACCGAGTTCCAGTAATGTGCCTGTGGTCTTCATGGATTGTGTGTATAGTTTCTACAGATAGATGTGCCTCTTCCACAATTTGGTGACAAGTTATCCATCGATCTTCAGGTGTTAAACTTGCTGAATGTTCATGGAAATGACTGAGTGGGCTTGGAGATATCTCAGCTGGGATTGTCATTCATGGATATATGACCTTCTTTGAAAACATTTGCACCATTCAAATATTTTACTATGGCAAAGAGTCTCCTCATGCCCACTGTATATGCTTGTACAGTCAAGAAAGTGGAAAAGCCAACAAAGAAAAGAAATAAAATCACATTTAAAAATTTACTTTTCAGTATCTATGAAAGAAAGCTCCATGAACATTGAAATTTGCATCCATGAGGAAACAACCTTTGGTGGACTTAAACTTGCTGGTCAAGCAACCTACTTTACTCATCCCTTATCCGTCCCATATGGTTCAGCCCAATGCTTTCCAAAACTGAAGCCCTAAACCAAGCAGTCCAATGTTGACCGGGGGCAGTTGGAGAGGCTACCCTATGGTGCATTTAATAGAAAAAGGTTATTCTTTATTCTCAGGGGTGGTCTACTGCCATAGAGGGACTTTCAAATGTCTACCACTGAAACACAAGACACCACTCAATAAATGTGTGGTAGACTCGGTCATCAAAAAATGCTTTGACACATAATTGTGTCTGCCACATTAATTCAAATGCTTACCCAACAAAAATGAATACAAGTCAAAGTAATTTTTTTCTATCAAGATTTTGCAACTGCTATTGTTAATGCCAAAGTAAATCTACCAAACGCCAATGACCCAAACAATTTAGCAAAGCAAGAAGCAGAGAGGAGTTCAGGACCCTGATCGGTATGTTGAGAAACTTTATTGTATTAAATGTATAAAACGTAATATCGCTTCCATTACACAATTCAACAGTTATCTCCTTCTGGCAAAATAGCAGTAAAACAACACACACCTACTGGTTTTGCAAATTCTGTATAAAACCATGAATCATGTTTACATGTCCGTACAATGCGCTTATTAGAACATGTTGCACCACTTCTGGCCAGTTGATGCATCAGTGTTTCTGGTAAAGCACAAAATGTACTTTTGCTGTATATTAACTTCAAGTATTTCATCTTTGTACAGGCTCTAAACTGATAATTATCTGTGATGAGATCGAGCATTTGTGGCACATCCATACGGGCAGTTGAGGCAGATTCCCACCATATACAGTAGCAGCCATTTGACAAATGATAATCTTCACATAATCCTCCTTCACAAAACCCGTATATTTTACTAACTACCACTCTTAGGTGATCAACATCACAGATATGAGCCCATGTAACATTGATGCTTTTGCCAAGATCTGATTTTATAGCAAATAAGTGGATTTAAATATAATAGCTTTCTGCAAACAATTGCAAAAGTGCAGTCTGTGATGTACAGTACAGACTCATTTCTAAATAAAGATTATATATAGCGAGGAAGAGACCAAGTGGCATTATGTAGTCAATAATGTTTGTACTTCAAAAGTGCATGCTCACCACAGTGACCTTGTTTTTCACAAAAAAGGATTTTTTTTTTTAAAAAAAGAGGAAAAATGTGTCTTCTTAGTCTCTAGGTTCAGGTCTTTTGTGTAGACTTTCAGATAAACTGGGGGTGCAAATTTTGCTAAACAATAGCTAAAACTGGATAAATATATTAATTCTTCTGTGAGAAGGAGGGGAAATACTTGGAGTATCAAACACAATTGAACATGACTAAGGTACACTATTTGACCATAAGTATGTGGACACCTGAGCATCAACCCCCTTATGTGCATTTCCTAGCATCCCCATCCTGGCATGACAATTCCCCTGTGCACAAAGTGAGGTTCGTGAACATGTGGATTACAAAAGTTGGATCCAAGTGTCCTGTTCAAAAAGCATGTATGGGTGTGATACACCTAAAATCACTCAGAGCAAGCTGCTAGACTGTATGCTGTTAACTGGTTGATTGGATCTTGTGCTGTTACCAAGTTATTATCAAAATTCAGCAGTTAGTAGGCAATAGCAATAGTCAAGCCCAAAGCCTTTCGATTAAATTTTATTTAACTGTTTATTTATATTAATGTTGTCTCGCCTACACCTTTGCCTGATCTTTGTAAGGTCAAAGAGAAACAGCTTTTTAAAATTCTGCTGCACTTTGAAGACCTTATAAACAATAAGAGTACTCAAATACAGTATAAGCAGTGGTATGCACTTAACATATTCATGACACTGTCTTTGTAATTAATTTTTTTTATATTTAAAGAGATTCTAAAAATTTTGAGTCCTGACAAGAGTTCCTGTGGAAAAGTTGAGCTCTTCATTGCTTATTTATTTAGTTTTCCAGCATGATTGGCAGACCTAGATGGGAAGCTCCAGATCCAGAAAGGAGAAAAGTGAAGAGGGAAGGAGAGGCATGAAAAAAATATGCTAGACTGGGCCTTTTGCCCCCAAGGTGATCCAATCCACCGAAGCCTCTTCGCTGCCTGTTAATAAGTTGCCAAACATGAAGATGCATCTAAGGTGCCTCGTTCTCTACCCACCAGAGCTGAATCATCATGAGATTCCCACTAGGGTGGTGAAGATAAGGGGTTTTTGCATCACCGGGGCACCCAGAGCACAGCGATAATAGTGCTAGCCTCTCTCAGGCGGCTCCAGGCTGCTGCTGATACAAACTGGCCCACACTGGTGCCATCCTGTCTTCAGTCTCTCTCTCTCACACACACACAAACATAGACTGGTGACTGGTTGTTTTTTCTCACGACAGCGGGTGACGCTACACCCCCCGGACAGGCTGCCTCTGTAATAGCATGCTCTAGTGCACAGAGAAAGACTGAGAGAATGAAAGAAAGAAAACGATAGAGAGATAGAGACTGTCCCCAACAGTTATCACTGGCTCAGACGCCAGTCTCCACACTATCATCGCTGGCCGATGAGGCAGATAGTGTTGGGAGGGATCAGCAAAGATGCACACAATACAATTGTTCAGAGATAGTCAGAAATGAACAAGCAGAGGAAAACAAAACACTAAGATATAATCACACCCACAACTACTTTCATATGTTCCTACATACACAAACACACACTAGCCTTGTTAGCAAGGTTGATAAGCGGTCACATATTAGCTGATGAAACAATAATCATAGGGAATGAGAAAAATAAACCCAGCATGACTTGTCGAGGTTCTGTGGCGCAGTAGGAGGGTGTCCTCATGGTGTTGTGTGCACTTCTGTTTCCTGTTGCTGTCTGCGGTAGTGGAGATCTAGAGGTCAGAAGTGAGGGCTTTGTACTGAGACCCAACTACACACACATACATACATACACACACACACACACACACACACACACACACACACACACACACACACACACATGCAGGCACACACACACGCACGCATACAAATTCCTTCCCGTCTTGCCACAACCGTGAACGAGCTCACGTTCACAGCACCACAGGGGAAGTCACTCCATTATACAATTACTCCTTTACTGACCTCAAGGTAAGATTTTAGGCTTCATTCATTTATAACTAAACTATGCACTGCCCGGCCAAAAAAATAATAAAAAATTATGTTCACAATAATATTTCAAGGGACTGCCTTTTGCTTTGATTACAGTCATGGCATTGTTTTCATATGCTTATGCAATATCACATTTATTTCCATCCTGAGTCCATTAATTTCTCTCCAAGTTCTTGTATTGATGATGGGAGAGTCATGCCCCTATGCAAAGCCTTCTGCAGGATATCCTAAAGATTATCAATGGCGTTAAGGTCTGGACTCCATGCAGGAAAATTATATCTCATGCTCCCTGAACCACTCTGTCACAATTTGATCCTGAAGAATCCTGGCATCGTCATCTTGGAATATGCCTGTGTCATCAGAGAATAAAAAATCCATTAATGAAAAAACTCCAGGTAGTCAGCTGACCTCATTTTTGGGCATGTAAGGTTACTGAACCTAGACCTGACCAACTGAAGATTATTACAGTGACCCCTCAGGCTTGTACAGTAGGCTTGACGGGTACATCACTTGATCTTCCTTTTCTTTTTACCCTGTAGCAGTCACCACTCCGAAACAGGGTAAATCCGGCGACATAAAGTTTTTCTAATGATCCACGGTTCTTATTCCAGCTCCCTAGCAAACTGAAGCCTTTTTTTAAGATTGGCCTAACTGATAAATGGTTTTCCTAGGGCTACACCACTGTTTAGTCCCAGTCCCTTGAGTTCTCTTTGGATTGTGCATTTGGAAATGATTGTACTTTCACTACTACACATAGCCATGAGTTCTACTGTTGTTTTTTATGATTTGATTTCACAAAGCATTTAAGTGATCTTCATACTCATTCAGGATGTTTTTCCGACCACATTTCTTCCTCAAAGATGATGGTTCACCACTATCCATTCAGGTTTTAATAATGCACAGTTCTTAACTCAGTTAAAATCTTAGCAATTGCCTTGTTTTCTTTTCTTGATGCGGGCCAATAATTTGACCATTCTGAAACAGAGTAACATCTTTTAACTTAGTTAAAACTAATAATTTAGTAAACTAACTAAAGTTAAATTAAACTTTTTTTTTGCGTTATAAAATGCACATTTTCTGTGTTTTTTAACTGAACAGCCTACAGTGCAGTCAGCGGTAGACAATGTTGATAGGAGTGAATGAAGTTGTTTGGGGTCAGTTAGCATAATTTGAATAAGATGCTAACTCACTTTTCTCACGCTAACTGCTCAACTCACGCTAACTGCTTTTTCCTGATCTGGGACACTGTGAATATTTGGTTTGCAGTAGGAATACAGTGTGAGATCAGAATTTACAAGATTTACAGAATCACATGTTTGCGATAGCTTGTGATTAATAATAACTTAAGAGAAAAATTTAACTTAAGTGACAATCATACTTTTTGTAATCAGTTCTACATTCTATTTGGATTGTCTCACTGATGCTGAGGTAATTGGAGGTCATGTTTAAAAAGTGCTGTTGCCATCGCTATCTCGCTCTCCTATTAGCAACAACAATGAAGTTCTCTGACTTGTTTGACTTACTCTATAGAGGATCAGAAAGCTTAAGTGTGAATACACGGCAGCTCAACTTCACAATACAGCTTTCTCTGAGACTAACTTTGGGCACGCAGCACTGAACGTGCCCCCCGCCCTTTTTCTGTGCCGCTTCTTGCTCCCCGTGCTTCCAGTCTACTGTGATTTATAGTGACTTAAAAAGGCTTGGGGGTGCAGTCTGTGCTGCTCAAATGCTCTCCGTCTGGCTGGCTCTCTTCCACAGTGTCTTTCAAGGATTCTGTTTCTCTCCCCATGCCCGACCATTGTGCCCTTAACAGATGAATCATGCCAGTGCAGGGCTAATGCAGCCTCAACAAAGGGGATCAGTTGGCAGGTCACCGAGTCGCGGGCGATTCCATCGCAATTTAACAGCCTGCAAATTCATATTCTGCACTGCGCATGAAATCGACCATGGTCCTAAAAACAGCAGCTCCTGAAAAAGTACATCCCTGTAGTCTCTGATGGATTGAGTCTGAGATCATAAACAGAATGGGTTTACGATATATCTGAGCAGGCTAAGAATGCATAAATGAGCAGAAGTAAGGAAATGTTTTAAAGAAAGAAAGAGAGAGGGGGGGGAGCACTGATGGGTCCAAGCAGGCTCAGATACGGGTCAGGATGTAGTCATGGCCAGAGTCATCATCTGGCTATGCATTCCTGTCCTATCTGTGCAGTAAACTGCATCTCCTACTTCCTCTTATCAGCTGTCAGGAATTCTCTATCTGAGCCCCACCCCCTACCCCTCTCTTTCCCTCTCTCCCTTTTCTCTCTCCATTTTCATTTGGCTTCCCCTTCTTTGACATAGAGCAGGGATGGTTACTAGTCATTAAGATAAGGAAGCACTGAGGGGCGGCAGACGCCTCTGGGGATGAGTTGCAACCCAAACACTGAAGGCAGGGATGGGGGAGCGGACTCCAACTACCCCAAGCAGGAGTTTGCTTTGGCAACACCAAATAATCTATCATAGAGCATAGTTCTGGGCAATAAATTCATATAAGTATTGTTTAGAACCTTTTTTTCCAGTTGATCCCATGTTCATCTCATATACACTCACCGGCCACTATTTTACAGTAGGTAAGCTTGTTGAACTCTCATTGAACATCTAATTAGCCAATCACATGGCAGCAACTCAATAAAGTTAGGAATGTAGACATGGTCAAGACGATTTGCTGAATTTCAAACCAAGCATAAGAATGAGGAAGGAGATTTAAGTAACTTTGAACCTGCCAGGGTTGTTGTTGTCAGATAAGCAGTCGAAGTATTCCGAAACTGCTGATCTAATGGGAATTTCACGCACAGCCATCTCTAGGGCTTATAGAGAATGTCTGAAAAAGAGAAAATATCCAGCGGGCAGCAGTTCTCTGGGTGAAAATGCCTTGTTTATGCCGGAGGTCAGAGGAGAATGGTTTGATAGAAGAGAGACAGAACAGCAACAGTAACTCAATTAACATCTTGTTACACTTGAGGTACGTTTAAGAGCATCTCTGAATGAACAACACGTCAAACCGTGAAGCAGAGATGCTACAGCAGCAGAAGACCACACTGGGTGCCACTCACGTCAGGTCAGAATTTGGTGTAATCCTTCCTTATATCAACAGTTCAGGCTGCTGCTGGTGATGTAATGGTGTGAGAGATGTTTTCTTGGCACATTTTGGCCCCTTAGTACCAGAATAGTGTTACTCATCATTTCCATTCCTTTATCATAACAGTGTACACCGGCACCTGTGAATTTAATTCCTTGTGGAGGCAAGTTCTTGCAATTCCAATTTTGCCATAAGAAATAATGTAGATGCAGATGATGCGTTCCAGCCACCCCAAAAAATTACCTATATTACTAATTTCCCAAAACAATCAAAGCATTCAGAGAAGACATGTAAATGAAATAAAATATTAAATAAATAGACATTAAACCTCACTTGACCTTAATTCATGATTCCTCTAGGCACAGGCTGCTTTTTGAGTGATGATTTCTTTCCTAATTTGCTAATGCAAACTTCTTGCAAAATTTCAATTCAAATTTTAGTAAAAAAAAAAAAAAAGTAAAAATTTGTGAGGATGGTCGTGCGCCAAGATTTCCGCTGTACTTATCTTCTGATTGTTACTTCCAGCAAGATAATGGCCATGGCCAAAATCTCTTAGAAATTTTTGATGCACCTTGCTGAATCTATGCCATGAGCAATTAAGGCCGTTCTAAAGGCAAGATGGGGTTCAACCCAGTACTAGCAAAGTGTACTTAATGAGGTGACCAGTGAGTGTATCAATATACTATATGGGGCCAAAGGAGGAAAATCTTTATTTATTGTGTTTTTAAACTTTTATTGTTGGATCTATACTGTTTGTGTCGTAGAAAAAAAATCTAAACAGTTTTGGAAATAATAAACAAAAGTTCTGAAAATTGTAAAGAATTTATCTTTAATTTTTCTAACTGAAAAATTTAGAAAAAAATTTCTATAAATTGACCACTGTTCTGATTTCATATCGAACATTTTTTTAAATTTTAAATTAGATTTTGTTCACAATTTCTGTTGCACAGTTGCGCATTCTTGAAAAAGCTGTGTGTTGTCAGTGTATTCATGCATTCTTATACTGATTTAAATATGTTTTAAAATGAGGAGAGAAATGCACAATTGTCTACCAAATCATGTAATAAATCCATTCATATTGCAGATTGCCAATTCCTTGCTTCTCACATCTACACTATTTTTATTTCTAAAGGGGTCATGGTCAGGTGAGAGTCATTCAAATAAGGTACATTACCATACTAAACTAATCATGTGTTCACTTTTTTGAAAGGATTTTACAGGTCATTTTTGTTTTAGCATTTTAACAGGTATTTTCTACAGCTACTATAGATGGAAAGGTACAGAAATCAGCTGTCTAACCCTTTGTTTCAGTGGACGGACATTCTACTTAGATAAAATGTGCTTTTTTTTTTTCTTTTCTTTTTTTACCCGAAATGGAAACCAGACGTCGTTTTGGTTCTGCTGTCCTACAATATTGAAAGAAGAACAAGAAGTTCAAAGCTAACTCCACATTTAAACAGTAACCACAATATAATATTACACTAGACACTTTCAGTGCCGTCATGCCTCAAATTCTTACAACAGCATGAACCAAACTGAGTAGGCAATCCTCAGATGGTCTCTGTTACTCTTCATAATCAGGAAGTATCAGTTATAAAAGTACAGTACTAGGACAAACAGGAAACATTATCAGAGTGTTTGTGGACATACAGATCGGAACATAATGATCAGGGGTTGAATCATATAACGTATTTGTTGCCATGGTTGTGTTTTGTTTTTAAAATGACCATGATTATAATTTTAGCTGAAAGCGTCAGCAGTACACAAGCTTTGATGTTGAGAATGAACTGACATCATGCTTTCATGATACAAAGACATGGAACATTTTCCAAAAAAAAAAAAGTGACGGAAGAAAGTCTCCATTCCTCAAGCACCCTGTCTTTGTGCACTGTGCTTAAGCGTAAGCTACTACGCTGTTTTCCGTTTTTGATCACTGATCAGAGTATGTGGGGCTGACACAAGCGGCCCTCAGACTTTAAATTATGTCAGTAAGTGCGCTTGGGACAGTCGGTACTTTGAAGTGACAGAGCTTACTCATACGTGTATCCTTACTTCCCTCTGCCACAAAAAAGGTACAGTATAAAAGATTTATTGCACCTGCTAAGCAGCCTCAACTGCAATTCTATACAGTACTCCTGCATTAAGACAGGAAGACTGTGAGGGACAGTGAATGGCTACAACTGAGATGATACAATATTCCAGACTCAGCTAATTATCAGTTAACACTGTGACATGCAGATGAGCAGATAAGCCTCTTGACACCATGTACCAGGAACCATACCACCCGCTGTACATTTAATCACTTTATGCAGGTCCACAATTTGGCCCCATGCTTATTGATTATTTATTTATTTAGTGCAAAGGTCTGTCATTCCTTCTGTCTAACAAATGCATGATTAAAGAAAAGTGAGAGTGTCCTCTGAAATGGCTAATCTTTATGGCATCTTTTTTTCGTGCCTGTGACGACACAATGGATAGAAACACATTACATACGCAGAGTTGAAATAGTTTAATTTAAAAAACTCCTGTCCTTGTTTTTTGTCTCTTTTTACCTTTACTCCTGAGATGCAGTGGGAAAGAGGCATGCATTGCCTCCGCTAGGCTGGGACCTTCGTTATATTCATACGGGAGTCTGTAATTACACAGAATAAAGCCCAGGGACTAGGCCCCACCCTGTTTGCCCTGCAAAGCTCTCTCTTTCTCTCTCTCTCTATCTCAATACTCTCCTGACATTCTTATTTACTTCAGGTAGTCAGGTAGTCTCCCCTCTTTCATTTTCAGCTCTCTTTCCCACTTTCTTTCTTTCTACCCAACTCCGGTTCTCCCCTTCCTCTCAATCCCTCCATCCCTGGCCCCCCCTTGCTCCCTCCCTCTCTTTCTCTCAGCTTCTAAAGTTCCCAGTAGCAGGGTGTTACTGCTGACAGTCTTGAAGGAAGGTTTGTGTGTAATTCATAAACAAGAAACCTGACTCAAGTCCATCTCCTTGCCACATAAACTCCATGACAGGTCACCATTCTTTTGAAGGTTTCCATGCATCCTAGTGGAACCTCAGTGACCCCCATCCCTGCCCAAATCGAAATGGCTTGCAAAATGAAGCGGTCTAATCATAGAATCTAAGCATGTTAAGCCAATGGTGTTCCCTCATCTGGTAAAGCAGTGCCAAAGTGCTATGCCTAGGGTTTTAAGGGAAGCTGGGTCTAGCATGAAAAGAAATAAGGCAGAAATGTTTAAGATGAACTATCGATAAGGACTAAGCATGCACGATGGCCTCTATACCATTTGTGGAGCAAGTGAGACACAGTCTCAAGCAACCCTACACAAGCATACAGGAATGCTTCCTTCTCCACACACACACACACACACACACACAGGACCCAGTCGCCACACGAGTGGCTATCTTACCATCAGTGTGGAAGCTGCCAGAGAGCACCCTTTGAAATGCGATCCTCAGCCTTTCCAAGAGCTGCCTCTCACTTTAATTGGATGATTATAGCCAGAACAACATTATTTTAACTCAGAGTAGGGGGAAAAGCCTTTATTACTCAGTAAATTCCTCTTGACTAGCTATTTGTAACCGTGGCTAAAAGTTACCAACTTCAAGCTGTCAAATGAGTGCCAGATTGCACAGAGTTTGTGGACTGCTTACTATAAGGAGCAGTGTCTTCAGATCACTGCTACACTCAGCTCCTCGTCTGGATGCCTGCATGTCGAAAAGCAGCACTACACTTCATATCACTCCATCGGAGCAACTGGAACAAGGCAGACTTTTCTTGCACAGTACCATGTTCACAAACTTTTCCAGCTTCACAAATAAGCACCCCACGCATACAAGCTTGCCATGCTGTAAACAAAGTTGGGGGCTCAAGTTCAAGTGCCACTGCTCAGACATAAACCAGACGGAGGGGCCTTGAAGAAAAAGGGGTTTCGGTGATAAACATCAGGCTTCAAGTAATAGTGATCAAAGGCAGCTCTTAAAGGCCATGTAGACATCATCAGCAAGTCATGATTACATTCTTTAGGTGCTCTAATGAGTCAGTTTGCAGTTTATACAATGAGTTATACAAGCTCAGTGCTTGAACTGGCCAATATACAAATATGAACAAAAAGTAAATCTGAAGCTTTTTCCACCAAAATAAAGCAAAAAAAAAAATGATACTAACAATGCAGTTAGAAGAAGGCTATATTCATAGCTTCCAAAACCACTAAAACACTGTCACTGCGGCTCAGTGCGCTCTTTGTCTTCTCTACATGAGAAGGCTTGTTAGTGGCACTGGGGAAATGGCATATTGCGTCCTCTTGGCGGCTATGATGGTAATTTAGTGGCTGGAGCAGGCTGAGGAACAAAGGAAGAACTCAACTCAGGCTCGAGAGGAGCCTCGGGCAGGCCGCTCCAGCGGTCAGTCATATATCACAAAAAAGTCTAAAAACAGAATGAGCCACTCAAATATTTGCTTAAACTCCACATGCCCCATAATCAGTAGGGAAATGACAGTGTGTTTGCATTGACCAGGCAGCAAAGGCCTCCTCTTAACACACAGATATAGAGAGAAAAAGAACAAGAGAGAGAGAGAGCTAGGACAATGACAGAGCTGTGGAAATTACAGACCTTCTACATCACTGATCAAGAACGTAGCACCTGCAGATGAAACTCTATTCTATGCATTAATGCCTTGAACTTGCAGACACAGGCAATAGCTTTTGGTATGTTCCACAAGTGCACGGTCCACATTAGCCACTTTATGAGATGAGCATACCCTTAGTAATCATGGATCTAAGCCCAGAGGAAAAAAATATCTAAACTAGCCGAATTGTTGCCCTGGACACACAATTGACAGTATTTCACAGTGTGTTTAACACACACTTTTTCAGGATAGTTATTTTACTTTGATTTTATCTCAAAATAAATAAATATGTTAATAAAAGGTCGGTACAGTGGCCTTCCACCTCTAGGTTTGATTCTCACCTCAGGTCTGTGTGCATGGAATTTGCATGTTCTCCCCGTGCTTGGTGGGTTTCCGGGTGCTCCGGTTTCCTCCCACAGTCCAAAGACCTGCAGATTAGGCTAATTGGCCTTCCTAAATTGTCCGTAGTGTGTGAATGAGTGTGTGAGTGTGTGTATGTTTAAGTGTAGCCCTGAGATGGATTGGCACCCTGTCCAGGGTGTAACCTCACCTCGTGCCCTCCGCGTCCGGGGTTAGGCTCCCGGCACCCTGTGACCCTGTATACAGGATAAAGTGGTATAGACGATGAGTGAAAGAGTGAGTGAGTGAGAGATAAATACATAAATAAATAATCCATGCTGTTTAGTATTAAACGCTGCCCAACAGACATCCCAGCTTGGCTGCCTAATCACATTTGGACCTATTTACAGTGTGAACTATGATTTAAACTAATAAACTAATAAACACATAAGCAATTTCCAAAAACAATTTTAGGTCCTTGATGAGTCTGTCAGCTTAAGCACTCACACACTGTTTCAACTCGAATTAAACATCACTGTAAAAAAAAATGTGTCAAAGGTTGTCCATGTTGATATCAGGAAAATATGAAGGAGATCCAATGAGGAGTGAAGGTGAACGGAAATACTGTGCGGTCACTGCCATCTTTGAATAAAGCTACAGGAGACACAGCGCTATTCATTTCCTGCTAAAATATGCACTCTCTCTGGCCTTTTTGATTGCTCCTTCCTCCTGCTTTGCTGTGACGCAACAAGATTTGAGGGCATAGGTTATCAACAAAGACATTCACAAACCACCTATCCGTGTGTCCACAATGGCATGGTGAGTCCTTGAACACTCATGTTCAGAATTCCATTAGGCTGAGTATCCCTTTCTTTTGGCACAACATTGCAATACACCAGTCAGCCACAACTTTAACACCACTATCAGGTGAATTGAATAACATTGATTATTAATTATATACCAGTTAATTGGTGAGAGGCTCAGGGGCATCCAAGGCTCAACTATGACTAGCCCATCTAGTCCAATCCCACAGAAGACAATACAGCACAAATTGCTGCAAGAAGTAGAAAGATATCAGAACACGCAGTGCAAGCATCACAGCTTGCCTCATATGAGGCTTAACTTGCAAAGAGTTCAAGCTTGTTTATCTGGCCTCCAAATTCCCCAGATCTTAATCCAATCGAGCATCCAAGGGATGTGCTGGACACACAAGTCTGATCCATGGAGGCCCCTCCTTGCTACAGTGCCTACAGCATAAGATCTGATGCTAACATCCTTTTACTAGATACCATGACACACCTTCAGAGGTCTTGTAGAGTCCATGCTGTTTTGGTGGCACAAGGGGAACCAAATAGTTATGTGATTTTAACGTTAATGTTTTTAATGCTGTGGCTGATTAATGTATCTTCCATATTGCATTAGAAGAGTATGGATTGGATTTTTCATGTAATTTTAGATCTATTTGTGATTGAACCTTATACGTAGCAAAATCCTGTATATAAATGCACACCTGTTGTGTACACTGTATAGTGTTTTACAATGTCGCATATATCTATGCAGTAGTTCTTTAAAAGTCCACACTGGGTAAGCAAAGACACTAAAACAGTAAAGAGAGTTGACTTTAAACATAATATTTCTGGAGAAATGAAAGGCATGTTTAATTAGAACCAGCACTGTTTTTTCCCCCCCGAAAAGATCAATTTCATGAGAATGTTGTGAAAAGAGTATAAACATGTCCGGGGGCCTTGCTGTTAAAAGCAGGTCAGGGAAATTTCCTGCATAAATGCTTCTGTAGCACACACCCACAATGCTGAGTCTGAGGAATCCTACTGGACACATAAATTATATAAATATTAAAGAAAGTCAAAATCATCTTTCTTTCCACCATTTCCGATACACCATGTCAGATGTAGCACTAGAGATACTATTCAGTGATGGGTCCAATTATGTGGTTTATTGATCAAAAGTTCTGGAGTCCAGTGGTTGGATAACTACCTTTTGAAATACAGTAGCTTCTGTTCTCTGTACCGCATGTGCAATTCATAGAAATTCATGCCGAGTTAAGTTGTTGTACTTTTTCCCTCACAAAACCACAGCTGGTGGAACATTGGCCTGATACATTCACTGGTCCACAGCAGGTGAGACTCTGGAGGTGTCCCAACAACATTCTGGGATATTGTTGCTGCTGTTGCTAAAGTTCAAAACCTGGACACAGCCTCAAAAGTACAAGATCTAAAGTGCTACTTTCGTGTAATTTTTAAAACAATTCAGTATTTACTAGCTGGGAAGCCGCACAGCACTGCTTTAAAATAAAATATATATGTACAACTGGTACAACCTCTTCACATATATTAGTACTTTCTTTACTCATAATGTTTTTCCATCAATTTATTTTAATAATTTAGATAATTGTGCCATCTGCATAATGTATCTCCTTGCAGGAAATTAGTTTGCGTGAAAACACTAAGAAAAATTATTTA
This sequence comes from Clarias pachynema, assembly GCA_030014365.1. Lineage (NCBI taxonomy): Eukaryota > Metazoa > Chordata > Actinopteri > Siluriformes > Clariidae > Clarias > Clarias pachynema. The sequence continues at coordinate 15,598,621 of JAQMYL010000037.1, read as the reverse complement.
TTAGACAAAAAACATGATGATGACTATGAAGGATTACCTGGAAAATAATTAAGCAGCCTTCGACTAGCCTATTACATTTCCCATTAAATGTATAGATGATGCACTAGGATGTACAATCACTTTTTCAATACACCAAATAGTGCCAGTGAATAGGGATTACAAAGAGATTTGCCATTCAGCCTTGTGTTAGACGCTAGTTAGCACAAATAAAACAACACAGAGACAATTAGATAACTTAGAAGAAATTATTAAGTGGACAGACAACATTGTCGTCTAAAATGATGTAATGTTGTCAGATGTGTTTTCTTGTTTAAATGCATCCATCACTGGTTTTACATGTTCATTTTGGTAGGTAACTGTCCCGCACCTCAGTACCGTGTTCTGGACGACTTACTTTCACTCATGCTGCAACTGACAGTTAATGTAATTAACAATTGTAAAACACTTGTGGAATGGAGTAATATGTATAGTTAAACATCCTAGAGGTGTCCAATTAGATTGCTCCGTTGGAGATAATTGTTGTATACTGTAAATGTGGATATTTACCATCAATTTTAGCAGGTGGTAATATTGTGCACCTTTATACACAGTGTGTCTTTGCAGTAATTGGTTGTTATACATTTTGGTTAGAGTGCAAAAAATACAATTTAAAGATGAATGATTTGTAATGATTTTGATTAATGATACTTGCTTATGATATAGAAATTATACAGTATTTCAAGCCCTTCTTTCTGTTCACCATTTCTCTCTTTTCACCTTTCCTCTTATCACATATTATACATCGTTTAAAACAAGCTTGGATAAGACTTAGAGGTCTTCAAAATGGGTCTGTTAATTTACCAGTCAAAAGTCAACTCAGGGCAAGATCATGGCTATGGCTGCCTGAATTTCCTTCTGTTTAACTCCTTTTCTAAATGCACGTTGAGTGGTGAGGGTCTTTAGGTATTCGAGGTCATAATGGTCTGATTTGTTTGTTTAAGCTCAAGCAAATACAAAAAAATGACAAATAGCCTCCGAGTGGCCAGATCGCTGGTTCGAACCCCGGGTGATGCTGTTTCCTCTCACAGCCGGAGGCACAGAGAGAGCTGATTGGCCAAGCTCTCTCAGGGGGGAAGGATGAGAGGTACTCGCGCTCCCACATTAATCACGGCTCTACAGCCAATCAGGGGCGTCTGTGAGCTCGCGCACGCG
>JAQMYL010000037.1:15544746-15557408 GCA_030014365.1 Clarias pachynema | reverse complement strand
GTGATATATATCGTTATCGAGGTAGAAAATTGCTTCTACCATGATAGAAGATTTTGGTTATATCGCCCACCCCTAGTTGAGACATTAACACCACAAAGGCATTTATTACAAATATACTGAGTTATTTATACTTACATGTATAATAAGACAACAACATATACAAAGACTAACAGATGTAGTTCTTATCTGTATTTTTACAAGTACTGATTTTACTAATGTAAAATTTGACAAACAGGTGAAGAGACACACCAGTACTAATACAATGTGTGATTCATATGGCCATTGGCAGGTTGAAAACTGGAAGAGAAAGGCTGTAGAGATGTGTTCATCTAGTAACCAGCTCCTGGCTGCAGGTTAGTGCATCTACAGGTCTAGTAAAGGAGAGAAGAAGGATTAGTTGGGACAAGAAACAATATCCATTTGAAGAGAGAAGTGAAAAATAATAATAATCAGAAAAGTGGCAATTGTATATGACATAACATTTCTATCTACACCTGGATCTTTACCAATCTGTTTTGCAAAGCCCATATGACAGCCACAATCCATCACAACTTATCTGTAATTCAGAGATTTAGATTAGATGAGGATTGCCATGCAAGCCCAGAAGACAGTTAGATTGGCAGAGGATTTAATGGGACAGAAAACTTCAGAAGACTTATCTCGTTAACAATGTGATATTTTGTTTGCCTTGTGCATGATGACCTTGGAACTAGTGCATAAGTCAAATTAAATGTGCTCTTTTTGGTTTGGCAAGCTTTTTTACATTGTCCTCTCAAAACAAACAAAAAAAAAAACCTCTGTGTGGTCTGCTTCTATAAATATGGGGTTTTAGCCAGCATAGGCCTGGGAGGCCAGACCGCCAAATACTGCATCATAATTACTTATTCAAACAGTTTTCTTACACAAGTTACACAACAGTTTTATTAATATTATTAAAACTGTGGCTCAGGACTGGTTCTTACTGCAAAGAAGTTGATAATTTAACCGATTGAGCTGACAGAGTAAATCTGATCACAAGTGACTGTGATTTACAAAAGCTGCTTTTCTATACATCTTCTGACTGTTTATAAAAAAAAATTTTTTTTTAAAAGACTGCAATATATTTGTTTAAGGGTACGAGCCTTTCATAGGTATGCACCGGGCAAAACCTGCTTCAGCCAATACAGCATTATTGAGCTTCAGAAATTTAGTCAGTTATTCATACTCAGGCAACATCATCCAGTGACAGTAATTCAGAACCATGTTCCAACTTTTAATAGCAGAACCTTAAGAGTTATTTCAATTGTTCAGTATAGCAAAAAAACAGCTCTCAATGAAGCCAATGAATTTGCCAATGTGGTGCAACTGACAGTTTAATGGGTCTACTGGGATTTTTTGGCAGCTGGTGAAACCTCAAAATGAGCTGAATGGCTCATTATGCTAGTGGATCAGTTGTCTTAAATTGACAAGATGTACTTTAATACACTGGTGTACTCCTTACCTGACAGAATAAGAAGAGAGTGAGATCTATCCAAGTACAACCCCAGTTCCACAAAAAAGACGAGATAATATGGAAAATGGTAATAAAAACAAAGAAGTGTTAACTGTCAAGTCCATTCCCTTTGAACTATAGTGAAAACATTGCAAGAAGATTTTAACACGTGAATTACATCTTTGTTGCAAGTATGCACTCATTTTAAATTTCCCAAAAGTTGGGACTGTTTAGCAATGTGTAACATCACCACTTCTGTTAATAAAACTTTACAAATTCTGACTCTGAAGACACCAGTTGTTCAAGTTCTGGTCAATAATTCTTCCATTATGCAGGTCTTCGCTTCATAATGTGCCACACATTCTCAATTGGGGACAGTTCAGGACTGCAGGCAGGCCAGTCTAGCACCTGTTCTCTGTGTTTAGCAGCCATGCACATGCAATCTGAGCAGAATGTGGTTTGCCGTTGTCCTGCTGGATGTCTCTGGAAAAAAGGGTGTTTGCATTGCAGCATGGTTTGCTCCAAAATTTCTGCATTAATAGTGCCCTCACAGATATGTAATTCACCCATGCCATTGGCACTGACACACACCATACAACATGTGATAGTCTTCGGCCCTCCCGGTAGTAGTAGCCTTAATGTTGGAGCCCCCTAATGACGGGGAGGAATTGGGCATGACTAGATTAGGGCGAAAATTGGGGGGGGGATTTGCTATGCTTTAGAAGGATTAGGCCTTTCTTGGAAACTCCTTGTATACGATAACATATTTGGTTAATCTGTTTAACAGCAATTGCTTCTCCCGACCTCGAGACACCTCGTCTTGTTGTTTCTTATCCCAACTTTTTGGAGCATGCTCCAGCCACCAGGTTTGAAATGAGTGCATATTTTCAACAATTTAATTCACATGGTAAATCATCAAATATTTTGTACTATTTTCAACTTAGTACAAAGTGAAGCAACTTTACAGATGGCTTCTTTTTATTTTTATTGCCAATTTCCATACTGTCCCAACTTTTTTGGAGTATTAGGGGAAAAAGTAAATGTTTTTTTTGTCTGGAGAGATTACTTACACTCTTACTTATGTAGAGTACCACTGACACAACAGAACTTACAGTAACTAAAATAACTACTCTGTGCAACCTTAGTAAACACAAAAAGCATAATAGAACGCACACCAAAACTTGAATAGGTTTCAACAACAAGAAAACAGGAATCTGAGGCTACAATGGGCACAGGCTCATCAAAACTGGACTCAAGATTGGGAAAAAGTAATTTGACATTGGTCAAAGTCAGTGAGATCACATTGTCTTCCCATTCTTATGTTTCATTTGAACATGAAACTTGATGTCTGTGTGTGTGATTTTGTACACTGACCTGAGTGGCTGTTTGAATAATTGCATGAATGAGCAGCTGCACAAGTGTTCCTATTAAAGTGGTCAATTGTGTATTTTAGAAGCTACCATAGAGAACACCAATTATTACAAACCCTTTTCTTACTAATTGAAAATACTGAAATTGTGTAATGCAGTGTGGGTCCTCAAACCTACCTTTTAAAACCCAAGATTGCTCTCCAGTCAGGGTAAAGTATTAGCACATGTCTATTACCATGTTCATTAAAGTCAACACAGGTATAAGGTTCTAGATAAGACCAAAAGATATTTCATGAGTGAGCAGCTTCTACACTGCTGTTATATCCACAGTAATAAATAATAGGTTCTGTACCAAGTCTAATACTTTTTTCATCATCAAAGTGTTCAGTTGCCATGATTCCAGCCTAAGCTCAATTTTTCTTTTTATTAGAAGAACAAAGGAATACAGCTGCCAACATTCTAAGACTTATTCATGGTAAGCCGTCAGATATCATGCACACACCCTCGAACAAAAATGTTTTATAAATATCTGAAGAAAGTATCCACCCCTTCAAGTGCTCTAGCTTTCAAATGCAAACTCAATTAAATTGCATAAATATATGTTACGTGTTTTTAAAAAAGATAAAATAGAACACTATGCTAGCAGAGCACTATAAGCTATTCTGAGCAAGAATTTAGTATATAAAACACTACATTGTTTTCTTGAGTGGCATTATGCTAACGATTGTTTTATCATCATTTCAGATCCTTTGACCAGCCACATGGAGATGGTAACTGAGATAGTTGTCCCCACTGTATGCACCCTCTGCATCCTCATCTCTGCACTTTTTCTCATGTTTCTCCTTCGCAAACGCATCTAGCAAAGGAGCAAGGACTGACCACATACATAGATACTTAAGACACTGCTAAAAAAAACTATTTTACAAAGCAAAAAAAACCTATATACAGTATGTAGGAAAATCCTCAAGCTAAAGGTCTGAGTGAATATACTTTACACCGCATCAAAACATCTTTGTATGCGTAGCATGCGTTCATATGATGAAAATTATTTTCTAATTCATCAGGTTATGAGAACTTTGAGAACTGAAACTGGTACCTCATAGGATGATAATTAACCTGAAAGAAAATATAGTTTAAAAAAATTATAAATATGACCTTGTAAAAGTTTAGAATAATTTTCCATGGTGACCTCCGAAGTTTAATTTCCACAAATAAATGTCAGTCACAGCATTTGACCAACTGGTCAAATTATCGCTGAATAATTTAAGAAGTTCTGTTCTATGAGCTAAATTTCCCATTGTTTATTAGCATTCAAACCATTACAACTCTGTGCTCCCATCTATAGTGTCAATATCAGCACACGCAGCAGCAGATCATTGCCAATTTGAAGTAGCTAGATTCATTACAAATCTATTACGCTTAGGCTTTCAATGTGTGGTACATAACTTGATTAAAGCACAACATTCAGTAAATGAGAAATGCATACTTAAAAATAAAAATACTTTTAACAACTGATGTTTTTACAGCCTTGTTTTATTTACTTTCTGGAATGATTCATAAATTTCTAAATTTTCTAAATTTCTGAAGTGCCAATCCATTTCAGGACACAAAAGCACACACACTCATTTACACACTACAGGCGATTTGGAAACACAAATTAGCCTAATCTTCATGTCTTTAGTCTATGGGACGAAATGAGAGTACTCAAAGAAAACCTACCAAGCACAGGGAGAACATGCAAACTCCACGGAGGCAGCAATCAAACCATCAACCCTGGAGGTGTGAGGCCACAGTGCCACCATATCATAAATAGTCAGGTTTTTTTTTTTTCTTAAGCAAAGTCTAATCTGGACTTTTTGTTCTTAAGTGTTACTATTGGTTTGCATCCTGAGGTAAACCCTCATGTATTCATTCACTCTTGTTGCCCGACTCCTCAAAAAAATGTCCTAGACTAGCTGTGAAGGGGTTTTTCTTCACTGAGGAATGTTTTCTTCAATCAGCTGTCTTCTGTGGTCTTTCAGGTCTTTTGGTGTGGTTGAGCTCTCTACTGCATTCTTTTGTTTTTTAAAAATGTACCAAATTGTTAATATGGCCACTACTAAAGGTTCTGCTATCTCTCTGAAAGGTCTGTCTATTTTTTCAGCCTAATGATGACCTCCTTGACTTGCCTTGTTACCTCTTTGGAGTTTCCATGAATAGCTGCCAAATGCATATTCATTTGAAGCCAGGTCTTTTTATCCTCTTTTATCCTCTTAACTTGTCATAAAATCACGAAGAAACACAACTGTTCATCAGGCAGCTTAATCAATTAATTGTCCAAAATTCATTGTGACAGAAGAGGCAAAAAATAAATAAATAAATAAATTACTGTCACTGTCCAAATACTTATAGCCAGAGCTCAGCTGCATTGAACCTGGTTCTTCCCATAGCACAATATTTATTCACTGTGTGTGAGATGTGATGTCAAACATTTTTCAGACAGACAGTAATTACATAAGCAAATGAAAATGAAGCATTACATTATGAGCTTTAAATGTTCGTTTATAACAATTCAATCCCCATTTATAATGTCATTTGAGACAAATAAATAGTTTTAGCAGAATCTCTGATTTCACATCAAGTTAATACACAAGATAAAAGGTCACATTTGAAATGTCTGACCTGCTAACTGAAATTGGCCAGACTGCAGCACACCATTGTTCTGAAGTATGCAGTCTTCTCACTCTCTCCATTCATTGAGCCCTCCAGTAGCACATCTGAAATGTGGAGTGGTTAAAAGACTTTTTTCTTTCAGCTAGGAAAAAAGCTTCAATCATGTGAAGAGCATGGTCCATGTAGGTGAAGAACAAACAAGTAATAGATACTGCTTTCCTGGGAATTTCACCTGAATCAAAGTTGAAATGATCCACTAGAGGTTTATCACTGAGATGCCAGGAAGTCTTCACCTCTCGTGGCCCCTGCCCACTAGATACCTCCACTCCCCATGAAGCAGGCTGCTCTCTATGAATAGAACGGATTAGGCAAAAGCATGGTCAAATTACATGTTTTGTTGACCGTGAATGTTTATTTATTAATATAGTCACCAGACTTGAAGATCAGTGAAAATCTGAGTAGCTCTCAAACATCTCAACCATGGGTGAAAAACTGTGTAAGAATTTTTCTAAAGTAGAAGCAATGCATATTCGAGGAAAAAAAAAAAAGGTTTGAATACAAAGCTGGCTACAGGAAGAATTTGCAGGCTGTGATTTCTACCAAAGGGGGTGTTACTAAATATTTAATGACTGGATCCTCAAACCTTTGAACCTAATGATTTTATATGAGTAATTGTTTTCCAACAAATACTTAAAGTCAGCATGTGAATAGGAAAGTTGTTCCTTAAGGAGATTTCAATCCTTTTTAAATTAGAAAATCAGCAGAACATGTAACTTGACAAGGGGTACCCAAAATGTTGTACAAGTCTTTATCTCATGCACTTTACGTATTTGGATATATTTGTATTTTTTTTCTTCTTTTGTGCAAAACTGAATTAGTGCAGGTTTTTACGTACGTATGATAGAAGTGGCTGATCAGTGCAGGTTTGATTTGCATTTGAAACACATGCTCTTCGTTATAAGGTGCTGTTTTGTAGTACTGCAAACATGACCTAAGAGGGGGGGAAAAAACAGCCATTAAAAGGAACAAAGTTTTTACAGAAACAAGTGGATACATGAACATAGGAGCAAATTCCTGACTGGGTGAAGAAGAAGAGACGCTCATGTGGCAAGCTGAGAAAGCTGCTGCAGGTTGCCAGGACCTCCAGAAGGTGGTGCAGCTTCCTCAGTCTGATCACCTGCTCTTGTAGATTCACCTCACTGGAGATGTAGTAACTCTGAAAATCATCATGCATTAACACAGTACTGGATGTTAATGCTTATTCACACATGTTAGTATCTCAGTGATATTTCATGCTTTAGAAAAGTGACATTCTTACCAGATGGTTGAGAGTTGTCAGCTCGTTTCCTGTCAGAACAAAAAAACAACTCGAACATATCATTACAACATCTATAATTTAACTTCTGTTGATAACTGTAATTTAATTATGAGCTTTCTCAGACAGCTGCTGATAAATGCACACAGGCTAAAATAAAGTGTCATGAAGCCACAGACACTTTAGTTATAATTTAAAAAATGTCAACACTTACACTACTTATTAACTTCAAAATTTACACTGGGCTTTTCAACATTTTTTTTTTTTTAATGTCTTTACAGTGAATGTAGTCGTCTCACTCATCGTCTACACAGCTTTATCCTATAGACAGGGCCGCGCGGGGCCTGGAGACTTAGTGTTAAATATTAAAATCTTATTAAAATCAATCTATATGCATACCTTTGATTGATAATGTATGGTGATTTATAAAATGTTTAGAATGTTTACTACAAAAATAATTAAGTAAGATCAATCAACTTTTAAATCCCTTGACTTTTATAAAGCACTCAACTTGTATATGAAAATGCTAATTGAAATTTACTTAATGTCCTTGCCAAAATTTGGTGATCACTTTCAACTCAAATTAGCTTAACTTGCTTGTTCCAGTATCCAGATCTTATTAATTAATAGCTGACAGACTTTAGCTATTTGAACTGTGATAAGTTAAAGCCTCTAAACCTACAAGTATTTAGTAAAGCTCCTACACAGATCTACAGATTGGCCCAAAAATGTATATACACTTCAACATGAAAAATACACTACGGCAATTTGGAAATGCCAATTAGCCCAACCTGCATGTCTTTGGATTGTAGAAGGAAACCCACCAAGCATGAGGGGAACTTGAAAACATCATACACATAGACCGAGGTGGGAATCTAAGCGGGACCCTCAAGGAACAAGGCGACAGAGCTGCCTCACTGTAAATTATTCATTTCAGTTAAAACTAAATTTTCCATCTGACTAGGTATTGTTTTCATGATACACCCGAGTCACATAATCAACTCTAAATTCATTAACTGGCTCTTGTTGTTTAGAGCAGAAACAATAATAAAAGAGGGACCCCATGCACTATAAAAATCTATAAAAAAAAAAAATACACAGTAACCATTTCCTTTACAGACTTTAAAAACTGTTGTAAAACTAAACAATATTATTACCAACAAGGTAGTTGATGTAGTCTTTCCTCATCTTGTCCAGGCCAAGCTCCAACAGCATGATGGCCGGAGTGAGGCCTGTGAGAGGAACCGTGTCCACCTGCTGCTGGTACGACTGCACTATCAGTTTACTCAGAGAGCTACTGCTGTCCCTGTGGACCTGTGCAGCAAAACACATTTTATATAGCACTGAACACAGCAAAGACATTGACTGCAAGGGAAGAAAGAAATGTAAGAAATAAGAAAATTTATTAATTCTTGGGAAAAAGACAATTAGAAAATACTGAGATAAACCTTATAAAATCAACAACTTCTTTAAATACTTTAAGACGAATAGTAAATGACATACCCAAGGTTTAATCTGCCCAAACCGCACGGCTTTGATGACCAATTTCAGGGAGTCGGTTATGTCCTGATATGAGGTCACACCTACCAGGGACAAAATCTATATCACAAAGTATTGTATGATTTATACTTATTTTTAGCAGAGATCCCAACTAACACTCACTTCTTCTCAGTTTATCCCAGAGCTGCTCAGTGAAGTCCAGGTCTCCTCTCTCTATTAACATACAGCCTAATCCCACTAGAGAGTCACTTTTGCTCTTCTGGTTCTGCAGGACAACCAACATATCTATGTGTATAGTATATTGCTCTTTTCTGTATGGAGAATTTAAACTTTTCTATTATTTGTCTATTGTACCTCTGATCCTTTAACATTCTGGCCCGGGACTGCATTTGCAACATTCTCCAGCTCTAAGAACAAACAGACAGAGGAAAAAGTGTAACAAAGCATAAGGGATGATGTCATTATTTGCTACAACAGGGATGTGAAGGATTACCTTCAATAAGTGCTCGGGTTAGGTCCACAGCAGACTGTGTCTCCAGTGGCTCCAACCACTCTATCTCCCCCGTCCTTAAGCCTTCAGCCAAATTCTGGAGAGCAAAAATGCTTTCATATACAACCTTCATGGTTATAATTTCTATGACCTCTATATGAGCAGGTTAGTACACAACCCCAAGCAGAAAAAGTTTGGACAATACGTTAAATTAAAATAAAAACTGAAAACAGTAATTTGTTAATTATCTTGTACTTGTACAGTATGTTATTGCAGACAGTATGAGCACAAGACATTTCAAGTTTTGTCTGGTCAACTTCATTTCATTTGTAAATATACCTCTATTCCTGGCATTGCAACACATACTTAAAAAAACGATGAGAGGAAGAGGTCAAATGTGATTGTAAGCATGATTTGGTACGAAAGAGGCATTCAGGAAAGGCCTAGTCCTTTAGGAGCAAAAATCGTCAGGGTATTGCCTAAAAAGAACATAGAGATTTAGGAGCAACATATGCGGCCTTCAAGAAGACATCTTTTCTAGGGACATTCATAGAGATTTTTTACCGATCACCGACCTGTCCCCAATAAACAATGTGCAGTGAATTTTGAGACGCAAAAAAATGACCCAGGACTGTTGCACACTTTGTTTGCAGAAAGAATGGGATGAAATTACACATAAAACACTTCATTACATGCTGTTCTTAGTCCCTAAACCTCTCTTACTGGAAGTATAAAAGAATGGCAAGGTTACAAAGTGGTACATGGACAAAATTGTTGCTACCCTTCCATTAAAGAAAGGAAAACCCACAATAGTCACTGAAATACCTTGAAACTAAAAAAAAGTAATAATGACTGTAATAATGAATTAAAAAAAATGACTGAAAATTAACTAAAAATCTGAATTTTAAATTATGGTACAAAAGAAGCATAAAAATCTAATGAAACTTGCCTGGACAAAAATGATGGTGCCTCTAGGAAAGATTTAAAATAATTTGACTATGCACATGTTAAACTAAAGTGTGTCCTGCAATTATCATCACGGATGTCTTCAAACTTGTCATCAGTCAGTCTGCCTATTTAAAGGCTGAAAAGTAGTCACTGTGCTGATTGGTATCATGGTGTTAAAGGTAAAGGCTTTAAAAACATCTCCAAGCAGCTTGATGTTCCTGTGACCTCAGTGGCACATATTATTCAATCGTAGCCAAATTGTAGCCAACCTCAAGGTTAAGAAGATACAAGATAAAAAAAAATTGATGAGAAATTGAGGAGACAGATAATACGAATGGTACCCAAAGAGCCCAGAACAACTTTCAAAGAGAGAAGAGGTGAACTCCAAGGTCAATGTACATCAATGTCAGATCGCACCATCCATCGCAGTTTAAGGCTAAGTGGACTTAATGGAAGATGACCTAGGAGGATTCCACTGTTGAAGGCAAATCATAAAAGCGAGACTGGAATGTGCCAATATTCACTAACAAGATGAGATGAAATATTGACATATTGACAGACGAGAAAAGACTTTGAACTTTTTGGCAAGACACATCAGCTCTACATCCACAGACGCTTAAATGGAGCATACAGTTGTAGGCATATAAAAGCAATGTCTGATTCTCATTAGTTAATTTTCAGTACATCTTTATTTATTATTATTTTTTGTCAGTTTCAAGTTATTTCAGTGACCATAGAGGGTTTTTTTTCTTTAATTGAATGGTACCAGCCATTTTGTCGTCGTGTGTACATGCTTTACTGTCCCAACCTTTTTGAAATATGTGGTTAAAATATATATCTCCAAGGGGTAAAACATTAAATAATAAATACTCTCATTAAATAAACAACACTCTTTTTTTAATCAAGGTCAATGGTAACTTACAAATAAATATTTTTAATTTTCATATCATTCCAACGTTTTTGATTTGGAGTTGTAAATTGCAGAAGAAAAAGAAAAATCAGTATTGGGGACTTTGTTTCTAATTAATAAAATGTGAAATGCCATCTCTAGTGATTAGGGATTTTTTTTTGTGTGATGTCAGCTTCTTGTGAGGCAAAACTAACTGAATCTTGCCTTCATACAACACTGTGGCTTTATATGTTTGTGGCTCTCTCAAGTAACATACCAGAAGGAATTCCAGCTCTCTGTAGGTCTGATACATAAGACTCCTGATGTCTCCAGCTGCCACCTTGAAATGCTTCATTTAGCACAAAAAAGATAGATATTTAAGTTTAAGAGATTGCAAAAGTAATAGTGAAAATAGTGATGAAAAATTGTGACTATGATTCATATTGTTTCTCAAAAAAATACAACCAAAAATTAATAATAAAATTGACCTTTGTAACTTTAAAACCTACTAAAAACCATAATTATGAGCTGTCACACAAGCTACTATATGGTAATACACATGGTATGCACTCTGCAAGATGTCATTTTAGATTATTTAAAGCACTGCCTGTCAAAATTGTAGACACCTGCGCATAGAAGAATTCACTTCATGTTTAGCCTTTTTTTAAAATTATTATTACAGTAATACTGTGTGGACTCTTGCTAATAACTCGACCTACTTTATGAGAAAGCTGTACACAGGAGGCTTTTTTTTTTTAATTTACAAATAGCTTTCAGTGACAACTACCTGTATGAAGGAGCATTGATTTAGTAAAAAAACTTTTTTAACTAAGCTATGAGTTATGAAAATGCATGTAAATGTTAACTGAATTTCTTAGCATTCTTAGAAATTACAACTGTAATGAAAACTAAATGAAAGACTGACATTTTAAAACAATGGGGCCAATTAAATAAACACTTAATCATAAAATCGACACTATATTAAATGAATTTTAAACATCAAAATGCAAGCCAAGTTAAATCTATCATTTAATTGAGACAATTACGACTAGGTTTTTAACTAAGATATAATGAGATTTGTATAAAAAAAAAGGATGCATATGCCATCTGAGCACTGCAACACGTCACTCAGTTTGGCACAGCCTCTTTTGATATGGTTGTGCAACACTTTACTACCCCATGTACTAGGTTAGGGCTAAGTGATTTGGTATGTCTCAAGCTTCATTGAGCCGTATAATCCTCAGTGTTCTATCATTGGCTTCTTTTTGACATGAGCCGTGCTGTGTGAGAAACTATTAATTCAAAGACACTTGCCATCAGATTAAAAAAAAAAAAAAAAAAAAAAAAAAAAAGATATAATTTTTTGTCCATTTTCATTATAACAGATTTCTTATCTCAATTAATTTAGCTTTACTCGCTAATAACCTGCATTTTTTATTAGCATAAATAGGATTTATACCTCCCATTTTTGTAAAAATCGAATAAAAATTTTTGTTTTGTTTATCTGTCATTTTAAAACTTAAAGCTTTTCCTTTTATGGAGTTTTGTGAATATCATCAAATGCAATTCAGCCGTGCTGGGACCAGTTAATATTTTACAATGTGACTGGAATTCAACATAGCACACAAATGTGAAGAAAACCGACACGCTTGAAAATCCTGCAGAAATGCTTAGTTTAGTATGTACACACAATTTTACTAAATTATTAATAAACGAGATCTTATTGCTTGAAAAAAAGGTGTAGGATTACCAGTGTAACTGTTGATGACAGGGGTGGTGTTTCCAACATCTTCTCTACATTGTTCCAGCTGAAATTAGCTGTTATGTTGCTCTCAGAATCAATAAGCAAACTCTCTTCCTTCACCGAGCAAAAAAGATTGTATGTGGCCCATCCTTTTGTCAACACCTACAGTTACGGAAAAAAAAAAGAAAAAAAGAAAAAATTATATTCAGTGTTGGGGGACATTACTTTTTAAAGTAACTAATTACATTACAAAATTACTGTCATTAAAAAGTAATCAGTTACA
>JAQMYL010000037.1:15523334-15536842 GCA_030014365.1 Clarias pachynema | reverse complement strand
TATATATCATTAATTTATCATTAATCAATATCATTAATTTATTCAAAGGTTTATCCTTGGTTGCAGTGTTTGAGTGAGAGGCACCACTATTACCAGCACTTTACTTTAACAGCACTCACGCAGCTGAGCAGCAGCAGTAAGCGGAAGTGACGTTTTCTACCGTATATAAACTCTCGCGAGGTCTATTCTCGGTCTTTCTGTCTGCGCCTTTTTGTGGAACGCTGTAGCTGCTTGAAAACGTGGTAAGATTTTTTTTCTGTCGAGATATTTTCACATATTTATCAATATGTTTGGCGCAATTACTCACAATATAATCATATGTTGGTGCGAGCGTGACGTGTAATATAAAATACCATATAATATAATGTTTATATTTAATCAGTTTGCTTCTCCCACGTGACCCTCATCTGCGCACGTGCAACCGTTCGTAGCATGATCGGGCAACTCGGTTTCTGTTCTTAATCATGCTTTAAGTTTGAATTAAACCATGTTAATTAGTCGTGTGATGTTTAAATTGATTTGGGCGTTGGATGTCTAGTGATTGGAAGATGCACTGAATTTAAACTTCTCCCTACAGCACGCGCAGACCAGCTAAGATATGATTGCAAGTGATTTTTCCACCGTGTGTAATGAAGACTCCTGTCTCGCGAGGCTTCAGCAAAGTCCTGGGTATGATAAAATACAAGATTTAATACCAGATGACGGATCCTTTCACAACTTTATGCAGAGATGAATGAATGGCACTTGCTTGCAAAAGTTTTATTTTATTTTTTATTTTTTCCCCCCTCTCCTCAACACAGATAATAATGCTGCTCCAGCTTGGTTTAAGAAGCTTTAGTAATGCTGAGCTGTATGGGTCACTGGTGCAAGCGTTCCACCTTCAAGCTGGACTCTGAGGAATCTTGGATGTAAGTCCAGTTTGGATTTGTATAGATTTACCTTAGTGCCTTCCTAGTACACAGTGATGAGCTTCCACTTCTGGTCCGTGTTTATGAATTCCGTGATTTCTTATGAAGTTCTGAGTCAACTTGAGCACAAACTGAATTTTATTTTCACTAATACTCAGTTAAAAGGTGATTTTTAATGCTCCCCCCCCCCTGTTCAAACCTTGCAGCACTCTCAATGGACCTGACCGTGATCTTGAAGAGTGATTGGAAGTCTAGGTAAGGCACATGATATGCACTGGTATACTGATTGTATGTGCAGCCTAAATGGGTAGTTCATTTCCCAGGATTTGATTGTGTATTGTGTAATTAGTTATGTGGGTGAATACTAGTTTAAAAAATAGTTAATTTTTTTTTCACCTTTGCATTTCATAAGGCGCATATTTTTATTGATTTTAAATGTATGAACTAAAGACTGTTTGTTTATTTACAGGTTAAGGCCAAGGCCCTCCTGACCTGTCTGGATCACAGATGTGGGTGTTCCATCTTCAAGCTGGACTCGTAGGAATCTTGGATGTGAGTCCCATTTGGCTTTTTGTAGCTTTACCTTTGTGCATTTCTAGTCCACTATGATGAGCTTCCACTTCTGGTCCGTGTTTATGAATACTGTGATTTTCTTTAGAAGTTCTGAGTCAACTTGAGCACAAATTGAATTTTAAATTCACTAATGCTCACTTAAAAGGTGATTAATGCTTTTTCCTCTGTTCAAATCTGGCAGCACTCAATGGACCTGACCATGATCTTGAAGGGTGATTAGCAGTCTAGGTAAGGCACATGATATGCACTGGTAAACTGACTGTATGTGCAGTCTAAATAGGTAGTTCACTTTACTTTTGTGCCTTTCTAGTCCACAATGATGAGCTTCCACTTCTGGTCCGTGTTTATGAATACTGTGATTTTCTTTAGAAGTTCTGAGTCAACTTGAGCACAAATTGAATTTTAAATTCACTAATGCTCACTTAAAAGGTGATTAATGCTTTTTCCTCTGTTCAAATCTGGCAGCACTCAATGGACCTGACCATGATCTTGAAGAGTGATTAGCAGTCTAGGTAAGGCACATGATATGCACTGGTAAACTGACTGTATGTGCAGTCTAAATAGGTAGTCCACAATGATGAGCTTCCACTTCTGGTCCGTGTTTATGAATACTGTGATTTCTTTAGAAGTTCTGAGTCAACTTGAGCACAGATTGAATTTTTTTTATTCACTAATGCTTAAAATTTGATTTTTAATGCTTGTTTCTCTGTTTAAACCTGACAGCATGCTCCGTGGATCCGACTGTCATCTTGAAGTATGATGAGCACTCTAGGTAAGGCACATGATGCGCTTTGGTATGCTGATTGCATGTACAGCGTAACTAAGTATCTCTTGACTTGGTTCATTTTCCCAGGATTTGCTTCTGTATTGTGCAATTATTGATTACACTGTGTAACAATGAAAATGTATCAACTAAAGACTGTATCTGCAGGTCAAAGCTAAGATGCTGAAACACAGAAGCTTGGACCAAGATGTCTCAGTTCCTGTGACCGAAGGGTGTGCATGTTGATTTTTCTTTAGTCTTGGCCAATAAATATCTGCAAACGTTAACCTTTGTATCTCTTGCCTTTATTAAAAAAAAAAAGTTTTGATTTAGTCGTACACTCATTCCCCCTTTATTTTTACAAAGCTTCTACCCCACTGCAACTGCTTTTCAGTTAGTAGTGCATGCTTACAAAATTGTGTTTTTTTTTTTTTTTTTCTCTCTCCTTAACTATGGTGCACAAAAGTAAAATGATCAATTTAATTTTCGAACAGACTTTATTGTAACTTAAACTGATCTCTGCACATCATACATGGGCAATAAAGTATTACACTGAAGAAAAGCCTTAGTGTCATATGTAAACAGTTAAACAAAAAAAGAAAACTAGAATAGGCATGAAGACTGCAGTTGTGACCAAGTTTAACAGCAAGCATTAATCTTGAGTAAAGTGTATGGGGGGGGGGGGACTGTATGAATTCTGTTAAAGGTTAAAAGAATTTCAAACGTATTTTTGGCAATATTTTATTTAGGCCTTAAAAGAAATTTAACACACTTGGTGTTTCACCATGTCCCCTGGAATTCACGACAGCCCTGACCAGAATTGGGTTCTTGGTAAAGATGAATAACTGCCCAAGAAAATGTCCATCTGCTGTAGTTCAATGTACATCCATAGAACCCATGGTTATAAGGAATACAAAAATCCATTAGTATGCACCCCCTCCCCCAAACCACAACCATATGATGAAAAAAAAAAAAGAGCAATACTGACTAAACAAACCTTCTGTTTCAACCTCAGACTGAATGAAAATTTTCAGTGAAGTTATGTTCACTATAAACAAAGCATTGCTTACTGCTAGTGCATGTTCACATGAGTGGGATTCCAGTCAAAATATGAATAACAGCATTCAGTAAAAATGCAACAGGACAACCAAGGCCTGTTCAACTTAATTCACTAAATGTCTAATTAGCCACTTTTTTAAATTTTTTTTTTTTTACAATTTTGATAACTTTTGACTAAACAAATGAAGCTCATTGTTCTTAAATAGGATTTATACAGAATCATTCAAAAATATTTTAACAGTACCTTTCAAAGGTTGGAACAAGTTTGGACTGATTTTCTACATTCTAGAACAATGCTGGATTTTTTTTCACAACTACAAATAATGTATGGCATTAGTTAATTAACAACATTCAGCTGTTATTTTAAGACATGGAGGTCAGTTGTTCTGAAATAGTTCATGCAAGAACAGTATTGTCAAGTGCATTTGCAAAACCCATCAAGCACCATGATGAAACTTCTCATGAAGACCATCCCAGGAAAGCAAGACCAAAACCTACCTGCGACAGAGAAGTTACCAGCCTCAAAAATCGCCAATTTACAGCACATCAGATTAGAGGCATTATGAAGACATTACAGAGCATAAATAGTGGACACATCAATATAAACTGTTCAAAGGATATTCATTGATATATACATTGTCTGCATATTTTGGATGCCTTCAGCATTGTTTTACAATGTAGAAAGAAATAACAGGTGTGCCCAAACTTTTTTTACTGGTAGTGTACTGTATATACTGTATATTCTATCATGATATCACTTTCAAGAGGAGTTAACCATTAAAAAAAAAAAAACGTTTTTGGTTGCAGTCATGAAGACAACTCACTAAAAAACATGCTTTGGTTCTTTTAGTAAGGCGTTTAAGGTTTGTCTGAACAGTACATAGTTCTTTTTTTTGTTTAGTTTTTTTGATAAAGAACCTGGTTTTAAAAAGCTTGGCTGCCAGTAAATTTGGCCACAACTACTTGTTTAATCAGGTAGCCTTATCTTTTTCCATCTGGTGCAGAAAAAGTTCAACTGCAGAAACAACTACAACAACAACAATAATAATAATAAATCATTTGTTTGACATTCAAATTTTATACTGATTCATTTTAACACGATTATCTTGCCAATACTTTGACAAGCTGAAGAATTCATCATAGCCCAATGTGTTAAATGAAGCGTTGTCTCTATATCAATTTATTTAAAATGGACTTAAAGCATTAGTAATTCTTATACCCTGCTTTGGCTATGAGGCAATATATTTTTACTTTACAAAAATATCAAATTTTCCACTCAAATGGTTTCCGTGAACAATAAACATTTATATAAAAGGGCAGTTTTGCTTATACTTTTAAATATTCTCTAATATAATCTAACCCACAACTCAACAGAATCATTTGTAACATTACTTTTTTTTTGAAGAGGGATTGAATCATCTGATGTTCAAGGCCAATTAGATTTTTTTCCCCCCAAGTAAACCTTTCCATTCAGTACAGATTAAGTCTGTATATTAGTCTTTATATAATTTATCAATCTCAGTTCAATACTTACAACATTAACCTAAAGGGCTTCAAGGGGCAGTGACTGACCTGTGAACAGACTGCTGTTGATTTGGAACCCAAACAAAATCATTGGACTGTGTGTGTGTGTGTTTAGATTAGGTAAAGTAATTCCCTTTTATATGCCCACATTGTGAGTTGGGGTTCCTGGCTGATTCAAGCCTATGGTACTGCAGAGCCACCCGGCGAAGTCCACCTCCTCTGCCTCTGACGTCTTAATGAAGGGATGAACCTGTAGGGACCAATGATGTCAGAGTTCAATGTAACATGAAATTAAGACTGTTTTTATAATAGCCCTAGACATTACAATTAAAAGGGTTGCCAATGGTGAAGGGTTTCTTTTGGAAAGATCTTTGACAGAGAAACCTGATTGTAATGTTTGTTCGATTTTGCTATTTTGTCCGTACATTTGGCCTGTTTTTCTAAGCAAGTGTTTCTTGCAACAGTGTCGTAAATGTTCTCACCATCAATTGCTTCAGATCTGCCCTCTCTGCTGGGTTCTTTATTAAACTGAAAAAGAAAGTTAATCAGTTTTACAGTAGTTAGTTTTCATTCATATTCCAACCACTAGAGGTCACAGTAAGTATTAGGCACTGAAATAGCTCTTGAAATACCACGTTGCAGTCCAACATCATTAGAGACCTTTAAAGCTAAACCACAGTTGCCCCTTACCATTTGTTAACGAAATCTTGAAATTCCGTGCCAAAGATGCTTGGCAGCTTGGGCGGTGGCTGAAAATAGATAGGTTCGGTTATGTGTGAAGAAGCCAGCAATTTAATCCACATCTTAATTTGTCTAATGCCAAATCATGGCCTAGATATCTAGCTGAGAGTGCTGAGTACTGTATATACCTCATTGACAATGTAGTCAAGCAACTCAAAGATGGCCATCGGAGGTCTGCTATCAGGTCCGAATGCTACGAAACAAAAAGATGAGGCAAGGTTCTTATATTTATAATAATCCAGAAGTAAAGAATTTAGTCTGGAGAGAAAAAAATGGGGCTGACTTAAAAGTACCATTCCCTAATAGTTCACACGAACACTCACAGCTGCCAGGCCGTCCAGGGGGTCTGGGTTTGGGGGAGGTGGATGAAGGGTCACCTTCCATGGGGAGGCCAAAGATTTGCTCCAGCTCCTTAGCATCAGGTGGTGGGATAGGGAAGCGACCAATTGCCATCTCCACCAATGAAAGACCCATGCTCCAGATATCAGACTGTACAGAGTAGTGTGTACCCTGCAGACGCTCCGGCTAGAGAAACAGAAAAAGAACGATAGAGAAACAGAGAGAGCCAGAGCCAGCAGAAACGAGTAACAGAGATTAAGTAAGTAAAAATGTCATATGACGCACCACAGCTCAAGACAGAGAATAATGTCCTTAAGTGCAATTTCTCACTAGATGGTGACTCTAACATTGTACCTATTTACATTTGTGGATTTTCTGCATAGTTTCCATTTCCTTATAGGAATATAGGAATATCGA
The DNA here is from genome assembly GCA_030014365.1 of Clarias pachynema. NCBI lineage: Eukaryota > Metazoa > Chordata > Actinopteri > Siluriformes > Clariidae > Clarias > Clarias pachynema. The sequence goes on along the minus strand of JAQMYL010000037.1, from coordinate 15,530,518 downwards.
ACATCATATGCAAATTAAAGATGTAAAGGAAAACACTATTAATATTACTTTCCAGCAAGGAAAAAAAAACAGCTTTTTTGTTTTGAAATATAATACAGAGTAAGATTTATCTTCAGTTCCAATCATTTTAGATACGCAGTCATATGCAAATTTCAAATAACGGAAAATACAGTCAGATCTACTGTGTTCCAGAGTGACGCATAACGGAAAGAAGGGAGGAGCGTCAAGTGATGCACCTGACATAGTGACCACTGTACAAGCCTCTGGAGGCGGTGTTGTGATCTGGGGTCGCTTCAGTTGGTCAGGTCTAAACTCTAAGGCACTGAGATGAAGTCAGCTGATGACTTGAATGTCCTGAATGACCACGTTATCACATTAATAGATGTTTTGTTCCTTGATAGAAAAGGCATTTTCCAGGGCTCAAACTGTGAAAGAGCATTTGTTTGCAATAATTTTGGCACATGAATTGACCAAATTCCCAGCCGTAAACAAAGCTAAAGGCAGTCAAACAAAATATTAGTGAGCGTAATATTTTTTGGCCATCATATTATATCTAAAAGAGTATTGGAATGACATGAGAAACAGACTTACAGACATATACGACCTCGTGCCCACAAATGAGTTCGCCATAGAATCGATAAGCTGCCCGCTAACGCCGAAGTCACACAGCTTGATCTCTCCACGTGAGTTCACTAATATATTGGAAGGCTTCACATCTGCAAGAGAAAAACCGGAACTTATATAATGGTGAAATAATGGTCTGGCTGGAGCAGAAAGATCTCAGTAAGCGAGAGCGAGTTGTTTCACCTCTGTGCATGATCTTGTGCTTCTCTCTCAGATAAGACAGTCCTTTTATCACCTGAGAAAGGTAAAAAAAAAAAAAAAAAGACACAATAAAGACAGACAGACATATAATAATAATAATAATAATAATAATAATAATTAAAAAAAAAAATGCAACCTCTACAGATTATGACAAATAAAGTTTGATGTGGGGTATGGCTTAAGGAATAGTGGAAATAAATTAAATATGTATGGGGTAACATTGCTTTATTTATCTTTAGTAACCTCTTTAGTAACCTCAGGGATGTATCCTGGATTTGGCCATATTTCTCCTATAAGGACTGCCAGGCAACTTTTTAAAATTTATCCCAGGTGTATTCAACTAAAACATGTCTGTGTGGTACGAACCGCAATGCTAACTTTGCCCAGTATTTGCTCTGGAATCTTGCCCGCTGTCTTCAGTGATTGGTCCAGTGAGCCACCATCCTGCATTAAAATTTTTGATTAGTTTAAAAATGCAGCTGATATACAAAATTGCTGTAAGAATACAACCTTGTCAGTAATATAATCAAACTGAAGCAAAGCCTACAAAGTATTTAATGAATTTAGTCATTTTAAATTGAATTGGATCTCATGTGGTGTGTATGTATGACGGTAAGGCAGCTATACCATGTGCTCCATACAGATGCTGATCTCTCCATCACTGTAGAAGGCCCCGTAAAATCCCACAATATAGGGAGAATTACACTCATGCAGCACCTGCAGCTCTCGGATGATCTGGTTCCTGATGGCTGGCTTGATCTCCAGGTGGATCAGCTGAGTGATCACAGAGGAGAGAAGACTGGTAAGAAGTAGAGTCTTACACAGAGCTAAGCAAGTGAATATCATCAATTAATATCTACTCATTGTTCTTAACATGCAATTAGTTTGTGACATTATTAGTGCTATTCCCGGTACAAAGAACATCATGTATAATCTAACTGTCTACACGTTCTATATAAAGACAAGAAAAGCAGAAGAAAGAGCAGAAGAACATTCACTACACAATTCGTTATTCAGACTTGAAAGTTCAACAGGTGTGGGGGCCCTTCCTTCGCTTTTTTCATATACATTTATAGTTTGATTCCCTTCTTATTTAATTATTTGTTTGTTTGTTTTCTTTCCCCTTTTTATTCCTTTTTATTTTTGCACGTAGAACCAAAAAACTTCCAGCTCCATATTCTTTTTTTTCTTTTTCTTTTTTGCTCTCTCTCAATGCCTGGCATCTAGCCTTTCTTATGCATGTAAAACTGGCTTGGAGTCAGGGAGGGACGGCGTGGGTGCTATAGGGTTTATAAGGGGGTTATAAAACCTGTATTAAAATCAATAAAAATATTGTTGAGGAGAAAGAGCAGAAGAAGAATAACCTATGCAAGGATGATCATAAGACTGTATAGTTAAAACAGGTTACAGTTTTCCCAAATTAAAAACAGCATACTTTTTCCTAAAATATTAACACCATCGAACGTGCTGTCAATTTTAACCACGGCACGTACCTTCCTGGCCATAATAAGCCCGGATGGTCTGTGCGAGACCTTGAAGACCACACCACCATTGCCTGCTCCCAACTCGCAAATCTTCTCAAAATCGTCATCCTTCAGCTCTCCTACTTTCTGCTTCTGCGTGAGGAAGGCCTCCAGACGTTTCCTCTGCTGCTCATCCAGCTCCAGCTCCTCAAGCTTCTTTTGCAGGGCCTCTAGGTTTGTCCTGTACACACAAATCCCCATGCACCATGATTACAATAGCTCATAATTCAATGAGGTGAAACAAAGCTTAAGCAAATAAAAAAAATAGTGTTTAAACCAGAAAGTGAATGTAAAGTGTAGAGCAAATGATTGACGTTTCAAATTCCGAGAGAATCCAATGAATTTGGATTAAGTCATGGAGTAGATTTCCGGATTATGACATAAGTCTGTAGAAGCAGAGAGAATTTCTCCGTTTGGGATCAACGAAAGGAAACATGAAAAACAATTCCGGGATACATTGCTATTGTTCAGCCGAGACAAAGACCAACAAAGATAACTGAATGAGCCATTGTGCATGATACGGCTGTGTGCGTGCGTGTGTGTGTGTCTATGTGTGTATGTGTGTATGTGTGTGTATGTCTAAAGACAATTTCTACCTAGAACTCTACTTGGAAAAAACTGGGAGTTCCTCTGAGCATGTCTGCTTCTCCTTTGGCACTGTTGTCATGGCAATGCATTTCCTTAGCTTTCCATTCGTGGGATGAACCTTACTGACCTTCGATTCTCCATCTCTTTTTTCACTCCTCTCACACCATGTTCTTCCTTTCTCCCACTGCAGACCTGTCACCTTTCGCTTTTCTAATAATCAGGCACATTAAAGTTGAACACTTTGCTCAACAGTGCCAAGACTGCTCAAGGGCTCATGCCAAAAATAGCATTATGTCCGTTCACTTGTTTGACTTATGAATCATTTAACTGTATTAGTGTTCCTGGGCGATTCCTTCAAACAACTTTTCAAGTACAAATGATCAAAACTCTATTGACTGCATGTCAGGTTAACAGGTAAATGATGCAAGTTATTTTGCTGTAACGGAAATTGCAGATTGTAAAAGGAAAGACGTGTTTAAGAAGAAAACAAACCACTTCTATGGAGAACCTTTAATAAATTCTGAAGTAAATTATGTAACTGCACTACTGCACTAGTCCCAGCAACAACACAAGAGATGCTCTTACACATCTCATCATTTGCGCACAGATCTTTGTCGTCTCCATCCGTCTGTAATTATTATTGGATCACGGTGCATTTATTGTAGAGGCTTCGAGAGCGAATAACACTTAATCAAGCCAAAACACTGGTTCTCACCACCTTATCCACACCCGTAGGAAGAAGAGGCTTAAGTGTCCTCGTTTTTCTCCGACAAGGGAGATATAACCATGGTTACGAAGCTATTGCGTGGGTGTGCGTGGGTAGAGTGGGTGGCCTATGAAGTGGAGATGGAAAATGGCTCTGAGACACCGAAGCATAGAGAACACTCCATATCTTACGTAGGAGGTGCAAGAGCAACTCAATACCCACGGCCAACTGCTCACTTGAGCATGGCTTAAGCTCACACTTTACATTTGTGATTGACAGGAATGCTTACAGTATATGCAGTTTATTCAAGGTCTAGAGCTGCAATTAAACAGAGCACTATTTTATTAGTTTATTATAAACCTAACATTTTAGCCTGGGCCAGCACTAATCTAACGGCCGTTGATTAATAATTAACCATGTTCTTTCAGTCATCACCTGCCTGCTTATCTGTGTGTGGTCTGGCCAGTGGTTGAGAAAGATGTGTGTCACTAATGCACAGATTTACTCTGACCATGATCAAGCATGCGCCACAACGGGTTTGCTTATAAATCACATATGACTCATTTTCATGATTGATTCATTTCATTTTCTGTTTAAATGCCCTGGAAAGCGCACAGCTTGCAATGTGTTGGTTTTATATATCACTGATTGAAATTAGTTTGGGGAAACAGCTGCTGTGTACAGATACTATTTTTACAGTAGTACGTGTTTGTCAGCATTCTTTCCAAGATCAAGATAACATCACGTTATCTACTACTACTACTACTACTACAGTATGTATTATATGTACCTACTAGGCATGAGAATCACCAGGAACCTGAATACAGTATTATATACAGTATGCGCCTATCACAGTCTAAACCTAGTCAAGAATTTCCCATTATGAGACTAAATTGAGGCAGGTATGTGTAGTTCAGGAATTCAAGTCTAATTTTCTTGTTATAATTCATTTAAATCATAAACGAGTTACTGTGTAAAAAAAAAAAAAAAAAAAAAAAGATATTCCTTTTCTTTGCTTAAAGGTTTCTCCTTAGTATTTATGGATTTTTTTTTAATGGGGATTCTTAGTTGCAGTTCCCTGAGGTTTCAACTCAACATTCCTTTGAGATTCCTTTCAGAGGACTTACTCATCCATTCTAGCAAACTAGTAATCAGGAGGTTTTGTTTTCCATTTTTAATGACAGCAAATCAGTTTTTAATGTGATCCTATTGCTACTGATATGCATCGAAAGAGAATAAGATGAGAGTTCAATCACAAACCAGTACATTAGGCACTTATCTTGTATAGTGCAACTCAAATTGTCAGGCTGAGACTCGATTCCCATCACTGGGGAAAACTACAGATTACATTTGCCTCTAAGGAGAGTAGCAGTTTCAAGCACTGACAACAATATATTGTGTTGTTATATTAATGATAAGGTTAACGAGTCTGTTAATGACTTACTGCAAACCTTTCTCCTCTGAAGCACACACATACACACACACACACAGTTGTGGCACAGAGTTCCTCTGACTCATAGCGGAAAGAGGCATTCCACAAAGTCTCTCTACGAATCTAACTTCCTAAGGCTTGAACTCCGGCAACACAGACATGCATTCCAAAGAATGCACGCCACAACCTGTCCCGGCCTCCGTACTGGAATGTGTTCTACTTTTCCATCACCCAGAACAACACAGAGTACTCCAGCCAGTATACGCTGTCTGTATAAACTGTAAGCCACATGGTACTAGCCTTCAATAAACAGCTCTTCGATAAATGCCTTATCCTGCTTCTTACAAATATGCTTTGCTAATACACAGGAAGTGTGTCGTAACTTTTGGCACTGCAGGGAAGCTGCATGGAAGCTCATATCTATCTGACTGAAATACATTATTGAAATACATCAAACATTATTGTGTCCAAAGGAGATTTCACTGAAGCACCTTTATTAATTCCTCCTTGACCTTTTTCGATTTCGAGTCAGCAAATAAACTGCAATCGCATATAGACACGATGCACACCCACATGAAATCTGATGGGAGTATTACGGAACATGATCTGTTATGCAACCTTTTTTCACTCGAAATCTCTGCAGTGCCATGTGTAAAGAAGAACGCCTCTGCACCTCTTTCTACATCTTTCAATCAGTAATTGAGGCAAAAGAAAAAATAAATGTAAGGATGAAAGAGAAGTGTCTGAGCCATCAGTGCAACTTGATGGCCTCTGTGAAACAAGAGGCAATGACATGCACCACTGACTTCAGGCCACCAGGGCTTTGATTGGCTCATTGCTTAGAGAGAATGAGGGGGAAAAAGACCTGTCAAACTAAATCACCAGACAGATATGGTCCTCGGCATGGCTAGACAAGCACTAAACAAACCGCTGCACAAGGTCCTTGCTCTTGCATGTCTATTCAGATATTACATTGTGAAAAAGATGATTAGAGTTTAAAGGAGAGAAACGTGTTGTCGCAACTGTCTCCATTTTATTCTCGTTTTTTCTTGGTTTTTAAATTCCCTGACTTACATCTTTCCTATTTGAATGTTAATATTTTTGTGTGCAAGGTCTTCCTTTATTTTTATTTTTCGGAAACTGAAAGACCAGGACAGGTTATTAGAGAAAACAGTCGCACTGTTGTGTGTAGGCTGTTCTGGACGAACGTGATAAGAACTTCCTGTTTGGACATCACATTGGATGTGGCTACTTTAAGGGTTGAGGTTGATTCCCTGCAGAAGGAGTGATAGAAAAAAGAAAAAAACATTTTTAATAACAATGACAATGCAATAAAGAAAGAAAGAAATGACTGGAAAAAACTGGTTTGCATTTTTCTGCTAATCCCTTAGGCATAAAATCCATACAGGATTGCTACCATGTTGAAAATGTGTGAAATTGTATAGGGCCCCTTTTTGCTCCCGAAACAGCTCAGACCTGTGTGAGGCATGGACTCCACAAGACCTCTGAAGGTATGCAGTGGTATCTAGCACCATGAGATTATAACCGATCCCTTAAGTCCTGTAAGTTGCGTGATGAGGCCTCCATGGATCAAACATTTGTACAGCACATTTCACTGATCAGAACTGGGGAATTTGGAGGCCAGGTCAACACCTTGTACTGTCATGTTCCTCAAAAAATTCTAACAATTTTTGCATTGGGGAAGGATGCATTATCCTGCTGCAAGACACCACTGCCATTTAGACTTATCATGGTCATGAAATGGTGTTCCTGGTCAGTAACAATGTTACGTGTTAAAGTATTAACAAAGTATGATGTAAAGTATGTTCCCGTCACTTCTGCCATTGTGTGCACTTTTGGTTGAATATACATCTTTTTCTGCAACGATATATGTAAAGATATAAACTTTAAGAACTGGCTGTTCACTTGCTGCTTATATATATATATATATATATATATATATATATATATATATATACACTGTTTATACAGTGGAACCTTGGATTACGAGCATAATTCGTTCCGGAAGTGGACTCGTATTCCAAAACACTCGTAAACCAAATAGAATTTTCCCATAAGAAATAATGGAAACTCAAATTATTCGCTCCAC
>JAQMYL010000037.1:15470239-15480449 GCA_030014365.1 Clarias pachynema | reverse complement strand
TATTTCAGCGCCTGTGTTGCACTACCTTGACAGACCCCAGCCCCCCCCCCCTCCCCCCCCCGAAGTTTGAAACACAGTATGGAGGCAATCCTGAACAGTCATGTGAGATGTCTCTTCACTGATATGGGCCCTTAGGCTGACAAGGTCCCTTGGAAGAGCTATCCTTAGTGCAGCCAGCAGGAGATGTGACATGTTCCACATGGCAGTGAGGTATTGCAATCTTGGCATGCGTAAGGTGTCACGCAACATTTAACGTGGAGCACTAGAATGGAGTGACAGCCATCATGAAACCAGTGATGGAGACAGAGTGATGACTGTGGTGAGACTGTGAGCTGAAATGGCATCCTCTATAGGGCAGAGGGATAGAGAGCTATTCTCAACAAAGCAAGGAATAAGAGTGATATCTTCAGTGGGCCAGGGAAGGTGGGTAATGGTTCTCTATAGTTTAGGGCCCCCCTCCTCAAGATTTTCTTGAGGAGGCACACAGCGTTAAGCATATGCTGTGTGCCTCTGTCCCACTCTCCCCATCGCCTAAGGTGATTCCTCTCTAGGAGGTCTATGTTGGTATAGATTTTTTGTCAGGTTTTGTAAGGCAAAGGGAGATGCAAGTGCTGATTACATTTATTAACCAATTTGCAAACAATCACAACCAAGAAAATGAGAATCATGAAAATAAAATGTAGGCATGAGGCAATAAACATGCAGACTTTGAGCAATTGAACAGTAAAACACAAAGCAGGACGACGTGCCCATCAAAGGCTAGACAATGTGACACTGACAATAGTAGGTAATAATGGTGCTACTGAGGGTGAGGTGAGGCAGAGGTGAGAGTGATTGCAACATGTGATGTGCTCAAGCAAACATGCCTCCAAAAAGATTAATGTAGGTCAGCATCATGACAAAACAGATTTTAGTGTGATATTAAGCTAATTAAAGTGCAGACTTTTTTTCTAGATCTTTTTGGATGTCTTTAGCAAAAGTGTCAATGAATCTAGAGGTGACTGTACCTTGATGCACAGTGGAGGGCATCATTAAAAGGTGAAAATGTCTGGAACAACAGTAAATGTGTTTGAACTTGGCCATCCTCCAAAAGTGAGGTTTCAGACAAGGAACACTGTTGTAAATGAAGTCAACAGGAGGCACAGAGTTACAAAAGAACGTGCCGTTCTGCTTGATAGACATGGGAGAAACACTGCATGATGCACCAGAAGTACGAATGCTTCATGAATGTCTTATACAGAAGCGTGGGGAAAAAGAGTCTTCCTAAACAAAACAAACACATCTGCCATGAAGACATGCCAAAAATTCAGCAATTTTGAAAAAAAAAATTGGCCTAACAAGAAAGAAAAAAAAAAATTATAAAAGGCTATGTGTGGTGAAACCCTAATTTAGTAGATAAAAAAACTATTATGGTTAACACAGACTTAGCTGCATAATTTCACATTACCAAGTATGTCCATTTAACTTTTAACTGAAGTAAAAATTATGTAAATATAATGTAAAGCAAACACAAAACCAAGGTAAAAGTCAGGACAATACAATTCCTGATTTCCAAAATGAAATGTAATTTGCAGTAGGAAAATGCTGGACTCGTCAATTTGTTCTCTTACTGTAGTGAAACTAGATGTTCTCTATTCAGTTCAAAGAACTGCATTCTAGGGCATGACCACTTACCCTCACTGCGGTGTGTCTGGCTCACATTCATTTCTCGGCTTCATATTGCATTCAAACTGCATCCCACTGTGTCAAAGGTTGGCTGAATTGTACCTCCATTCAAGATAAGCTTGAATCATACTAACTAAACTGGTCTCTCTCTCTCTCTTTTCTGTCTTCCGTTTTTATGAGCTTCAGGTATGGGGGATCCACTGCCCTTTTCCCTATTGCTTTTCCCATGATAGAACGTGTCCAATACAAAATGAATGATCTGTATGTTATTGGTTTGCTTTCCCTATGTAGAGTCCCTAGCTTATTCAGCAGCAGCCTGCAATCAATGAAGGCTATAAGTGGAGTTAAAACCGCACCTGAGGCCATAGAACTGCCTGCTCAACACTGTGAGCTAATCTTTCGCATAATTTAGAGCCTCATGCCCTGCCTCTTGCTCATTATGATGGCAGGCAGAATAGGGAAGGCCTTAAACTCAGTGTGGGATGAGGGAAGAAGAGACCAGGAGGTTCCTCTGGTCATTATAATAGAACCATCAGCTCCAATAGAGAGAAGAGCCAGACCTGTGGAGAGCAAAGACCCATCTGAATGGTGAGATTTTATACAATTCCAATCAGAGTTAAAGTAAGGACGGTTAAATAATAGTTTTAAACATTATGAGTAATACAAAGTGTGGCTTGGAGCTTAAAAAGATATGATTTCTAAGTTTGGGAAGCATAAAAACTAAGTTTGTGCAAAACTATCTTCATAGAACTCTGAATACAAAAATGAAGGTGGATATCATGGCATTTCGCACCCAAAGAATTTGCAAGAGCTAACATTGTTTTCCCATCTCTGTAAATTTCGTTATATCATTCTCATTGAGCATCATTCAGCCAGTAAATTTCCTTCTATTTTTCTTTCTTGAGAGCTGTAAAACTACATTTTATTTCACATAAAACATTTAATTCATGTAAAAGTTAAGCATGGCTCATGTCCAGAGAAAGTATTGGAAATTAATTTTAGAGCAGAATGTCAGAAAGCTCTATCACCTCTATGCAATTAGTGGTGTCGAAATTCACACATTTGGGCTTTAATTGGCAGTGATTGCACAGAGCAGGGGTGAGGGCTGTTTAATTGGAGGCTGAGTGATGGCAGTAATGGCTCATTTGTTTGCCTGTGTGTGGTGAGGTACCCTTTCTAATGACCTGTGCGGAAAGAGTGGCATCAGAATAGGGTGAGAGAGGTGTAAGATTAATCACATTACCTTGTTTTGCAAAAGCTTAAAGCCTTTCTCAGTTGTCTATTGTGTTTCATCGCCTACACGGCGGCACAAAAATAATCTGCACTCATGCACATGTGTGTTTCAAGCAACAACACAGGAGATGACAATGACTTTTCTGTTCATATTGTTTTAAAGTTAGTAAAGAAACTTTAATGTCTTGCACAAGGACATTGTAAAGGTGGACCCAGGAAAAACCAAGAATGTATATTTAATAGCATGGTTATGCTAGATGGAGTAAATATGTCATGGCTCTGAAAAGTGCAGCCAGGGTCACATCGCCTCTATCTGAGAGCCCACAATTTTCTGCTGCATGCTATACTTCCATACTTTCAGCTTCTTTTTTCACTAGTAAAAGCAATGCAGATTAATTAGGAATTGAGCTGACCATGACAAACTCAGAATTTTAGCAGGTACTTCTTGATTTGCTTTGTTTTCTGGAATTTACATTATGCTTAACTGTATAAAACACACAGTATCATGTTCTTTTGTTGTCTGTTGGTTAAAATGAGACTTGAATACAGAAAATACAAATGAACATATATATATATGTGGTTGGCCAAGATAAGCCAAAATGGACAAATTAACCTAAATAAATGTGAAAGTAAATGGTCAGGTCGATCTATCTGTTTATTTTAGCCTCATGGGCTCATCAGTTCTGTTGGGTAGACGACAGACAGCTAACTTCTTGGTTTTGTCATGAAAGACAATACTTTTTTTCCCCGCTGCTTGCTTGTCTTCTTTATACGTCACCCACCCCAAAAAAAGTCCCTGCTCTGCCTTCTTACATCCTCAAACACTGACACTAAATAAATGAAGACACAGAACAGACTTGGAGGTCCTGATCTAGAAGGGCAATGGCTGAGGTGTGAACCACTGGGCTGTAAAATTGCTCTGGCAGCCATGCTATTGTTTCAGCATTTCATGGAAAGTTGCTCTGCCTGCTTCCCTGCATCCTTCTTGTCCATCTATTCCTCCCCATCGCCATCCTTACCTCACTGTCTCTTCCTTTAACTGTTCCACCCATCTCCTCAGCTTAGACTTTACCCCACTGTGGTTGTGCTGACCTTAGACATAGCCAGAAGGTTTGCCTGAATTGTACAATAAAAAGCAATAAGTGACCATCTTGTTTTGTATGGACCACCATCTGGCGCCACAGAGTGAACTAGAGAAACCTCATGTTATTTAGAGCACAAACCAGCACAAACCTCATTGACAACCAGCATATCAATTATTAGTTCTAATTAACCATGCTGTATGCACTAAACATGTGTTATCCTACTATAGTGCCAATAGTCACGGTGTGTGACAAGAATGCCTGGAGGGAGAAAAGCAACTGCTGTGTAACCAGGGCAGTGGGAGGTCAGCTTCTGGGCTGATTCGTTACGAATAATGATGAGGATTCTCAATGAAAGTTTTTCATGAACATTCAAATTTATAGACTTATACTATATATATATATATATATATATATAGATATATATATATAGACTATAGATATATACTGTATATCAATTGCAACAGGACTCTCATTCTTGTCATCTTGTAACCCTCTTGGAAACCTTACTCATTTTATTTTGTTTAATTAAGCCTATTTCCTTTTCGTTACATTTGAAATATTCCTTACTCAGACCGACACTGAGTTCATCTATAAAGCTTTGTCTCTGTCTTTAAATAAATCCAATTAAGTATGTTATGGTCCATTTGAAACAACTGAGGAGTGCACAGTACAGAGAACTAACAAGCACAACATTGCCAATGAACAATTGCCTATATCTTCTGCTACTACAGTAATTCTATTTATATAATATTATGAGGGTCACTCCATCCTTAAGAAATTGCCATATTTTTAATTAGAAAGTTGCAAATACATGAACGTTTCTTCCTGGTGGATGACAAGCTTCATTAGAAGTCCTGTCTCTTATATTAATGTTATTTTAATACTTGCATTTTTTCCACACTTGGGGCCATTTTGAGCCCAGATTTTGGTATGATTGGTGAAGTGTGAAAACTGTTTTCAGGCCTGGAAGTGTTCCAGCGAGCCAATCCCGTAACATTACTTCTTTCTACTGTCTTGATTCTATGGAAAGGGTTGTTACGCTTATTGATACAGAAAACCAGATTTTCATAGGAAGGGATCACTTATAATTTGTTAAACTTTGTGATGTAAGTGCTTGGACAGAGAGCATTGTGAAACATCCAACATCTCATGTCAGCAAAAAAGCTTTGTATACAAGTTTGGTTCCTTGTTTTAAGGTATTCCTGCATGATGATGTGTCATGCATCCAAAAAGAATCCTTTGCTGCGTTACAGTTGGTACCTAGGAAAAGTAAAAAGGATGAATTTTCTCCATTTTGCAAACCTGCATGGACAAATCCAATCAATCCACGGAAAGGAATTCCTTAGTGTAAAAGCAAAGCTTGCAATTATGAGACCCTTCCCCAAATGAGCCCAGAATCAGTCTTTAGTGCAGACTCAAGGTTTCAGTTCAAGTGTGAAAATGCCATAAAATGACTAAACGACTACTTAATTGCAGTTAATTATTACATATCACAGTCACTAAATAATTAATGTGGATGCTGGTCAATACTTAATACTACTTTGTACTTGCAGTCAAGACAGGGAACAGGTACACATTTTTTCTTGACCCAAAGATGTTAGCTGTGGATAAGGCGGATTATTGCAGTGAAAGATACAGTTGACTTTAATAGGTCCTTCCTGGGCCTTAGCCTAGCAGTGGCACTGGGGAGGGTGCATTCACTTGATTTATTAGGGTTGCCACGAACAGTGCTTGCCACATGAATAAACCATGTGCCCAGAATTAAACTCCTGTTAAATGACCTAGAGCATTTGTCAGGTGTTCCCACCACTTATTACCAGCACATGCCTACGTAGCCCCACACGGACCATCCAAAACCAAGTGCTACTGATCACAGAGTGCTGATTCTGTTTGTTTTACCCGGAGGTGTTCAAGCTTTGCTTACTTTACTGGTATATTTGCACTGCTGTTGCATCCTACTGGATGTCTTATTAAATGCTTAAGGTTTCCACATGTGTTATGCCTGGTGCATGTACTTAAACAATCCTTTTTTTTTTTCTTGTGACATGATCAAAAATGCATAAATAAACATACATCCTAGCCATCCACAAGGATGCTGACTGAAGATTGGGTTTACTAAAGATGAGTAGTTCCTACCAAGATCTGCATGGTTCATTAAAGGTCCGTAGTGTGTTAGTATATGCGACCTGTCATATGCACTATGGCCAATACTGTATGGAGTAGGTGAAATGTATCAAATTTTCAATTGTGGCAAAAATGTATTGATAAATACCATATTTTCCTGATCTTTCAACAGAACCGAAAATGTTTGAATCCTACACATTGTTTTAAAGCACGTCAATGAAGAATATACAAGCTAGTTAATCTAGTTGTGACAGAAAAACATTACATTTCTTTCACTATAAATCCATGCTGATAGCAAAGTTATTTTTAGGGCTAGCAGGGAAATCCTGGTATCAAAATGAGGCTGAGGGTTCCCACTTTCTAATGGAATCTGAAAAATCTCTATAATTTAAATATTCTAAAAAATGGAATTTCACAGATATTTCTGAGGCCTTTTTCTCAGATAAAATCTGGAGCCATATCTCAGCAACTGGACACAATAAAGTAATAAATCTGGTAACATAACCGAGCCTGTTGAACCAGGAATCTGAAAATATGCATAACTCGAATCACCCAAAATATATACATGTTAGTGCATAGCAATTAATTACTGGCTGGATTTCATTAATCATTCATTTTTGTTAAGCCATTTGTTATGCTTATTGGACCATGGTTTATAGGCTAAAATTGTATCTGAAAGAGCTGACTAGGATGACTGTGTTTTGGATTTTTTTTTTGTAAGATTAATAATTTAACCCCAGCTAGGCAGGAAATAAATATTTATACATTTATATAGGTTTACTGGACCATAGGTTGGACAGTTCATGGTTGACTTCTACTCTCATTGAACTATCTCACAACTATTTTAATAGTCATTCCCAAGTTAGCAATCCTTTTCAGTTCAGATGATCATAATAATTTGCAAATAGAGGATTCTGGCTAGGGGTATATGCAAGCGTATTTTTTTCTGTCAGAAAATAATTTTAATATTATATATAGCTTGTTGAGGGATTGTTATTTTGAAGGCTGCCAGCAGATACAGAAGATCACTCAGAGAGGATCACAGATGCTGCAGGCTCAAAGAATTGTCTGGCTAATTGTAATGAGCTTTGATAAGTCACATGTCAAAAACACGTGTTTTGAATCACTTGTTAAGTCTTCTAGGCTGGGCAGAGGACATAAAGTTTTGGTCTTAAGTCTTTTAAGTGTTTTCCAATGGATCTCTTCTATTCTTTCCTTAGAAAGACAAGGACAATTTTACACAGTCCAGTCCCACTAGACTGCAGAATGTATCACAGTGTTTACACAAAAGACAAATCTGTTTACTACTGACAGCATTATAGGTGCAGGACATTGTTGCCTATGTCCCTAATGTATTAACCAGGCTGTATGTCCCCTGTGCAGCACAATGAATGCAGCTAAATATCTTTAATTCTGTTTTCTTCCCCTTTTTGTCAAATTGGACCTTTTGTATTTTGCCACCCTATGATAAGTGAAGTTAAGTCAAAGGAAAATGTGGGTGCCAGGCAGACTGAAGACGAAAACACAGCCAAGTCTCCAGCACAATCAGCTGGATATTGATCTAAAGGCTGGGTTATTATTCCGTGTTTACAGACTGAGGGATGGCTCCATTTCATTGTAGAAGTTCAAATCCTTGTTTTTCTTCCATTACTCATCAATATCCATTAAAATGCATATGTCAGAATATATGAAAAAGGGGATTGTAACGTAGGTTGGCATTCCATTAAAAACTAGACAAGTTCTTTGTTTAAAAAAGTTATTTATTAAAAAAATATATTATACAAGAAACAAGAAACAATTTTGAGACCTTAAATCCTATTTCCCCATGTCTTTCTCAATTAAAAATTTTCACTTACTGTATTTATCAGTTATTCCTGGATAGCTTTGATGATCCCAGTTGGGATACTGTTTTTGTGTGTGTCCGCATGGGCTTGTTTTAATTTTTCCCCCCACTTCCCACAAAAAGGCTAAATTGCTTCTACAGTAGGTGTTAATGACTGTCCGAATGTGTGTATAGTAGCATGCCACTAAATTCCTGCCCAGTGGTCCTGAAAAAAACATACATGTAGGTGTATTTGATTAAAATATTACAGCAATAATTTATTAAAACTAAATCATTCAATAATTTTACTTCTACAGCTCAGTTGAATCCATTGGTGGTTGTAGTGTCTATTGAGTCAGAGCCTCTAAGCACTCGGCCAAGCTCTAGATATTTTGTTGACATATCTTTTATGATTGTATTGTCATCCTAGTTTTTTTTTTATTTTAGTTTTTTTTTTATCTTAAACATGCTTTCAATTTCTTTCTCATGCTTTTCATGAACCTTAATATAAAGATTTTTACAGAAGAGGTTTATAAACAGCAGCAGACAAATTCAGCTTGGTACATTCTGGTCCTCATGTCTAAGGTTAGATCCCTATGTGCGGAGCTTTCTATTAGTTTTATAGCATACTACAGGCCACTGGAAAGTTATCTGCTCCTAATAGCTATTAGAGTGATCTCTACTTTAACTTCATTTAGAAACCGAATGATCTTTCATTGCAAATGAAAAAAATACTATCACTAACATCACGAATCCTGGAGCACCAGTCAGAACTTATTCATTTCAGATAAATATACAAACATGACAAAGCTTTACCTCTACCACTAATTCAAACAATGTTAAGGCTTCTTGGCTTTTTATAGAGCAACAAATGAGGTAAACACCATTCTTGCTGATGCTAGTATCTCATAATTCAATAGAATGTGTAATAACTTTATATAAAGTTCCCCAAAGCGAAAGTCTCTATACCAGTCGGAGCTGTCTATAAATCTATCATCATTGCATAGCTGAATTCTTACAACTTTAACAGGGTTCCTCTGCATGTGAAGGAGCATACTGCTAAATTATGTATTCCTGTGAGAGGAAAGGAGGCCAGTGTCCTTTTGTTTGCAGCTACATATTTATCACCATGTCCGAGAGTGAATGAGAGAGAGAAGAGAGAGAAAAGAGAGAGAGAGAGAGCCCAAAGCTGACCTCTCCAATACATGCGAATCGAGCCATGTATTAAACCTGAGGAACACCGGTACTTTACTTAGATGAACATTACTGCCACAGCAGCACTTGCAATTGTGTCATTAATAACTTGTTCTCATGCCCTGTTGTTGAGGAGCCTGTTGAGGTGCCTCCTAAGAAGATGAGCAGTGATAACACTACAGGCTCTTATGATAATGTAGGCTTTCACCCCCGTGTGTCTTCAGGATAAGAGTTAGCCCAGCACATCATCATCTTCATGCAGAGACACCGTGTAGATTTTATATGAGGGATTTAGCAGCTGTTACATTCAGTCCCACTGCTTCTCTCACAGAATCTCTACTTCAGTGTACCTCTTACATTTATTTGTTCTCTCGATTATTCCCTTTGGGCATTCCGAGCCCAATCGTTCTCAATCAAATGTTGTTTACTCACTGTTTATCTCACTCTGTCGCTCTCTCTTCAGTTCTGAAACTTTTTTCTCACTATCTCTCTTTCTGTCCATTCCCAGGTGCATTCCCTCAGTAGTGTAATCTGGTTTGAAGTACTGGATCTACTGTGAGAAGCCATCCCCAGCCCAAGGCACAAACGTATATATAAAACCACCAGGTAGGTAGCTTTACCAACAGTATAGAGTGTGATGGACAGCTCAATTTTGATGAAAAACCTGAAGAACAAATGCTGTAAATACCATAACTAATTAATAAATCATGTCAACACAAACCAGATTTAAGGTAAAACAACTTAAACACTGCTTCAGACCTGAATGACCTCATGAGGACATGACATCTTCTAACAATAAAGCATATTTATCTTTGTATGATCCTCATTTGTGGACCATAAGGTATTAGGTCGAGTTCAGTTCTCAGGAGGTTAATAATGCTTTTTAAAATGTCATTGAATTTCATGAGGTACTGATAATTCCCCTGAGGAAAACTTAATGGTGGTCAGCAATTAGCATTAACTATCATGTTTCCCACCGTTATTACAATTACCAACATAGCAACATATCCGAATATCTATATGATAAGCCATCAACATTAGATTCATGGTGTAATTTCACTTGTGGATATACACATGGAATTGAAAG
>JAQMYL010000037.1:15440532-15454289 GCA_030014365.1 Clarias pachynema | reverse complement strand
TGTTTATCTCACACACACACACACACACACACACACACACACACACACACACACACACACACAGATATTCTCACAGTTATTTCCACCTAGGGGTAATGTAACCAATCCACCTAAATGTGTGGAGACCAGTCAGGGAAGAAATCCACATGCAGAGAACATTCGATTGTGTAAAGCTGCTTTGCGACAGTCACAATTGTTAATGTTTAATATACGTAACATAATATTAAAAAAAAAAAAATTTGTATAATTGGTTATATATTCAACAACATCATATGTAAATGTCCAACAATGTAGAAATGCATACCATGACTAGCTGCAGAGAGGAAACACTGAACCACAGTGGAAATAAAAACCCTTTCTTTGTACCCAGCGTTTACCTCCACCACGGTAAATCAGGGTACTCTTGGGGAGAACCGGATTATTCAGTCCTCAATCAACAAAATGCTGAATTCTTAAGAGACTCAAGGGAGAGGAAGATAGAGAAAGATAAAGAGAACTCCAGAGAAAGCAGAAGATAGGTGAAAGTATTGACTCTTTCAATATTTATGTCTGGAGAGAACCATGGGTGGAGAAGAGAAACAAACTATACCTCCTCAGGGTCAGGACCGAGATGGCAAACTTGCTGAACTCAGCTGGCCTCCTAGTGTGTCAAGTTAGAATTAATGTAGCATTTACTTAGAGAACACATCCACAGACTTATCCCATCCAATACACTGTAAACCCACTTTGTTGCAGGGCTACTTAGTGCTCATGACATCATTGATGTGGATTTCCTGACCTCTATTTTGACTCAGTTTGTTCATTCTTATTGCTGACCAGTTCAGCTTTGTTGTGTTTTTTTTTTTTTTTTTTTTTTGCCTTCTTCACTACATATATTTTTCAGTGAATGATGGGTGCTGGAATCACTGGTTCCTAAGTAGTATAAGGATCTATTGGCCATTTTCATTAACAAAAGAGCCATTTCATGATTACCAGCAGCCTGTAAATCAGCAGCCAACCCAGCAGCAATAGCCACAGTGCTCAAGATAGGAACATGGATGCTGCTAATGACCTATACTGACTTCCTGTGGAGACTTGCCATGCAGCCTTTTGAGAAGCTGCTTGCTGAAAGTGAACAGAAGAATAACAACAGCTCTTTCGGGGTGTGTCTGTTTTGGTGTGTGGCCATGTTTTTCTCCATCCAGGTGTAATATTAATCCACCATAATATAAACAGACCTGGTGATTGAAACCTAAGCATTATTCATAACTTTCCTATTTTTCATGCCAGGCATGGGGCCAGTCCTTTTCATTTATGAGCTTTCATCTGCAGAAATCAGGAACCAGTGCCAATTTTTAAATTAAATCTGCCCTTTTCCCTTGCACATAAATGGCGCATCATGTTTTTTTTTTTTTTTTACCATTCCCTGTAAATTTTCTTCTCCTTTATTTTTCTCCTTCTGTCTCACCCTTATCCATTCATGTAGGATTGTTAGTGAGCTTTACTGATAGAGAGGTTAGGTGGATTCTGTCATCAGTCTAGAGACTGTGTGCAGCCTGACAGAGACTAACAGCAGTGCCAAAACAACCATTGTATAAGATATGAGGTGCAACTGTAAAATAAACCTGTGTGTCCTTGGTGCTACTTTAATGCGTTACCTGCAGTGTTGGTTGAAGGGTGTGTCGGTAAGCCACTGATGAGGATAGGTTTGTTAGGAAAAAAACTTTGAATGTGGCACCAAGCCCCAGGGCTGAGGTTGCATGCTGTGTTTTGGTGATTTGGATTTGCATCAAAGGGGCCAACCAGCATTCGTTAATAGAGCAGCACTCACAAGGAGCCTGCAATATAGGTCAGCATCAAGAAGAGAGGGGATGTGGAAGAAACCAAAGAAGGAGAGACGGGGAAAAGAAATAGTGAAGTAAGTGTACAGTAGGTTTGTTGGTTTATTCCTGCTGGTTATGCATCTGTTGTAGTCCAAAGTCACTGAAACATATCACTTCTACCCAATCATAAACCATATAGAATGAAGATGCACTTTAGAAATGTCACAAGTACTAAAAATGAGCAAAAATCTAATTATTAATGTAGCCAGAGGACTTACTTGGAGCTATTGCAATAAATCACTTCTTCTCACACACATGCTCTACTTTTTTACATTTGTTTTAGATTTCCTCCACTCTTTTGATAGGAGAAATTGATTATATTTGAATGTTTGTTCAAAGTTTTAAAAATTAATAGTTGAATTCCTATAGAATTCTAAGTCCTCTGACTTTTGTTTGGTGGAAATCTTTTAATTGATAAAGTAACTTCACAGCATATTTTGTTTTGTTGGAACATTGCTAAGATCAGATGTGTCATATGTGATGATCAGATTTTTAGCAAATAGCCAACCTGTGTGATAGAGCCAAAACACATCAGATGCAATAGTATGGTTTGAATAGTAATCAATCAAACACATGATACTGTGCTTATATTTGATCAAAATAACTGTATGAGTCGTCAATGTTAGACTTTTCGTGAAAACTTAAGCTTAAAGTTGTTGCAGGCAATGTCGTGCCATCAGCATGGGGGTACTTTTGAAGTAATCGTGTGGATGTTCTTGTCAGGCCACTAAGCACACATGTACACTGCACTGATAAGTGCTAATAGAAGAGGTCCGAGGGGGTGGTGTCAATGATTATACTCTGCATGAGAGTGGATGAGAGTGAGCAATGCTGAAGCAGGGGTTTAAATGAAGGGGAGAATGGGGAATGAGCAGTGGGAATTACACGTACATCTGCTCATGGATAACTCATTCATCAGCAAAGACTCTCACACAGATGCTGTCAATCTAGCCCCTCAGCAGCACACTTACATGCTACTTTGTTAGAGCAAGGGGAAGAAATAGAAAGAGACAGAGATTCAAGTTGGTGTAAAATGATTTCAGAGGGTTGAACAGGCTATTTCTCAGAGGGCACCCCAAAAATACTTGTAAATAGATATCACTTTTCTAGCTCTGAATTGAATTACATTTGAATTAAATGCATTTAAAAAGGAAACAGTGTGGGGGAAAAAAAGTCAGTAGAGAGGACAGATATTGAGGCTTAGACAGAGAAAAAAAAAGAAAATGACTCCCTTCTTCGTATCTCTGCAGCCATCAATAAAGCCGTTAAATAAATCATTCTCTTCTTAATCATTCCTCCTATTCTCCTCCCTTTCTCTCGTCTCTGGTCCTTACCAGTCACTATTTCTCTCTCTAAACTCACAGCATTGCCTCTGCACAGCAGGATGCACCCCGACTCCATTTCATGTGCATGCATGCATGTGTGAATTTATCTCTATCGGCCCTTCCCTCTAATTATTTAGCTACTTGCATGCAGAGAAGGTGACAGAAGAGGAAGAAGGGCCAGCATCTAATTGCACATTGTAATTGTGCATTCCAAGCACAGTGATACCTCAACTAACAGTGCATGTGTACACAATAACAACATAGCTTAATCACTAGGACGCCTCATTGTAGAATGTAGAATTCACAGAATGAAATGTATAGATTAGTGCATTTTGTTTTCACATGTTTTAACTTGAATGCCCAACAGTATGAATTTCTAGCTTATGAATAGAAATTTTATGAAATTCAAGATCACTCAGTCTTCACTCAGTTTAATGAAGAAACATGCAGTCAGCCCTTGGAGAGCTTAAGTCAGACTCTGGGTGTGCCGCTGGCCCAATGGCCCAGCAGTCCCAAAACACTCATATGTACCATGCTGAGCTCCTTAATCCCAGCTGCTTGCTACACTTCCTGCTTGGAACATATCTCCACTGTTAACACTGAACAGCTCTTGAGGACTGCTGTTTGCTGGCATCCCCAACTGACCTCAGCAATTCAGGACTAGTAACTCCATGCAGGAGCATGAGGGAAGAATGAGAAATATATAAGGGCACAGAAAGTCAGCAGAGAATTTCCTGTAACAGTTGAGGTTCCTTGGACAAAGTTTTTTTGCATCCATCTGTGATTAGATGGATATACTGTAGGCAGTTGACAGATGTGTATGCCCATCTGTGATTAGAGACATGCATGCAGTTGTGGAATGATTTTTTTTTTTTTTAATTAATTGGTTGAGTAAATTACTGTAGTGGTGTTTTGCTTTAGCTGACAGAGAAGAATGAAATGCGTGACTGTTCTCTGTGCTACTCATTAAAGGAAACTTAAAACCTGAAGCACATTAAATATACTTATCGGTCGAAAATATGTGGACACCAGTCTATCATACACATATCTGGGTCTTCACCAAACTGTCACCACAAAATTGGAATCACACAATTAGTTATAAGGCCTTTTATACTCTAAACAATAATATTAGGACCCCTAACCACCCAAGCACAAAATAAGATTCATAATAACTTTATTTATATACCATCTTTAGGTTGAACTGGAACAATGACTGCGCATCAAGACTTACACTACTGTCCAACATCAGTGCCCAGCCTCACTAATGCTTTCATAGTTCAATGAGCAAATCCCCAAAATCTTGCACAAATCCTCATCAGAAGAGTGTAGACTGTTATAAAAGAAGGAAATAACTTAATATTAATGGCTACTAAAAGGGATGATCAGAATCTAGTTAAGATATCAGGTGTTTACATCATATAGTGTATGTTTTATTGCAATATTTGTTATGTTTAGAACTTCAGGTCATAATTTGTGGTTTGGTCCTGCATTTTGTTATTCCAGTAAGAAATTAGCAACGGTCTGAACCTCTGATGTCACAGGGAGCATTGCTTTGCCCCCTGTGATGTTTTTGATGGTGGTGTTAGAAAGAAATTTGGAGCTTTTAAACTAACTACAATATTTGAGTGTTGTTTGTTGAAGGTGGATTTTATAAACATTTAAAAGGCCAACAATTACTCTGCACTACACAGAAAAAAATCTAATGATCATTATATAATTATTTTAATCTTATTTATAGCTTTTTAAATAAACTATCAATGTTAAGATTTTTACATCATTTGAATCCTTCTTTAGAAATCTCCTATATTAACTAATATTTTTTGTCCAATCCATCATTTGTCCATTTGAAAAGGCTTAAAAATGCCATTCTATGACCTTTTCACCTTTTAGATTATGACCACATCAGCATTGTATTAATTATTTTCCAACATGAAATTCATAATGATGAAGCGGCATTGTGCTTGGTAATTACGTTCAGGTCATACCAGGACTTGTGCAGAATAACAGAACCCAGCTATGAGAGTAAAAGCTACCTTTATTTCTCTACATAATCCCCTTCTACACTAATGCATTTATCCCAGCATTTCACTAGTGCTTGGATACCATCAAGGTAGAAAGTTTTCTCAATACGACGGAGCCATGATTGGACTGCCTGTCTAAAAATGTCTAAAATGCTGGTCCCAGGGATCTCTTTTGATGACCTAAACATGTGGAAATCAATTCAGTACTGCACTGGGATAGGCAAAAACTAACTGAATTCTTGTAATGTGCAAAAAAATCTTCAAAAATGATTACAGTAAAACCTCGGATTGCGAGTAACACGGTTTGCGAGTGTTCCGCAAGACAAGCAAAGATTTTAAATAAATTTTGACTTGAAAAAAGATGCAAGTCTTGGTTTACGAGTATCGAGTATCATGTATCACGCATGCGCTTCTTGTTTTGACGCAGAGTGTCATGTGATCACAACTGAGCCAATGGTTTTTCTCTCTCTTGCGCTGCAGAATTGTGGGTAATCGTCTCCCCTGCTGGGTCTTAGTGCCCGTCACTTACTGGTATAATCAACATCCGTGCACGCGCGTACTGTTTACTATAACACTATGACCACATGTGTGTGTGTAAAACACATTTTATTTTGTGTTAGAAAGCGCGTTTGTACAGCGCGCGTGTACTGTTTCTTATAACACAAGTGTGTGCGCGCGTGTAAAGCAAAAGAAAGTCTCATTAGTGGTTAAAAATCCATTTTCTCCCTCTCTGTCGTTATGTGTGTGCGGGCGCGTAATTTGACACCATGCCGGTTCACGCACACACACACACGCACACGCACACACACACACACACACACACACACACACACACACACACACATGCTAAAGGCGAGAGAGAGAGAGTGAGTGTGAACTGGCACGGTGTCAAATTACGCGCACGCACACACATAACGACAGGCTGAGGGGCTGAAAGTAAGAGTCTCCTCTTACTTTAGCTTCAAACACATATACAAACACACACACACACAGCGCTTGCGCGCATAAATGGAAGCACTTCTGTCGGGATTTATTTTTACTTTTTTTTAAAGGTAAAGTGCAGTTTAATTTGTTTTATTTTTACTTTATATTTTGTATTAATTATTTTTATGTATTTATTTTTTGGGGCTGTGAAACGAATAATTTGAGTTTCCATTATTTCTTATGGGAAAATTTGCTTTGATTTATGAGTGTTTTGGAATACGAGCCCACTTCCGGAATGAATTATGCCCTTAATCCAAGGTTCCACTGTACATGATTAGGACAGTTCCCACAGACAGATACGTCGCTTCCGAATGTGGTCAATTTTCATGCATCAGGCGTTCCACTCGCTGATTGTTCACAGAAACGACTGTAGTGTACTCTAAGCCACCTCAACGGGATTGTCATTCAGGGTCATATGACCTTCTTTAAAACATTTGCACCATTCAAATGCTTTGCTAAAGTTCTCATCACTGTATGGTGCTTGAAGTCTTCTGTAAATGTCAATCAGTTTACACATTCATTCACAAGAAATTTCATCACAAGTCCTGGTTTGACTTGAACGCCCTTTGTAGTTTATCCACATATTGGAATATGAGTTCCCCAGCTGTAATAAATCCCTGCATTTTAGATAAAAAGGGATGCTGTCTGGAATTCTTCCACTGCATACAGAACAGTAATTGTTTACTTCAATGGAGAATAAATCAAATGATGCAATTCAGCAGTGCTGGCCCAATTGCTTTAATTTGTTCTAGCTACTCATGCAAATATTTATGCTTACAAATATAGTTGTTTTAACAGTATTTCATGTTCCTGTCAGTGCACTAGCACCAATGTCAGGGAGGAAATTCCACTTGTTCCTTGCACCTTTGTTTTTGTACTACGAGTTTTGTTCAATCAAGTCTTATTACTGTTGGAATTCCAAAAGCTCCAACATTATAATCAGTAGGTGACAGTAATAGTTATGCTAATCATTGCTGGACTGGTAATTTTACAGATATCGACACTGCTTCCTTCCACAGTTATCACACAGATGCACCGCCATTACACTTAAAGAGAGATTCTTGAACATTGTCTTGAGTGCCAGAAGCCTTTAGATAATCATGATTATTGGGTACATCAAAAACACTTATTACTTGTCCTCAGGAGAAGGTTAGTGGGTCTAAAATCACTGAAATGCTTTAGCAGTTCTGTTGCCAGCTACTGCAAGCATATTTATATAAAGCAAATCCTCTGTTGTGGTCATTTCACAGTCTATGAGTCAACCTTGATTTTATGGTTCATTTCCATGTTTATGAAGGAGCACTACAGGATTCAATTTATTTCATTGATCATTACATTTGATGAAGCCTTTGCTCATCATAGCGAGATCGAGATGTTAATTCTGTAGCTCTGGATCCGCAATCTCTGGTGGTACACGAGGTCCCATTATGATGAGATGAGGCTACTGAAGAGTAGTGTAAATCGACATCAGTTTTTATGAGTTCATGGATTCACTTATTACAGAGCTTTTTCAGCATACAGGTCAGTAGTTCTTGAGGCATTCTCTATGTTATGGAATATTAGCAAGTTACTTATTGCAAGTTATATATTAGAATAATAATGTTACAGCATGTATAAACAGTTGTTCACTCACTAGATTGTCTTTTTTTTCTCTTTCTTAAAATACAAAAGGCAAGAAAAAATTGTTTGTCTGAAAAGGCTTATAAAAACTCTTGTAAAGTGCTTGTAAAAGTGTTACAAAAATCTGACATACTGTACTGGGATTCCTGGCTTAAATTTTAAATAAAGATCTCCTACCAGATCAAGTTTATATTGTGATTACCCGCCATCTGATTTTCTATAAATTAGTTGTTACTTTAGAAATGATTCTAATGAGCACATCAATATAAACCTATAATTTACATTATACACTGCATAAACCCATCAAATTTGGGAATTCAACAATGCTGTGGTATAAAGATGAATATCTGAAGGGTGAAGAATCTGCAGTAATAAACACAATGACAGAGATTGGCACTGACTGTCAAGTGGATTTAGAGACAGATGAGCATCTCTGTAGGGATGACAACCTTTATGTTTCACCTCTGCATGGGCCCACAACTGCATGAGGGAGCTGTATGCCATCCATGCTTTACTGTTGTGGCCTCAGATATTCTGTGGGTCGGAATATGTCTGTATGTGTTTTTGTGTGGGTGGCATTATTTGCAGTCTCCCTCCAATCTTCCTACTCCAGCAGTCTCCTGATGTTTAACCCTGCAGTCCACAGCAATGTTGCAGTGATTACGGCCCGTCCTAGGAGACATTGATTGTCCTGCTCCTCACAGGTGAGCCCCACACAATGCTGACGAATGAACTCTCGGCCCTGCCAAGTCCAATTAACTGTCAGTGTTGCATTGACATGCTCCATCGGTTTGTGAGAAGAGCAAAGAAAAACAAACTTTTAATCAAATTGTGTTCCAGTCCCAAGGGTAACTGGAGTTTTTATCCGGACTTGTGTTCTGTTTCTCTTCTACTGTTGTTACAATGTACCCTAAGAAGACAGTTTTGCAAGAACACTGTTGTTATTGTTGTTAAATACAGGGGCTGACAGACTGCATATTTTTGGTGGACTTTATTTTGTCATCTATCTTGCAACTACAGATGACATTTTTTTCTTTCTTGGACTTTGTCTCTTTTATTCTAGGGGTCACCACATCGGATCATTTGATCCGCATGATCTGTAGCAAACCTCCCATTTTTTTACTGGACTTGGGCCTGGCGTTGCAGGCAGCAACTGGGTTGTGTGGAGCGTAGGGTTAAGAGTCTTGCCCAAGGACCCGACTGTTGTGACCCAACAGTGGCGGGCCTTATACCCTCGACCTTTCGATCACCAACGCAGAGCCTGCCTGAGCCCCCACTGTCCATATAGAGAGAGGACAAAAAGATAAAAAAAACAGTAATTTTATTATTCTACAAGTACATTTTCCTAGCAAGGTTTGGGTCAACGTATCCCAGTAGAGGGAAAGGTCACTGAAAATCAATACAGGGTTATTCTGACTGATCACCTTTAACCTAAGATGAAATTTCTATTCCTAGATGATAGTGCCCACTCTGCAGGGATCAAGGTCTTAATAAATGGTTTTACGTATGCATGGGGCATTGGAAATACCTAAAAAAAAAGTCTATAATTCATAAAGTACACCTATATTTTATTGAAGAGCAACATGTGATATTGAATAATGCAAGTCACAAACTCCTAGCTTCAATAATGACAACCTTGTTTAGATTAGGTGTCTTTCATGCAAATTATTTAGGTAACTTTTGCTTCCCTTCGCCAAAATCCCAACCCCCGGCTGTCATTTCACATTAAACATCTACATGTGTGCATCAGAAAATGATATATTATGCATGAAGAGGATGGACATGTGGTCTTTTTTGAGGCTGTGATTCAGATAATGTTTTTCAACAAATCTTGGCAGTTAGCATGTCCTCACATAACATTAACTGGTAGCTGTATGGCAGAAAGCTAGCATTAGCTGGCCGGTTTACAGTATGTGATAGGTAGCCAGTATATAACACTGTACCTTGGATAAATTTACTGCCTAGTTAAGTGAAAGTTATATTGATAAGTAAGTAGGGAGATTCTGGTTACACATTGAATAATCTAATGTTATTTGAAGCTGAAATGTATTTTTCCCAGGTTGCAAACCTGCCAGAGACGATATAGAATATTAAATGACCAGGAACAAATAGCTGTCTTAGAGAGATCAGTTGTTCCACACTTTATTTAAATATGAGTATGGTAAACATAGCAACATGAAAAGTGGACTCTGATGAGGTTGTCAGTCTGAGCTATAGTGAATGAATGCTTAATTATTTCCACCTTATGAATAAATTTGGGGCATTATCAAAAAAAGTTTGAGGCAAATTATTTTGTGGACTTGTTATTTTAAATCAAGCAAATCATCTGCATAATCTATTATTGTGCATGAAACTTAATTGAAGAAATCAATAAACTGTTGACCAGAATAAATGATTGCATAAGGCAACTGATTTATCATAACCTTGTCATTAAAAGTCATTGGGGAATATTTGCCTGTTCATGATGAGTGTCGTGTGATGTTGCTTCTGAGGTCACACATTAAGCTATAGAATGTACTAAGCTTGCAGGTACACAATGTGAAATTGTCTTTAGATTGATCTTACCTACAGTAGGTGTTAACTTCAGGCAAACTGAAAGATGAAATTCCATTGACCTTGAATAAAAATCAGATGTGGTCCTTTGAGCACTTAATTACAAGGTAACACAATATTACAACTTCAAATTATTTAGCAGTTAATAATAACCAGTTACACCATTCACCGTCACAGGCAATGTATGCTGAATATTAACATTTCAGTTTTACACTGGCCTTATTTTGAATGTAACCAAACAACTTTCACAACATGTAAATCATCACACATCACCTTTGTCTCATGTTTGACCTACTTGTTACACTGTTGCTCACATGAATAATGTAATTTAGCCTGTAGGTAAATGCAGATGAACAGACATTTTTGTTGACATTGAATTGAAGTATAGACTTCCTGTCAGCTCAGCCCAGTCTGGCCATTCTCTTCTGATCTCCCATCATCAAGGTATTTCAGCCTCCAGACACTCCATTCAGGATGTTTTATTTTTTTCGCACCATCCTGTGTGAACTGCAGAGTCTGTTGTGTATGAAAATTCCAGAAGATTGTTGTTTGATGAAGTACTCCTATTTAGTACTCACAACCATGCCATGGTTTATGTCACAGAACTCACATTTTCCCCTATTCTTATATTTGATGTATGCATTATGCTGCTGCTATGTGATTGGCTTATTGGCTAACTGCATAAACAAGGTGTACAGGTGTTCCTATTAAAGTGGTCAGCAAGTGTATATTAAGGAGAAAAGTTAACACGTAGGTCGGTTGAATTCTCTCTCCCTAACAGTTTAGAATAATGGTACCTTGGGACTCGTATGGGGGCCAGGGTTTCCTAGAGGCCAGCCAAATACAGCCAGTACATTAAGTAGTCTGAATAAATTGTGTTTGATACCACTTTTTATCTGAGAGCCAGAGTACTGTTCACTAACATAAATATTGTGAGCAATAAAATAATTCAGCACCTTGTGCATTTTAGCTGAACCCCTACATATCTTGTAACATGATCTGAAATGTGATACAACAAAAAATGTCTTATGGAAGAAGTCGTTTGCAGAGCTCTGGCAATGCTATGCTTTTCAAGCTATGATTAGGTAAAATATAGTTTCTTTTGTTCTCAAAACTGCCCTTCGCAGAGAAGGTAGGCATACTAATTTGTCCAAGGTCAAGATAAACAACTCAAGCCTCTCCTACTTTGATAATCTTAATGCAGACATTAAAAGTCTAGAAATTCAATTAAATCCCTGCCTTTTGCCAGTAAGGTAAAAGCTGAAGCCAAAGGGACAAAGAGACACTATCACATCGCTATGGATTAATAAGAAGGAAAAAGGGACAAAGTCTGTGATCTGTGCCTCAGAGAAAGGGCATCTAGATGATAAGGATCAAAGGAGAATTTTACAACAAATGTACTGCCTGCCAGATGATTGGGTGCATTCATGAGAATAGATGCAAAACTGCACACTAAAACTGCATTTAAAGAAACTGTGTAAGACACCAAGGTCATTCTGTGAGGACTACAATAGAATGGGTCTCAAAATTAGCTGTTTGCTCAGCCCAATCAGCCCAATGAATTGCAAAAAACAGTGTAAATGTTATATACATAATCTCTCCTAGTGTTTTAGTATTTCTGAAAGCATTTCAATCCATCAAACATGCATATATGCATATATTTTTTTCTGTGAGAAAATGAGTATTTACAAGCATCTGTTCTCTTCCTCTATATCTATTGATTATGTGATTTCATACTCTATGAATTAGAAAAATAGAATGAGATTTAGATTCACGTGAACTAATGTAGATATGATCAACCAATTTTGTACATCAGGAGAAGAAAAAAAAAAAACACCTTCCCTCAATGGATCAATACAGACTCCTCTTTCGCAGATTACACCACAGACCCCAAACAGGAGAATTAGATTTTCTCTTTTACATTTTATTTTTCTTCTCATCAGACATCTGCAGCTTTATCGGTTAAGTGACATGACAAATCATTTGCTTTGCTTTTGAAGGCTTCATGATTGCCAGCTGTTCTCATATAATGCTCAAAACTCTAGAAATGCTAGAATTTGCCCACCACTGGGTATATTTGTTCCTTTATTTTCAAGTCTCTATTTGCCTCCTGGTCACACAAACAAAATGAATTTCTCAGCAGGTCACTCTTGTGAACCTTTGACTTCACTATGACTTTGAGAATGCACAAGAATAATTCATGTGCTTTGGCAAGTTTCGATAGATGAGTAGGGAGCAAAAATGCTTTCAGCGCTCCAGAGATGCACTCTGGATAATTTTTGCACCCTGATCTTGGCATAAATTCCTTCTTGGTCTGGTCTCATGTGAGGCCATATGTGATGGTTGAGCAGTTGAAGGGGCAGTGGGACAGCAATGACTGACATGCAGTGGAAGACTTTATTCCTTGGGATGGAGGTCAGTGAGAGTAAAGCTTTATTTCAAAGCCTCTTTCCAGCTGCAGTCCAGCCCTTTCTTGTTAAGTTGCAGTCACTCTGGAAATAAAGCCTTAGTTAAGGACCATGTGTAAGTGTCATGTGTATATATACACACACATGTAAACGACTTAACATTTGAGTTTTCTGCAGATATGAATGGCCTGTGCTTCCACTTCCGGTTTAATCACGGACGTAGCCCACGTGTACTGTATGAAAAACGGACACTGCAGTGTACCAGATACCAATATTTGTAATTATATACAATACTTTCAGTGTCTAAGTGAAATGTATAAAATGTCCGATATATGTGTGTGAAAAGGGTGCGGGAGTAATGAGTTGGCCTCACCAGTTTCAGAGAATCAGTCTGGAAGCACGATGATAGAAAGCTGTCCTGAAAAATTTAGAAAAATCCTCAACAAAACAGAGTTCACAGTCCAGTACAGTGGAAAACAGCTCTGAGACAAAATAGCGTCCGGGATTCCCCTCACTATTTAAAGGTGCATAGACAACACTGTTACATTTGATGTCTGAGATTAATTTCTTTAGGCATGATTACGGTTTTTGACCACATGATGGCAGTGTGAGGAAACGGGACAGATTTAGTCAAGTGGATTGGTATGCTTTACATTTTATATTTTTGTCAAAGGACTCACTTTGTCAGACTTAAGAATAAATCGGACTTGCAAACGTGCTGCCAGAACAGAACTTGTATGTACATGTTATCAACATCAACTGTTATCAATATCAACTGTTTATGAGGGTGATTGCCTGAGGAAGAAACTGTTCCTGTGTCTGGCAGTTGTGGTGTACAGGGTTATGTAGCACTCGCCAGAAGGGGGAAGGTAAAAAAGGTTGTGTCCTAGGTGTGAGGGGTCTGTAGCAGGGTTTGACATTGGCACCCGCCCACCCGCCAAATGCGGGTAAAATTCGGCTGTGGCGGGTAATAACTTTAGTCTC
>JAQMYL010000037.1:15420738-15440432 GCA_030014365.1 Clarias pachynema | reverse complement strand
GGCTGAATGGCGAGTGACTCCGGAAATCCACTAGCCACATTGGCCAGTGAGCAAAAAAGTTAATGTCAAGCCCTGGTCTGTAATAATTTTTCCTGCCTGTTTCCTGGTTCTTGTAGAATATAAGTCATTGAAAGTGGGCAGGGAGCAATGTTTTTTTTCAGCTGTTTTTACTGTTTGCTGCAGTCTGTGTCCTCTTTTGTGGCTACTCCAAACAAGGCGATGATGGATGTGCACAGGACGTATTTAGTGACTGCAA
Organism: Clarias pachynema; assembly: GCA_030014365.1. Taxonomy (NCBI): domain Eukaryota; kingdom Metazoa; phylum Chordata; class Actinopteri; order Siluriformes; family Clariidae; genus Clarias; species Clarias pachynema. The sequence continues at coordinate 15,440,176 of JAQMYL010000037.1, read as the reverse complement.
TATAGAATTGTATCAACAGCTTATTTGGCAGACCATGCCTTCTCAATTGTACAGTTCTACAGAAAGTAAATCCTTTTTGGATAGAGTTTATTTTGGACTCCCATTTCAGGTCTAGGTAAATGGTAGTTCCCAGAAACTTTAAAGTCTCCATGGACGATGGATATTGTGAGGCGGAGTAGAGTTGAAGGGTGTTTCCTAAAGTCCACTGTCATCTTCAAAGTCTTGTTCGTGTTCAGCTATAGATTGTTCGTACTATATCAGACCACCAGTCGCTACAGCTGGGTCGTTGGATGTGCAGTCATTGGTTTAGAATAAGAATAGCATTGGGAGTGGCACACATTCCTGGGGAGTACCAGTGCTGACTATCTGAATATATAAGACTGCATCCACATACTAAGGGTATAACGATAAAAGTCATGGATTGGTATGTGCCTCGATGTTGTAGTCACAGTTCAGGATGTTTTCATTAGAGTGAAGTAAAAAAACACATGACATTAATTTATTATGAATTTAACTTGTATATATATATGAACTACTAAACATTGTTAAACTGGCCATAATTATCTGAGCATATAAGGAATGGCCATGAAGTCATCCTTCTTTCTTTAAAAACATAACTATAGCTATAAATACACGATACATATACACAAACTATGACTACATATCATGAAGTCATGAATAGTAACAGCATTATCTACAGCAAATAGTGCAAACAATGTTTTTTGTTTGTTTGTTGTTGTTTTTTTTTTGTTGCTTTTTTTTTATAAGGGATATTTAAAAGGTGTTTTTTCAAAAAAAATATTTGCACTTTTTAGATAGCAGATAATTTTTTCTAAATAGGTCTTTCATGACACAAAATGTTACCACAACAGGGAAACCAACTTGTGATAATCTCCTCAAAGACAATTTCTTTCGCCAGTAACAGATTGATGTAAAATCTACATGACAGCACATAACATCAGAAATAAACATGTATAACATGCACATAAACATGCACAATGATGATTAGAAAATTTTAAACATATATTTCAATAAACCGAATTAATGGAGAGAATTGCCCGGCACAAGTTAAAGGCAGACTGCATTCCTCAGATCACAGCGAGCATTGAAGTCTTGTATGAAATTTGAATGTGTGTATCATTACACCCCTAGCTAAACTACCCAAACAGTCGATTTTGTGATTGAATGATCTAATTCATCATAAGTGTTAGGTCCTATCTGTTCCACCTACATAGTCAGAGCTTAATCACTGCTGATGAACACTGCCTCTCTGACCCTGGCTAGTAGAGCATTGCAGCTCTGCTCCCATGAGTTTGTCCTCCACATCTGATTTTCTCATCTATGGTGGGCAAACTGCCACCTGCAGAGAGCTGAAAAATCCCACACCAAGATTTATCTCTTCATGAAGAGCATTAGCATAATGTCAGATCATTAAAAGTCAATTATCCTACCCTGTGTGGGTACATGGGGTATGTGAGTGCTTTGGTGTGTTTGAAAATTCACTTGAAAAAGGTTTCACCAATGTTTTACCAAACAGGAAGCGTTTACCCAAACCAGTCCTCTACAGAATTTTTTTTTTTTTATCTCTTTTTGAATAAGTGAGGAAAATGAATCGTTAAGGTTAAATGATTTTTAAACATATAAAGTTTTATTATAGAGTGTTTTTTTTTTTTTACTTTTTCTGTAAAACTTTTTCTGTAGAACTCTGTAGGATACTAGACAACTACTGAGATTCATGGTTCTACTGAAACTTTTGCATTGTGTAGCAGGTTTTGTTTTTCATTATTTCCCACTTACAGTAATATACCACAGGTGTCCATTGGCAAAAAGGTTTGGCCTTATCTGACTATGATATGTTTTTAATTGATATCTCAATTTTGTTTGTAAGTAAGGAGAATTTTGTATGTATGTTTTTAAAACTGGTTGTTGTTATTGAAGAAATACCTAATGGTAAATCAAACAAGCAACAAATCTTCATTAACAAATATGCAGATTATGTAGTTTATATAAAAATTTTGTTTCTCATTAGATCGATGATACATAAATCCATAAATTTTACTTACACAAGTTACTAATTACTGGATTGATTAGTTAATGCCAAGCATGGCACAATGCTTACTCACTCACAAACAAACACACTCACTCACACACTTCAGGGAATTTGGAAACGGCAATTAGCCTATCGAGCCAGAAAACTGGATATATATAAAGTTATATAAATAAAGGTTTATATATGAAGTTGCAGGCACATCTATCTAGGCTGGTAACTTTATATAATAAAACTGTATAGTTGGTGAACAAATAATTTGAGTGGTCAAGATGGTTTTTGGAATTTTTATCTGTCTGTTTGTTTGTTTTTTTGTGCACACATCACGTAACAAATTTTAATAGAGTTTTTACAGGCATATTTGGCCAAGCTTAAAGTAACATCTAGGCTTTTTTTATTGCAGTTGGCTCACGGGAAGAGAACATATGCTAATTCAAAATTTAAATGGAAAACACCCTTATATCATTAAAAAAAATCGACCTTGAAAAAAATCATTAAAGATTTCATCCACTCCTGCTAGAAGAACTTTTCGGGACACACAAGAAAAATCCACTAACAACTTCAAGAGAAGTACAGGCTGCTCTGGAAAAAGTGGTGTTGTTTCAAGAAGCAAAATAAGGAGGTACTTGAACACAAATGACCTGCATGCTCGAGTTGCCAGGAGAAAGACGTTACTGTGCCCATGCCACAAAAAGGGCCGCCTGCAGTATGCCAGACAGCACCTAGACAATCCTCACAGCTTCTGGAGTAGAGTCATTCGGAGTGATGAGACCAAAATGTAACTTTATGTTTGGAGAGACGTTAACAAGACCTACAATGAAAAGTACACCATCCCCACTGTTAAGCATGGTGGTTGAGCTTTTATGTTTTGGGGATGTGTGAGCTCCAGTGGCACAGAGAAGTTAGTCAAAATTGATGGCAAGATGAAGGCAGCATGTTATCAGAACATACTGGCAGACAATTTGCAATTTACAGCACAAAAACTGCACTCAAGACTCTTTTAGATGTTCCAACATGATAATGATCCAAAGAACAAGGGCAAGTTCACCCTCTGATGGTTACAGCAGAAAGAGGTGAAGGTTCTGTAGTGGTCATCACAGTCTCCTGACCTCAATATAATTGAGCCACTTTGGGGAGATCTCAAACGTGCTGTTCATGCAAGGCACACAAAAAATGTACAGGAACTGGTGGCATTTTGCCAAGAATGATAGGCAGCTACAGTATACTACCAGAGAGAATTAAGGAACTCATGCACAACTATTAAACACTGCATTGCATGCCATCATTGATGCTAAAGGGAGCAGTACACGAAATTAAGAACTAAAGGTATGCAAACTTTTGAACAGGGATTATTTCCTCTTTTTCTTTATTGCCATGTTTTGTTTGATTTGTGTACCATTGTGTTATACCCTACATATGAACTTGAGTCCTACAAGGAATAAAATCGATTAGTTTTGCCTTCTCACCCTTGTTGTTTTTATTTAAAAAATGGTATACATCTTTTGAGCACAACTGTATATATATATACACACACATGCACACACGCTAGTATGCCAGTACTGGGTTGGACTCTCTTACTTTCAGAACTGGCGTTATTATTTGTGGCTTAGATTCACCAATGGGCTAGAAAAAAGAGACTTGGAGATTTGTATGCTGCACATCCACAGTATGACTCAAATTCCCATTCCACCGCATGCCAATGGTGGTCTATTGGGTTATGATCTGGTGAATGTGGAAGCCATTTGAGTATAGTAAACTTTTATTCTCTGTAAACCCTAGAGAGGGTTTTGTCTGAAAATCCCAGTAGTTCAGCATCTTCAGAAATATTCAGACCAGCCTGTCTGGCACATACAACCATGCCATGCTCAAAGACGCCTAAATCACCTCGGTCAGATTGTCTTGACTAAGTCTACATGCCTAAATGCATTGACTTGCTGCCATAATGGACTGATTCGAAATTAGTGCAACAAAGCAGTTGAACAGATGTACATGATGGAGTGACTGGTGAGCGTGTACATACAGTACAATGGGGCAAAAAAGTATTTAGTCAGCCACCAATTGTGCAAGTTCTCCCACTTAAAAAGATGAGAGAGACCTGTAATTTTCATCATAGGTATACCTCAACTATGAGAGACAAAATAAGAAAAAAAAACCAGAAAATCACATTGTAGGATTTTTAAATAATTTATTTGCAAATTATGGTGGAAAATAAGTATTTGGTCACCTACAAACAAGCAACATTTCTGGCTCTTACAGACCTGAAACTTCTTTACTGTAACGGGTTTGACCCATGTTGCACAGATAGCACCATAAAGCACGGACACGAGGTGAAGTCTTATGGGAAAAAGGGTAATTTATTTAGGTAAATGGGGAAGGAAAGGGTTAAAGGAGGGAGGAGGGAAAGAAAGGGAAGGAAAGAATGTGCACGTGCAGGTCTGGTGGTAGTGCCCCGCTGGCATGCTCACGCTGACTCTGCTTTCCGCGGATGGCCGGACCACCCCCTCCCAGCTCTCTCTGTGGGCACGGCCTCAGACGTGAGTCCTCTCTGACGTCCGGCTGGGAAAAGGGGCCGTGACGTGAACCTCCTTCTAGCAGTGAGCTCGCGGCTGTCCTCGTTGCGAACATCTAACGCGTACTCGCCTCCTTGAAGTCCCTGGGGCTTGTTCCATTTACCCCGTATGCATGCCACTCTTCCGTCCTTAAGCACGCGCGTCGCACTCTCCGCTCTGGAAAAGTCCAGTATCGAGGACACCTGCAGATAGGGGAGGCTGTTGACCTTCGGAGTGAGCGAGGAGCGATACTGATTTGGGCGCACGCCCATCACAGGCGCACGCCGTGACAATACATACTATATGGACAGAATATTTGGGCAAACCTTTTAATTATTAAATTCAGGCGCCTTATCCCTAGTGAAGGGCAATCTTAATGCTTCAGCATACCAAGACATCTTGGACAACGCAATGCTTCAAATTTTATGGCAACAGTTTGGAGAAGGCCCTTTTCTATTCTAACATGACTGAGCCCCAGTACACAAAGCAAGGACTATAAAGACATGGTTTGATGGGTTCAGTTTGGAAAAACCTGCACAGACTAACTTGCACAGAGCCCTGACCTCAACCCGATCGAGCACCTTTGGGATGACCTGGACCGCAGATTGCAAGCCAGGCCTTTTTGTCCAACATCAGTGCTTGACTTCATAAATGCTCTACAGAATGAATGGGCACGAACTCCCACAGAAACACTCCAAACTCTTGTGGACAGCCTTCCAAGAACAGTGGAAGCTGGTATAGGTGCAAATTGGGGGCCAACTCCATATCAAACTATATGTATTTGGATACAATATCATAGCAGGTTTGGCCAAATACTTTTGTCCACATAATTTATATACATATCCTTACTGTACATGCATGCATAGATAGATAGATACATACATACATACATACATACATACATACATGCCTAGCCTCTTTAAGGGTGCCAATAATTCTGGATAAATGTTGTTCATTTGAAATGAGCTGCAACTTGCCTGTCATGTAGCAATGCCTTTTCCTCTGCATTTGCACCGTGTCTAAACATAATGAGACCTACAGTAGTATATAAGAGTCAGTTACTCTCTGGGGTTGGTTTTTGGAGCTATTGAAGAATTGGAAGTAATGATACTAACATTAAAGTTGCAAAATGGAATCAACTTAATTTTTGATTCCTCAGATTTCTCTTAAACATTACTCACTATACTTTTGGGAGAATTATATTTAGACTATTATTATGATTGTCATTTCCATTAATTGGTCTTAATAATTAATGCAGTCCTGTTATACAGCTTTTTTGGTATTTATTCCTCACATGTGACTTCAAACACCTGCATGATGCTCCATGGACTCAAAGCTGACCCAGAAAAAGTATGTATGACGTATCCCACTTTCTCACCGGCTGCTATGCCGGCTGTTTTCAGCAGGTGCAAGAGCCACAGAGGTACATGATATTTCACCAAGGGGAGTCAGTGGGCAACTTGCGTAGTCACAAAGACCATGTGCCTTGACTAATGGTCTGTGTCTCTGCTTTTCCTACCTGTGTTCTTGTAGTAGGCTATATTTCCTTCGTATGGGTTTTTTAATGCTTAGCTAATTTCCTTAAAGTGGATCAGATATCAGAATGTTAGGAACAAACAGGAAACAATTGAGTTCTGTCTCAGGAAATAGATTTGTGTAAAAGGTACGATCGCCTGTGTATTAACAGTTACACTAAAATGTTGATTTTCTTATGCCTAGTTCATGCAGAAACTTGATTTTGAGGGAAACACCCTAAACATTAATTTTATAGAGCTATGGGATTGGTAAGGTATAAATTGAATCCAGAAGCATAAAACACATAGGGGTAGTACATACAGTATGGGGGTGTTATAAATAAGCAATACTGCGTATGCAGCATTGCCCTCTACTGGAAAACTTCATCAGGGTCCCAGTCAGTAGTATATCCTTGTCCACACTAGTGTTTCAGCCGAATTCTTTTCTTACTTTTTTACTTATTTATTCATTCATTTATTTATTTATGTTGCAATACTGTGCAGAATTACAGTCCTTTTGACTCTGTGGTTTGTGGAATCACTGATATCAATTATGTAAACACACAAACAAACATTTGTACATGTGGCTCTCTTGCATGCACTGGCCCAAACTCCCCCTCATCGACCCTCTGCTAGAGGCCCTGGCACTATCCAGTTCATCCTAATTAGAATTAATAATTAAAAATAGGAAATCAATGGGTTCAAATTAAGTGCCACACAAGCAAGGTTTATTGGGTTGACATTGTCTATGAAAGGCATGCTTTTGGTCACTGCTGACCTTGCACGTGTCCAGCATCCATACTTCAGTCTCACCTACCTATTTATTCATGTCCTTCATCTTTGATTGGTGGCATCTAAATAGACCAGCATCTATTTTCTTGTTTCTCGTCTGCATGTGAAATGGATGAGAGAGCTTGCAACCCCCTTGGGGGAAGATCTGTGTGGAGCAAAGAGGAGAAGAATTATTAATTGCTAGTGCTGGCCTCTGGTGTAACAATCTGCTGATGAGGACACTTTTTGACTTTTTGTTGAATAAGCTGCTGGTTTTGCTGCACTGGGTCAGGGCTTTTCCCACATTATTCAACAAATGTATAATGACCCTGCTTTTGCCTACTTTGCCATTCACTTTCAAGATTCCCTTTTCACTCCCTATAGGCTGAGGAATCACTTACCTGCTTAACTGCATCATCTTTAATCATCAGCTTTTATTACATATACGATTCCAACCATGGCAATAAAAAGCTATTACTCGTTATTAGTCAACAATTATTCAATACGATTAAATTTCTTACTCATGATTATATGACTAACTTTACAAGGTTGTAGTGATTTAACAATAAAAAAAATAATTATTAAGTGGACAATTTATTGCAAAAATATAGTCATGAATCAAGTCAATTAATTTTTACAAAGGAATAATTTTGATTTGTATAATCAACAATGATTACAAAACACTGATGACCGTTAATCATCATGGTTGAATAGAAATCTCAGGAAATCTTGAGTGCATGTAATGACAAAGACTTTCAACTGTGTGAATACAAACCCCTAGCCACTAGTTCCTGATTTGTACGTCGTAAGCGCACATTACATTCCAGTTTACGCTCACATACATTCCACATCATATAAACCATAATCTAAAAAAATAAAAGGACAGGAATAGAAACAAAAAGCTTTCAGTTATAAATTCTAATTGTTGGAAGAGTACAGTACATGTACAGTATTATAAAATTATGTTTCTGTTATGTAAAGTAAGCTATTTATTAAAACAACCAATCATCTTTTAAAACCCTTGCTAGTTTGCTCATTTATCGCAGTGCTTATAATAACAAAATAATGTTATTAGTAATTTCTTTAATAAGTAACAGAGATTAGGTTAGAATTTAGGTTTTCCGTCATCGCCTTTTACTTAGTCTTAATTTCTTATTTTCATATCTTAAATTCTTATGCACACCATATACACCATTATTAACCATAATAATAAAAACATTAACAATCACCTATGTTTGTACCAGCGATGTGGCTCTGGTCCCTCAGGGTGTGGCTCCGTATGACCTCTGGGGGTGTGCTATGGTGTCTGGCACCAGGATGCTTGCAGCGGATCCTCGGGGAGCTGTGGCCTTTTGGGTGGGGTAACTTCTTTATCTGGCATCCCATAGATGCTCAATTGGATTTGGGTCTGAGGAGTTTGGAGGCTAGGTCGGCAGTCTTGGGCTCTTTGTCTGCTGGGCCATGTGTGCATCAGGCTGTGGTGCACTGGGTGTTCTGGTGGCTTTCTATTGACTTTTGCTGCATTGATTTGTAAGCATTGAGTGCCCATGATGCTGTCACTAGTTTACTGATATATACCTGATAATCAATGTTAATGTTATGTGGTGTTAATGTTATGGCTGATCAATTATAATTATGTAGTATATTGCATTGTTTACTGTTTTATATTATATAGAGCAGCTTTCTGACACCTTTAAAGTACACTATGTAGTTACAGATAATCCAATGCCAAAAAAAAAAGAAGAGTTACATAATGACTTATTTCAGTTTACCTATACATAACCTGGAATCTGAGACTGAATAAGAACTGATTTGTTTTCTTAAGGCTGCTATTGATCTAAGCTCACATTTAAATAGACCTTGAAGAAATGACCCAGCTGTATCCTTGGTAGAACATCTATTCTGCTCAGTCATTAGTCAGTAATTAATTTGGGAGCAATGTCAGTAAACATTTCTCCCCGAACACAGTGTTATCAAGGGAGGTACTGCAGCTTAATAATCATTCCTCTCCTGGCCCTTGGTGAGTGCAAGTCTCCACACTAGCTCTTTCTCAGCAGGAAAAGAAACCCACAATGCGAGTTTGTCTGCGATGAATGAAGGCAGAAGATGACTAGCAGCATAGTGGCAGCTACAATTCACACACCCTTCTCTCTGTTATACCTACTCAGCACTATTCACCGCTAATGACTATCGGCAGGTCTTTGTGTATATTTAGAAAAACATTCATCAGCACTCCACTTCATGTAAGGCATCCCAAAAGCTTTTTCCCCTCTACAGCGGCCAGGCTCACTCTACAGGCTAATAAATAATGTGGTGATGAGTGTCAAAGGAGCCCTAGAAAGGACGGTGGGCCACGTCTTGCAGAGAGTATTGGCAGTTTTTATGGTAGTATGGCTTAGCAAAGCTGCCAAGTGACATTTATCATCAAGTTTACTAAATAAACATTGCTTTCACACCAAGCCCCAGAGCAATACAGCTGTCCTTGTAGGCCCATTAGGTGGTGACAACCAGACACAAGACTTAGATAAATGTCTTGAAGGTTACTTATGGGAGAAAGCACGATATGAATCTGTGCTTTGTCGTTTTTTCTCATCTGTATTGTCATTGTAGCAGTGCTGGGGCAGTATTCTCTTACCTACAAACAAAATGATTCAGAATATGGTATGTTCTGTATATGACTGTGCATTTGGTGGATTTGTCCAGAGGGCCTTACTTCCCTCAAAATAATATGAATCCTGTGATTGATTATATTTGTGCCTCTAATAGTTACAGTATATTTTGCTGTTTTTAAACATTTCTTTATTGCTTTAGCTATGCAGTGTCAGATATTGTTATGTGGTGGGGGTGGGACCAGATATGATTGCAAAGATAGAAGTATACTATAGGTAGGAGGTAAAGAGAACAGTAAGATGGTAATGATGACTGCAAACACCAAAGCAAAACTTTTCTCACACAAAGAGTTGTATAAGAGTGGTATACAACGCTTACCCCAAACATAAGATAATAAGAATATAACATTTTCCAAAGTTATTCATTTTAATTATTCAAATCTTCACTTCAACTACATAAACATGTTCTCCTTTCTTTTTTCTTTTCTTCTCAGCATATATTTTTCTTTTCAGCACTTTTTCTCTTTACTTGTCAACATATTCTTATCTTTTATTTCCAGCACGTTTTCTCTTTTCTTCTTCATATACACAGTATCTCTATCTCCTCTTTTTAGCACATTTTATCTTTTCTTTTCGATATATCTTTTTCTTTTCAGCATGATTTCTAATTTTTCTGACATATCTTTTCTCTTTTCATTCGACCCTATATTTTCTCTTTTCAGCAAATTTCTCTTTTCTTTTAAGCAAATCTTTTCCTTTTTTCAGCACATTTTCTCTTTTCTTTTCAACATAAATTTTTCTCTTTTTTTTTCTATTTTTTTTTTTTTTTTTATATATATACCACAGCAGCATGGAGTCCCTCTCATTCCTGGCACAGACTAATGTCCGCACACTGAGTGAGACATTTAGGAGGCTTATATAGAGGCGTGCCCAGGTGTTGCTTATTTCACCTGATTGCCTCCACTGTGGTGTCGCCTAGCAACCAAAGATTTAGCTGCCCGTGGATCTGCCTGATTGGTATCAGTGGCATTACAGATTCACTTATGATATCATGACAAATTATCAGGTCAACCAAAAGAGGTTGACAGTGTCAGGAATCCTACTGCCCCATGTTAATTTTTCAGTTGAGATGAGTAGCAGACAAAAAAGTAAATGATTTCAGAGCAAACAATCTGAATTAAATCAAATTAACTTCCACGAAATTGCAAAGTTTATGTATTGGCAGAAAAAAGAGGAAATATGTCTCTTATCCTATGCTCATTTTGGGGGCTAGTTTGAGCTCTTTTATGATGGTTTTAAGATGTAATTTGCCTGAAAATTTGGCTGAAACCTGGAAATGCTATTTAATAATATTAACTCAAACACAGTTGCCAAAAGGAACCGGACATGATGCAGTAATAAACTTGGTATCACAATGGAGCTTATTAACAGAGGAATCAGAAAATACGTCAAACTCAAATCACAACAAATGTGACTTAATAAATGATTTGATGTGACAGGTCACCAAAAATATTGCTCATCCAATTTACTGACTATTAGATGTTTAACAAATGGAAACTTTGTTCAAATATGTTTAGATATAAAGATATAATTAAATTAAAGTACAACCTATCCTGTTCTACTAAAATAAATAACGTTTGAGGATATAAAATAACTGATTTCTTTTTATACCTGCTTTTCACTTTAAACACCATTACAAAGCACACGCACAAAACTGTCCAATAGAAGTCAGTATAGAAACTGTGTCAATAAAACTTTATTGACACAGTTTCAACAGTTTTTGAGACCTCCAAAAATATTTTATAAACTATAGACTTGGACACAAGCACCACTAACTCTGCACTGAATGTCTTTTTATTCCAGCCTAATATAGTTCTTTTTTGGATCTTGGATAACTGTTATCTTTTTATTGGCCACTGTAGCAAAAGCTGTATAGATTTAACCGTATTTTTTAGAAATCTGAGAAAAAGTACAGGTAAATTGGCATAAATTGACATACATTATACACCAAACAGCCATAACTTTAAAACCACTGACAGGTGCACCAACAACATGGCCATGGGCTCCCAAGGCTCATTGATACACATGTGGAGTAATGGCTAGACTGTCTGTTCCAATCCTGCAGAAGAGCTATTGTAGCACAAATTAGTGAAAAGGTTAATGCTGGCTATTATGGAAAGATGTCAGAACATACAGTGCATCACAGAGTGCTGATCCCTATACGCTGCTGAAAGGGTCTACAATGGGCATGTAATCATCAAAACTGGCAATGAAAGAAGATGGTCTGGTCTGATGAATCTAACTTTTTATATCATTTGTACAGTATGGCCAGGTGTGTATGCCTTACTTACCTGGGAAAAGGATGGCACCAGGATGCACTATGAAGAAAAGACAAGTTGGACAGAAGCAGTGTGATATTCTGGGCAAAGTTCTTTTAGCAAATCCTTTGTCCTAGACTTTGTTATCTTGACATGTACCTACATAAAATTTGTTTCAGACCAAGTACACGGATTTCCAAGATCTTTCCAGCTATGCATCTGTGGGATGTACAATGCTGATCCATGAATGTCCCACTTCAAAATATACAGGACTCAAAGGATCTGCTTGGTGGACATGCCTTGACGGGTGTTTTGGGACCTCTTTGGTGGCATAAGGGGGATGTAAATCATATTAGGCATGTGATTTCAGTGAACAGTGTAAATAACATATTGAGCTTATTAGGGCTGATTCATAAATCAGAGGCCTGTTTGTTTATATGTCATTCTGTACTTACAAACCTGTACTTCGCCTTAATGGGTAAGGTGCACTTTTGATTGGAATAGGCACCATCACAGTATATAAATCCATTTCTTTTACTGTGCCTCTTTAGCAGTGACTGAATTATATACTTCTGGTCATATAACATTCTAGTCTTTAAAATCATTTTACACTTGGCCAGAGTTTATACTGGTAAAATGGTGGTCCAATGAGTTTTCCCATCTAGTAAGATTTGAATGTTGTTCTTATGTTTTTTTAATGCGGAAAATGAAATAAATTCTTCAGTTGTCCTATTTTATTGTTATTGATTGTTTAGTTTGTTTTCTTCTAGAAATAAATACTTAAAATGAGATAAAATGCTACAGTATGCTTATAAAACCAGATTTCAGGATTGAAATTAGTATAAAATCTCCAGGAATTTGGTGTGTTGGAATCTTATACTAGAAAATATGTAGCTCTATCAAATATATATGTTTGCTTGCTAATATGTAATTTTGTTCGGTTTTAAAAGTAATTTTGTGTTTATAGTTTGTGTTTAAAATGTGTTGTACTAGTACTGCTGAAAGCATGGAAACACTACTCCTTATTTGCTTTTCTTAATTGATTATAATTAATGCACCTTCGCAGGATGACTCATGTTTACTTTGTAAACTCTACAAGAAATGAATTGTTACAACAAACAATATTACTATCTTGACCTCTGATTCAGACCAGAAGCTGAATGGACTGTCCCTGCTGAGACTTGTACAAATTTACTGAGGTGCTGAGTGACCCTTAAACACTGGCGTTATGATTCTGGGTCTTTCATCTGCCAATATTATGTTGCACACTGGCCACTCAATATGTCTTTCTAATCCACTGTTACCAGATTAAACCACTGGATCTCAACTCTTATAAAAGTACAATGTACAAACTTAGATCTAATGCTCTGATGAAGCTATTATCCCCAGTACACACCATCTGATTTACTGGTTACAGCAAAGCCTGGTGACATTAATGTGGGTTACGTTGCAGGTCTCACTACTTGAATTCAGTTCTCTGCCCACACATACTGTAGACACACTCATTCAAACATTAACCATGTAAGTCTCTCCCCATGGGGCATGGTGTACTCATCCATTCCTCCCTAATTCCCTTCAGGTTTCTACTCATGTTTTTTGTATAGCTTTTGCCTCCTACCCTTCAAAAACAAACTGATGCAGATCCGGCTGTGAGTATGGTTTTTCATCTTTTCCTGTGTTGCTGAATGAACTCTGGCTTCTTAATCACTGGTAAATGTTGTCAGAGGTCTACATTGTCATCTGGGTACTGGGGATTCTGTAAAAGCGTCTATGCATGGAGAGATGGCAAATTAATGGGCTTTAGCTGGAGTTAGGCTATGGAGTTACTTTGCTGGGGAAAAGAAGACTTTAAGTCTTCCAATGGCAAAATGTTTTGAGGCTCCTGGGGAGCCCAAAGGGAAAAAATCTGCATGTTAAGTTCTGCCTGAATTTCCCACTTTATTCATCTATTCTGTTTCACGGTAATTTTGTGCAGTTGCAAACGAGTCACACAGGCAAATTTCTGGCTACATCAAAGCTCACTCAGCGGCTGAAGTTGAAGAAGCGAGGCTCTCACTTTAGGTCTGATGAAGCTTTGACGAGGTCTGGGTCAGACAGCTGGTGATGTGCTCTGTTTGTCTGCTCTTTCTCTCATCAGCGTGGGAGAACTGAATGGTGGGGGGTGGACAGATGATTGACTGTAAGCGGAGCAAGCGATGAACTGCTCATCCATCTCACCCGACCACCCACCGATTCTCCACATCCATAGGGGCTTGGTCATTTGTGTGGCATGTGAGCTCAGCCTTCATGCCAGATTTACTCAAATCAATACCTTGCTTAGCACCCCCCTCCAATCCCCCCCATCCCCCCCTCCCCCACTGGGCCACTTAATCCAGCATACTCCAGCCAAGTCTGAGAAGACGCTGCCACTCTGCTGGGTGAAAGCAACTCCCCCCCGCCCAAAGTGATGTGACGGTTTTTTCTCCCACTGCTGATCTTGTGCTTCAGGTTTGTCTGGCGAAAAGACCAGGCACAACTTCCTCCCTGCCAAAAGGTTTCATTAAGACTTCATTCTTTTCTAGCACATCCTTCTTATCACAGCCAAATGAACATGTGTAGACCATTCCCCAAATCTGTTAGTATTTATCAGCAGTGAAGCCAGAATCAATACATAAATATTCACTTCCTGCAGCTAAGGCTTCATGCTGGTGTTTTTTATTGCAGTGTCTGCTGGGGGCGAATGAGAGATACAAGGCTGTTTGAATCACTGCCAGTTTATGTTTAGCATCTCATAAAATACCAAAATGACAACATAATACCTGGGAAAAAGCAAATATGGTGATACACTACTTTAATGATTTTATTGTTTCAGGTGATTTCATGAATTGACTTCATTCAATGTTATTAGTGTTTTAATACACAATAATACATAAGTGTAATTGCTGATGAAGAAACTATAATACGTAATAATGTGGATTCAGTTCTAGTTCCATTGGATCATCTTTTATATGCCTAATCTATACATTATGTATAGCTACAGTACTCTTTGAAAATATTGGAATGGCAAGTCACATACTTATTTATTTGTTTATTTATTTATTATTATTGTTGTTATTTTCTATACATTGAAGACGTTTAGTCAGATTAAAAGAGATGATTTGGTAAATCCAAAAATTTTGCTTAATTCCTGATATTTATATCTAGATGTATTAAACAATTCACCTTTTGTTTAAACCGACCCATTTATCAAGTGATAAACAATCAAATGGGTAACAATATTTTTCAAGTAATTAATGGCAATGAGTGTCTACTGTATATTTGTTGTTAAAAAATCAACATGAAGATCTTAGAGTTGTCTACTGGAGAAAAGCAAGCCAAGTATAAAACCAACCAGAGTCATTGCACATGCATTTGGCATAGCCAGGACAACAATTAGAAATTTTCTGCAGGCAGTGCCATCTGTTAAATTGGGGAATGAACAAAAACTTTTACGTGTTACCGTGAAGTGCGCGGAACGAAGAAGTGATATTGTGTTTATTAAGTAGATTTCAATTGCTCATAATCGCGTATTAAAAAATGTACAGCGCCATCTGTTGAATTTTGATTTAGTAATGCTAAACTAATTCAAGTAATGCTTAACCTTAGATGAAGTAATGCTTTTTTCATCGTCGATTTTTTATGCTATAAGGGTGTTTCGGCGATTGTGATGAAACAAAGCCTATGTTACCTCAAGCTCGGCCCAATACATCTGTGAAAATCTTATTAAAATTCATTCAGTTGTTTTTAAGTTATGCGTGCACAAACAAATGGCCAAACAGACAAAATTCCAAAAACCTTCTGTGTGTGGTTATATTCGTGTGGTTTATTTCATTTATTTTCTGTTTGTTAGTCATAGATAAATGTTATGTTCCTAGGCCAATTTTGTTCAAAGTTACTGGTCAGTCAATAAGATTGACCATTTTAAATTTTGATATCTACTGTATTTGTCAATAAACTTAACCATTAACCTGATATAATTAAATGTTCCATTTCAACAATTAAGATTTTAATTATTATCATCATATTGGGGAAGGTTTTGACTGAAACCCCTACTGAATTCATTACAAATGATGCACAATCCTGCCCTTTGATCCTTCCTCTGCTCAAAACTAGAGTTTTTCATTTCCAGTCCCGATACTGACACCTTGCCTATGAGTTAATATCGATGTCCATCCCATAATATTATAGAGCATTAAATCCAATTTCTTTTTCAAAACTTTTTCATTTCTTACAGGATTGAATCTAATTTTTTTCTCCAAGATGCAAGATCACCATTTTTACTGGTATCAGACAGATAACATAATCATCTTGAGTATCAAACATTTATTTCTTACCACCACATATATCAAATGCTAACAGAAATTTCAAGGTATCCAGTTTGGTGGGTTATTTTCAATGCAAGTCTTTTACTACAGATGTTCAATACACTTATTGCTACAGATACTCTACAGATGTTCATTCACAGATGTTCGGTGATAAGTTGATAACCTATAGATTATCTACTAAACATCAACAAATTTAAACTGGATTATCTGTAATAAAATGAAATCATAAGTTGGAAGTCTCTTCCTTCCCAGGCCTTGATGGCTCTGTGTACCACTACACAACTCAAATGTAATTTTAATGTCTATCCTGTACCACATCACCACTCACGCATGGCATTCCTTCAAACCTGCTGGTATCATTAGCAGTGAAACTGATTCAGTCATCTGTTTATCTTTTACATCGGTTCATCTATTTTAAATGTTTTTTCATAAATGTGGATTTACTGTATTTATTCACAGATTGAATGATGGATCTAGATGGTGTGTTGGCTCACTTATACCAGCTACTGGCAATGGGTTCTGATGCTCTAGATACTTGCCCGCTGACATTTCTTTGTTTCTTTTCGTCCCTCTGAGTATGTGATAACCTTGGACTTTACCCACCGCAGTCCCACATCCACTCTTGATGGCACAAGCAATTGTTTTCCTTGAACATCGAGTGGCACATTTTTATGTTGCTATATGGCATTTTCATTTTCATTTCCATTGATTTATATTCAGGATTGACAGGATTTGTACTACAATTACATAAAATTGCTACACGGTTCTGTATGCACTTTTTGAGAATGATCATGTGCTAGGAGGAAGTATAAAGGAACTATATTACAAATACAGTTTTGTGCTTACTAGAACTAGAATTGTTTACTGTAATTATTAAAATCTTATTTATAAGAGGACAGTTTTCCTGTTAATGTTTTCATTATTACATCTGACATGCCTATTAGGCATTTAGATCTAGACCCAAAGTTTTATATAGGCCTAGCTGTTTTTTCAGCAGTGAAAAATTTTTGTAAAGTGCTCTACAAATAAAACTGAATTGAAATTAAATTGGGTTTAGAGCGTGTACACATGGTAGTAGTAGTGAGCATTGCCCTTCAAAGATTGGAATGTGACACACATTGGTTATTTTCTCCTGTGCAGAAGCTTATTTGTTTTACTGCATATTTAATAACTTTATGCCCTTTGAGTAAATTAGTACACTAAAACTGAATCAAATGTTGGGTTTCCAGGTTACTTCTAATGGCCTCATACATTTCAGTATCCATTTTGTTCATCTGTAATATTTGTTTCCTCTTTGCTTGTTTTTGTGCCCCAGGCTGTGAGAGTGGCTACTGGGGACCTCACTGCAGTAATCGCTGTCAGTGTCAGAATGGAGCCCTGTGTAACCCCATCACTGGGGCCTGTGTCTGCACGGATGGCTACCAAGGCTGGCGATGTGAGGACCCCTGTGAGCCTGGCTACTATGGCAAAGGTTGCCAGCTGCAGTGCCAGTGTCTTAATGGTGCCACCTGTCATCACGAGACTGGCGAGTGCATCTGTGCCCCTGGCTATATGGGTGCTGTGTAAGGAGCTTTTCAAACATACCGAATGAATAAATATGGTTTCGTATAACACCATGTATAACACCATTACCAGTGTTAACACTTTCACAGTGAAAATTTAGATGTTTTCATTTCAGTTTTTTTTTTTTTCTCACTGCTGCTACAGCTGTGGTGTACGCTGTCCCTCTGGCAGTCATGGGACCCAGTGTGAGCAGCGCTGCCCCTGCCAGAATGGTGGAACTTGCCATCACATCACTGGAGAGTGCTCATGTCCAGCTGGCTGGACCGTAAGGCTGCAATGCATACAGCGGGTGAAATACTAAAAGTAGGGAAGTAACAAGGGAGATGAATCAAAGAATGACAGAGAAAGGAGAGGAACAGGGATCAGGGGACAGAGGATGAGGGGAAAGGTTGAGAGAAATGAAGGAGAGGGGAATGAAGGATGACTGATGGAGGAATAGATGACATGAGATGGAATGAAACTGAGAGAGTCATGGAGAAAGGGTAATTGGGGGCTAAACTAGGGGTTAAATGAATATAGAGTTTTTGAGACAGGGGAGCAGTGGGGTAGAGACTGAGTGGCAGGGACACTGCATATGTGGAAATGTAAGAGTGAAAGAAGTGCAAGCTATCAACAAAAAAGGAAAGCAATTGATGCTTATTATTGGCATTGTTTATTGGTATTGTAGGCATTATATACAGTATGTGTCATTGATATATATATTTATATATATATATGTATATTCAGACGAACATCATATAACTTTTTTAACAGTGCAATTATTTATTTAACAAAAATAAAGCCATAAAGAAAAATCATGTGGGCAATACTAAATACCCCCATGATTCAATAGCTTTGCGATCCACCTTTAGCAGCAATCACTTGAAGTAATCATTAAAGTCCTGTATGACTTTATCAGTCCCTCACATCATTATGAAGGAATTTTTGCCCATTCTTCATTACAACACTGCTTCAGTTTATTGAAGTTTTGGGAATTTCCTCATGTACAGCTCACTTAAGGTCCCACCAAAGCATTTCAGTTGGATTGAGGTCTGGACTTTGACTAGTTCACTTCAAAACCTTAATTATTTCATCTTTCAGCCATTTTGATGTAAATTTACTGGTGTGCTTCAGATCATCATCATGTTGCATGACCATGACCCAATTTTGGATCATGACCAAGCTTTAGCTATCAGGTAGGAGGTCTCACATTTGCCTCAAGAATACACTAGTATACAGACGAGTACATGGTCGATGACTCAATGACTTCTAGATCCTGAGGCTGCAAAGCAAGCCCAAATCATTAGCATGGTCTGACTTTTGGGAGAATGTGCTGGAATGTCCCCTCCTGGTAAGATTGGCAACTGTCCTGACTGCTTGCCACTTGTGGAATGTAGAATTTTAAACTCAAAATTGTTTGGAAATGGATTTATAACACTTTCCATATTGATGTGCAGCGGCAATTGCTTTTCTAAGACCATAGGTTATGTCTTTCCCTTTTGGACCAGCAAACTGCCTAAACTTTTGCTTTTATAGAGCTGTGGATGATCAAGTCATTAAGGCCTAATAATTAGCATCACCTGGCTGCAACTTGCCCTCTTAAATTCTGTG
Organism: Clarias pachynema; assembly: GCA_030014365.1. Classification (NCBI taxonomy): domain Eukaryota; kingdom Metazoa; phylum Chordata; class Actinopteri; order Siluriformes; family Clariidae; genus Clarias; species Clarias pachynema. The sequence goes on along the minus strand of JAQMYL010000037.1, from coordinate 15,420,872 downwards.
GAAGCAGTAAAGTGGCACTTAGTATTGTCCACATGGTTGTTGTTTTTTTGTTTTTTTTGCCTTAATTTTTCGGTAATGGCATGGTGAACAGTTACATGTTGTTCGTCAGCTTGTATTTGCCTAATACTGAGACA
>JAQMYL010000037.1:15388611-15418072 GCA_030014365.1 Clarias pachynema | reverse complement strand
GAACCGGCTTCCAGAACGAATTATGCTCGTAATCCAAGGTATATATATATAGTGGAACCTTGGATTACCTTGGATATATATATATATATAGTGTGTGTGTGTGTTTGTTTGTGTGTGTGTGTGTGTGTGTGTGTGCATATACCAGTCAAAAGTTTGGATTTATTTTCTCTCTCTCTTTATATAGTGGAACCTTGGTTTATGAGCATAATTTGTTCTGGAAGCAGGTTCAGATTTCAAAACACTCATAAACCAAATCAAATTTTCCCATAAGAAATAATGGAAACTCGAATTATTCGTTCCACAGCCCCAAAAGATAAATACATAAAAATAATTAACACAAAATCTAAAGTAAAAATAAAACAAATTAACCTAAAGTAAAAATAAATCCCGACAGATAAGTGTTTCCGTTGTGCGCACAGGCGCTGTGTATGTGTGTATGTGTGTTTGTGTATGTGTGTGTGTGAAGCTAAAGTAAGGAGCCCCTCCCCCTCTCTCCCTTCTCGTCATACACAGTTACCCTTCCTCCACTCTTTCCACACACACTCACGCACACAATGGAAACACTGTTTTATTGGAAAAATAAACAAGAAATCTCTCTAACGACACTCGATTGAGCGGCACACTAATGGAATCACTGTTGTGAAGTAAAAATAAAACAAATTAACCTGCACTTTATCTTTGAAAAGAATCACGGCAGAGCAGTGTTTCTGTGTAGAGCAGAGAGAAAGAGTGTGTGTCTTTGTGTGTCTGTGAAGCCCGGAAGTAGGAGGTGTCTGTGTGTGTGTGTGTGGCACGGCGTCCAATGACGCGAGTGCATACAGACACAAAGAGCAGGCTGATAGAGAGAGAGAAAATGTATCTTTAAACTCTCTAATGAGACTTGCTTTTGCCTTACACATGCGCTGTACACAACCATACAGACACAAAATAAAAGATGTTTTACGCACACACAAGTGGTGTCACAGTGTTATAGTAAACAGTACATGCGTGCACGGATGTTGATTATACAAGTAAGAGAGGAGCACTAAGACCCAGCAGGGGAGATGATTACCGACAATTCCACAGCGAAGGAGAGAGAAAAAACGTTGGCTCAGTTGTGATCACGTGACGCTCGGCGTCAAAACAAGAAGCACATGCGTGATACATGATACTCGGTGCTCGTAAACCAAGACTTGTTCGTTTTCCAAGTTAAAATTTATTACAAATATTTGCTCGTCTTGTGGACACTCGCAAACCGCGTTACTCGCAATCCGAGATTTCACTGTATTTATCCATACACTCATTAGCGATTTTATTAGATAACCTGTCCAACAACCGACTGTTCAACTGGTCATTAACGCAAATAACTAATCAGCCAATAGCATGGCAAACTGAGCATCAGAATGGGGCAGAAATTGTTTTTTAAACATTTTTGGGCATAGTTATGGGTGCCAGACAGGCTGGTCTAAGTATTTCTGAAACTTCTGTTCCACAAGGATTTTCATGCACAACCATCTCTGGGATTTTCAGAGAATTGTCTGAAAAAGAGAAAATATCTACTGAGTGGCATTTTGCTGAGCAAAAATGCCTTGTTCAGAGGTCAGAGGAGAAAGACTAGACTGGTTAGAGCTTATAGAACGGCAATTGTAACTCAAACTACAGTACATCTTTTTACAACTGAGGCATCTCTGAATGCACAACCTTGAAGCAGATGGACTACAGCAGCAGAATACCTCACCAGATGCCACTCCTCTCAGCTACGATCAGGAAACTCAGGCTACATTGGCTACAGCCTACCTGAGTAGTGTTGCTAACCATGTCTATCCCTTTATGACCACAGGATAATGTATGATGTCACAAAGCTAAAATCATCTCAAACTGGATTTCTGAACATGACAACGAGTTTACTGTACTCAAGTAGCCTCCACAATCACTATATCTCAATCCAAAAACCCGCCTTTGGGAAACGGTGGAATGGAAAATTCGCATGATGGATGTGGACCAAAATCTCCATGGAATGTTTCCAGTACCTTGTTGAATCTATGCCATGAAGAATTAAAGTGGTTCTGAAGGCAGAAGTGGGTCTAACACAGTACTAGCAAGGTGTACATAATGAAGTGGCCAGTTAGTGTTTACTGGGAAATGCTGGTTTGTTATGACATTGGAAGAGTAAACGGCTTTTTAACTATTTTTAAAATGTCCACTCAACCGTCTACAGTACATAAGGAATTTTCAATGGTTATACTAATATAATAATAAACAAATAAAATAATTGTTTCCGGGGAAAAAATGTATAATATATGATAAAAAATATGATACATGATAATATTTAAGGTTTTAGTTTACCAGTTTAGTATTAATTCATATTATTTGGAGGCCAAATCATAGAGGGTCAAGGGGACAAATGGTCATCATTAACATAATGCACAGAAATGTACACATTTTTTTTCACATGTTGGGGTGATTTTGCTACTACATATTCTGCTCCTGTATGCTCTACTGAACTCTAAAGATGGTCCTTTGTTTTTAAATCTTTTTTTTTTTTTTTTGTCCAGGAATGCATGCCTTTGTAAGTGTGTAAGGGAGGGAGCGGTGGGTACGTGTGTGTGTGTGTGTGTGTGACATTGATGTCCTACTTTAAATTGTAATAACAAGCTTTATTTCTTTAGTCAGTTACATTTGGATGTGAATATGATCGAATTGTTTTACATGTTACATACTTTCAGCAAGAATTGAAGCTTTAAGTTGACCAGCAGTACAATAAAGTACCATAAAACTCCTTTTCAAGACAGACTGCAGTCATATCCACACTCATCACTTTACAGCATGACCTGAGAGTTTAGTGTCTAGATCCATTTGCTTCAGAGATAGTGTGGTACTCACTCTTTATAGCACCTCATGCTTCCTTTATTAGTTTTAATTTCCTGTCGTTCTTTTATTCTTATTCTGTTGTTATTGGAAGCCATGTTTGTTGCTTTTCTTTGTATCTATTCACATACTTATTCTCCTTCTCTCCTCTCTCCTCTCCCCCCCCTTAGCTGTCATCCTTTGTCAGGGGAGTGCTCCTGTGCAGCTGGGTGGACTGGTTTGTACTGCAATGAGATGTGTCCTCCAGGCTACTACGGTGAGGGCTGCAGTCTGAAGTGCCAATGTGCTAATGGAGCAGACTGTCATGGGGTCACTGGGGCCTGCATCTGTGCTCCTGGCTTCACTGTGAGTCAACATCCATCACTGACCTATTTATACTTTGGAATGCTATGATGTAATGCAGACAAATGGGCTGTGACCTGACATCAGCTATTACAGAAGAGTCTACGAGTGACTTTTTTTTTCCTTTTCTTGTGACTGACTGTTTGTTGCGAATTAATTTTTGTGGGGAGAAAGTGATGGGGTTGAGGAGGGGTAATCACATTCAGAGCAAAGAGATTTATTCCTTGGGCTACTTTTGTCTGCACATTTGCACATGCACTTGTTGTCTTTGTCTTTGTCGTTTTCTGTATAGGACTTTAGATAGGATAGTTTCTGTTAATTTATAATGTTAATCTGGTTTGTCTCTTCTTAGTTAGTTAGGTAGCTAGTCAGTTTTGTTAATTTATGTTTAACTTTATGTCGTATATAGCACCTTGGTCCTGGAGGAACGTTGTTTCGTTTCATCGTGTACTAAACTGTATATGGTTGAAATGACAATAAAAGTCTATTTGACTTGACTTGACTTAAGAACAGCTTTAGGAAAAGAGCTGCATTGTTATGGAGATCTGACACTTTACACATTTGCAAAACATGTCCAAAGTTATTTTCTTGTCATCTCATTTGAAACAATAGCATGATGTAATGTAGTGTAGCTCGGCAGTGGAGTTAACCTCTTAAAAAAACATTTTAGGGTTGTACATGCACATGCACATTAACACACCTACACTTTTCTGCAGCCTTCAAGCTCAGCAGGTAACTGAAAGCTTAATACTGCCTCATAATAGACATGCCCTGTTACACAGCAGGCCTGGACTTAATATAAAGACCCTTGCCAAATGGAAAAAGAAGAGTCAGAGATTCCCTCTGACATTAATAAAAAGTGTCTGGCATATGGATCATGTTAGACAAATCAGAATAATGGATTATGCTGGTTCTGGATTTGCCTTCCTCCCCTTAACTACTAAGCAATGAGGGAAAACAGATGAAGATAGAAAGATGAAAAATGAGTGGTCAGATGTGATTAAGAATTATATTAATAAAATCCTGCCCTCTGGTTTTATTGTTTTACATAAGCATGTTATTGCCAAGCCTGGTAAGGAGTAAATGCTTTCTCTCGTGATTTAATGGAACAAAGAGAATAAACGGAGATACACAAATAATGACTTGGTGAACTGCTTTCACTGCATGCATTTCCATTTACAAAGAATGGAAGTCTCACGATATAAATGAAGAGCTACACTCTGTGCTGGAGATAAAGACAGAAGCAGTGGCCTGATTAAGACAAACACAGAGCGGGTTGCTCCTGCCAACTCTTACCTTGGCTAGAGTTTTTGAGCTGTCTGGTAGCAGAGCTGCTGTGGCGGATTGCACCAACTAGAGAAGACATTGTCTGTATCTTCATTTCCTTCACCTGCTCCAAGTGCAGGATTTAAGAGGCCCTTTGCCAGTTTTATTAAACACAGCTAGAGGATCTCTGCCCAGAAAACTGCGTTAACTACATTGCAGTGGACTGGGGCCCACTGTGCTCCATTTCCCAGTTAAATATTTCATTCAGTCCTGTATGAAGTCTGTGTCAGAGAAAAACAATGCACATGTAGTAGCCCCTGGGGTTGAATGCAGTAATATGTCTGAACATAGAAGAGAAGCTGCGTTTTGCTGCACATCTGGAGCTATAGTGCATGGAATATAAGGTGATGGTAGCACTTCAAATCAGTATAATATATGGAAATGTATTCTCTCTCACATCCCCCTAAAATACCAGCAGTGTCGAAGTCTCTCTGTTCTTTGTTCTGGTTTGGGTTGAGTCTTGCCTGAGCTCATCATCATATTCACTTTTTTTCTATTCTGGCTCTAAGCCGTATTCTTTTTATCTTCACAACTCCAGATTCATGTTACTGCCACTAAACCTTTGTCCATACTTTACACAAGTTTTTCTTGGTGTGATAACAGCTTGAATTCTCACATTCACACCATTCAAATGCATTTTAAGCCAACTCCTGTTTTCACACACTTTTAGCATATTGTTTGAGGGCCAATAACAAATTTAGATTCACTGTTTGAAGGATGTTAGTTGTTTAGTCCTCATCATTTTTTACTGTATTTATGACCTGTATTTATGACCTGGGGAATGTTCTTTTAGACCTACTGTATATACAATGTAATGTCTCCACCAAGTCAATTTACATGTAAGATGACGTACAGAAATAAATTCAAATTCAATATCTAAAGCAGACTGTGACAAATTAACTAATTTAATAATTGTGTGAAAGAACAGCTACTGCAGTCTGTAAATGAAAGACAAGCTTTATCCCCAGAAACAATTCATTGCTTAGGCTCTTTATTTAGTGCTTTGAACCTAGTGCATTCAGATTCCTGTGTGTCATTAGTGGCTGAAATGATTTTACCACAAGATCATTCACCAGCAAATTACTGGAAGTTAGAGACCAACAGACTTTCCAGCTGCATTTGCTGCTGCACTCACAAACTACTTTCACATCTCCACAATCCCTTCAAGAGAACTGCCAACGTTTGCAGTCTGGAAGTTGTCACTTTTGAGCGGAACAAAGATAACAGCACGTAGATTGATAAAAAATTAATTTGCAGATGTAAGCTTTTCATGTGGGCATGTGGAGAGAGAATGGGTGCAGATGGAGTGGGAGCGTGCGTGTGACGATGAGCACGATGAGCAGGGAGAAAAGCATAGCAATGAGAAGTGAGTGCATAAGAGAGATAGTAGAGAAATAGAGACAGAATGTTGGAGTAAAACAGAGAGAGAGAGAGAGAAACACTCCTACTCCCACAGCTGAGTGAAATACTTCATTCAGGCTTCCCTCTCAAACATAGTTCAAGATGCTAATGAGCTCCGTCCCACTGCTTGCACGAGGGAGTCAGGAGCCGCCCTGCACTCTGCTGCTGCACCACTAATTGGAAGGCTAAATCATCATGTCAGCTGTCAATCAGTGGCAGGGATGACACAGCCAGGTACTTGAGATGACCAGCTAAGGGAGACAAGATCCTGTTAAAGCTCACAGATTGCACATGGTCCGGCTCAGATAGAGCCGGGGCTTTGAGAGTTCAGTGCATCTCAGTCACCAGTCACTGGATAGTAATGGATAGATGAGGGGCTGAGGGGCTGGGCGGTCTCACATGGTCTGCTCATTAAATCTGGGCTCTGGCACAGGGACCAAAGCTTCCTCTACTCCCATATGCTGTAGATCCAGGTTTTGCCATTCTGCCTCATTTGTACATGTGATTCAGCTCATTAGCTAATTACCAAGGCCTTCATGAGTCGAATCTGACACACCAGAAGAGCAAAAACCTGAGTCACTCAGAGAAGTGATGACCAGTCATATTGGCCTTGGTGTGCATTTTGTGGAGAAGTTGCATGCCGATCTATTGCTAATTAGCGATGTATAATGTGATGTGAAGGTTCACTGTGAGTCTGATACTAATAAGATGAAATTAGTGCATCTAATTAGCAGAGTTATTCGATTGAAACCATTATTGCTATCCCTAGCAGCTCATCTCATGAAATATAGGAATTTGACCATTTAATGATATTTCCTTAATCCTACCTGTGTCTGTCTGTCTGTCTGTGTATATATGTGTGTGTGTGTGTGTGTGTGTGTGTGTGTGTGTGTGTGTGTGTGTGTGTGTGTTCTTCTAAGGGAGATGACTGCTCCCAGACATGTCCTTCTGGATTTTATGGAACTAACTGCTCATCTACCTGCCACTGCCATAATCAAGCATCCTGTTCTCCCACTGATGGCTTCTGCATTTGCAAAGAAGGTAAAGTCTCTCTCACTATTTTTTTCTGTTTAACTCTACTTCAGATTTTAGTCTTTTAGATGCTCAGATATTTATTATGGATATTTACATAAGCCCAAACAGGGTTGCAGCATGAACAGCACACAACAAATCAATGTGTTGTTTAATCAGAATCACTAGAATTGATTTACCATTGCTCACTTAATCAGTTCTTGCATTCCTTTAAGACATACATTGATGAATTGTTCTTCTAGATTTGTAAATACTGCTTTATTGACCTGCTCATTGTAATCTGTTTACCACTAGACAATATGGGATTTAAAATACATGAGAACAGAACACAAAACACATTAACTTTTTTTTTTTCTTTTTTACTTCTCTGCATGCTATTAAAAAGTTCTTTTCTTAAATCAAAGGATCCACAAAGCCTGGAGGAAGATCCACAGAATGAACTGAATTAGTTATAGAGCTCTGTTTAGAAGTCTGTTTAGATGTCCCCAGCATGGCCTAAACTGAACTACAAAAGCAAGACTTTGTGCTGTCGAGTGCAAATGTTGAATGCATACCTTCATGAGGACAGTTTACTGTATACAGTATAGTGACTGTACAAAAGGGTCCCAATTCAGCCATTCATCTTATTACATACATTAAAAGATATAAGATATTCATAGGGAAAATATCTGAAAAATGCTCTCGAATAAAAACATTTAAATCTGATATAAATGTTAACTTGTAACTTGCATTCCACACATTGTACACAACCTCTTTCATATCCTCTGAACAGCTTTTTTGAGAAGCTCTCATATGTAATATTTGTAATATGTTTGTCTTTGTGTCGCATGATATCTTGAACAACATTTCTGAGATATCTACTCTGCAGTAGTGCTTGACAATAATTTTTCTCACATCTTTAAGTCAAGTCTTGAGGCCGAGCGAGTCATTTTGCTGGTATGACATTTGTTTTGGATTTATTTATTTATTCATTTATTTATTAACCAGTGTTATATTTTATACAGTGGTAAAATTGAACCATGGTGAAAGTATCCAGTTTTTGTCATTTTTTCCATTGAAACAATGAGGGATGCCTCAGCTGTGTGTGGCATCTGGCTGATTGTGCTTGGAGAACCCACTTGTGCTGCATAAACTTGGACTAAGTACCATCAGGACATACTGCAGCAGCAGCAGCACCAGAGTTACAGATCCAGTCCCATCACGCTGGGAGCAGCCTCATTTCAGACGCCACCTTTAATCTACATCCCATTTATAATTCACCAGTCCACTAAGAGCCAGTGTTCTCTGTGGCCATCATTCTCTCTTTTTCTCTTACTAACTCTTTCTCTTACTGTCTAATGTCTAGCCTGAAGCCATGCAAGTATTCTGTTCATTGACCTCAGTGCAGTTCAGGCATCAGGAGGCTTAGGTCTTCCAACTCCTCTATCTGATTTGACCTCACTTCACTTTTCTACCTCCCCGAGTGCCACCTATTGATTGCATTTAATTATAGACTGGAGAGTGCTCATTTAAGTAAAGTTAGATTCATACAGTGCAGTCGGTACTGAGTGTTGTGGATTATCAGTGTTCTAAACTTACCTCCTCTGGCTAGGTACATTAAAGCTGATAACCTGTAAGTAAATTAGTAAATCAATTAATGGGCGTTTTACCATGGCCTGCCTTTCTTTCTGTCTGTGTCAGGCTGGCAGGGTGTGGACTGCTCCATCTTGTGCTCCAGTGGAACCTGGGGTATTGGCTGTAACCAAACCTGTTTGTGCACAAATAAGGCAGCTTGTGACCCCATTGATGGTTCTTGCTCCTGTGCACCAGGTTGGAGGGGCAAGCACTGCCAGCTACCTTGCCCTGTAAGTGTGTGCACTAACCAGCTAGGCTATTTCCACCTACCTTCTTTACAAGTTTTGGCTAATATGGATTGTGTGTGTGTTTGTGTGTGTGTGTGCGCGCACATGTGCGTGTGTGCGTGCATCAGGATGGCACCTACGGGATTGAGTGTCGGGAGCACTGTGACTGTAATCATGCCAACGGATGTGATCCCGTCAGTGGCTACTGCCTCTGTTTGGCAGGTTGGACTGGTGAGTAACAGCGTGCAATAGTGACACTAATATTACACCAGCAAACATCATGATTAACTGTTACATGACTCCTAAGCTTGGCATTGGAGACAACATAATGACAACATAATCACACCCTAACTAATGACATAGAGAACATAGCCTGAATTAAACTTCCCTGTGATTAGCAGTAGATGCGACAGAATCATTTTCTGTCCTCTTTGTATATCCACAAGGTCTTTGGAATCTTTACAGGAAGTATGGAAAATTAAGCAAATTACTGCTCTCATGATTATGTGAACTTGCGTTGGGCTTCAGCTGAACATTACTGTAATAGCCTGTTCTGCTGTTAAAGTGCAGAACTGAGCGTTCATTTTCATTTACTTCAAAGACACAAATCTGCCCCCAGCTAAATGTTCTTGTCTTTCTAACATTCTGAACCACTAAACAATGTGAGTTAAAATGAATTTGATATGCTGAAATGTCATTGTATCAGCCCAAAATGTTACATAGTTTAATGTAGTTAAATTTCACTCAGATATATATTTTTGTGTTCTAAAGCCGTCATTCCCACAAAAGATTTCATTTCCAGATGATACACTGCTTTCTATATCAAAGCCACCCTGATAGCAAAGGAATGATGGCCTAGTGTCAGGCCATGCTAACTTTCATCTGGCCCACATGCCTCCATAAAATGATGGTAATGAACTCATGAGTCTGGCTGTCAGAATACAGCAAATGCTCCATACCACTAAGCTCAGATCTGACCTAAATTAACATTGGGACACTTTTATCCCAAAATTTAGATGGTTGGTTGCATTTTGCCCATTTTTACCTATTGTTACTGCTACCATTACTTTAACTGTGCCTTATATGGGAAGTGATCATCTTTATTGAACATTTTACACACTAATACAATTCTCAGTTAATCAGGAGAACACATCTCAGTAGTATTCGGATAGCTCAGTTTAGATATTTTTGAACAATAGATTGTTTATTATGAGAGTATAAAACATGCCATCTAATTACCCTGCACTTTCTCAGGGGGGATGTTTTTAAAGCCGTATGGTTGTATGAACAGGCTATCAAACTGGGGCTGTGTGTACATTTTAGCCGAGTTAGAGAGTGGAACAAGCTCAGCTTTTGTGTTCAGCGGGAGACAGAGAGGGTTGGGCAGGAGAGAATATGCAGGGTCTCTATATCTCGCATCACCCAAGCACCTATTCTGGGAAAGGACTCAGCCCTCATTACTGGCGAGAAGGAGCCAGTCGCACAAAGATCTCACGCTCTGAATCCTGCCCCGGTCTCGGCCATCTGCCCTGCCTAATGGAGTCACCGGGGTGCAAATGGGCCTATGAGACACATTGAACATCTGAAGAGACATGCACTGCATGACAGTGATTTATGGAAATACACAGACACAAAGATCTACAAGAGCATACAGCATGTGAGCTAAGTGAACGAAGGCTCAATTTGGTCTTTGCACAAATGGTGATAGAAGAGGATAAAGCAAGAAATGGGAATTGGAGGGTATGAATGTATTTATGGCATAAAGTGTAATAAATGCATTGCAGGGACTGGTGTAAGAGCAGCATGAAGAAAGATGGAGAAAAGAAATAAGATGGATGTGACCTTTTTTTTTTTTTTAGTAAAGGTTTGAAAGCAAGTATAGATGTAGAAGGTTAGAAAGAGCAATAGAGAAATGATCAAAAGTGAAAGATATGCCATGGAGAATATGTTTATCAAAGGAGAGGAGACTGGGAGGAAAGAGATTAAATGCTTTCTCCAAAAGAAACCGTGTGTGCACATGTAATATTGAGTAAGATAGAGAAAAAGAAGGTAAGACGGTGAGGGAGCGAGTAGTGTATAGAGAGTTTCAGAACAAGAGGAATGACAGTAACACAGCAAGCTCTGAAAAGCTCCCTGTTGAATAGTTCAGTATGTACGCTATTACACTGTTCACATATATCTTTTATATCACAGCAGCTAAAGGGTTTTTCTTGGGCTACTGAAAATGTTTTTTAACCCTATCACCCTGGCGGTCCTACTGCCAAAAAAATCCATACTGTATGTTTAAATGAGAGAGAATTTTTATTTTGTTATATGACTGTTATAGTGTCACTGCGATGGGAACAAAAACATGTCTGCTGAGCTTGTCTGAAGAACTCTCTCTCTCTCTCTCTCTCTCTCTCTCTCTCTCTCTCTCTCTCTTGTTCTGCTTTTATTTTTTACATACACACAAAATATCCTTTTAGTTTGAGAGGTAAGCTTGGCAGCCACACATCAATTCTACAGCTAGACAGAACATATTTTGCTGAGGTATTGAAACTGTAAATATTTTCATATAACTCCACATGCAGTACTAATACAGTAGCTACACATACCAAGTGATGAAAAGAAGGAAATGAAGGGACTTAAACACATATAACCCTAATAATGGGAAATTTAAAATGCAAAGGTTATAATGAAATGGCATGCATTTATATGATGGAATTGAGTATTAGAGTATTTTTTTCCTTTTTAGTACATATGATCATCATAGGACATACAGAGTAGGTTTGTAATTCATAACACTTATTTCCAACATATCAATAGAACATACCTGCACACACACACACACAAACACAAAATTATTATTTTTTTGTTTACATGATCAGGTTGGCAGCTGCACACAAATTCTGTAGCATGAAGAGAGAAAGAAAGAATATTGAAGAGTTACCCAATAGCCTGTCTGGTTTGGCTCATGAAATTGTTGCTTAAAATAGAGTAAGCATCGCCTAGTGGGCAATAAAACAATAAATGCAACTGAGCTGAATGGCAAGAATGGCTAACTAAAACCGCAAAATAGTTTCTGCTGTTCAGAAGGAATTACATTTTTATTTCAGACGTGTATTTTTTTTTCTAATAAATATATATGTATTAGAGAAATATTCCTATATCTGACCATTCTTTAGCACGGAAGGACAAGGACTTACATCAGGCAGCCATGGTAATATTATTAATAATGTTAAATATAATTATATGAATATATTATTATATAATAGAGTGATTTTACAAGGCAAATTCTAAACATCATATGATATGATACCTAAATATAACCGCAGAAGTTGGAGGAATTCTCATGTTTGCTTGAGCCTATTACAAGCCGTTGTTAGCCAGCGGAAAAAAAAAAAAAGGTTTGTTTGGTTTGTTGGATCATTTCCTTTTTCATCAAAATACAGTGCTAATTGTTTTTATGAAAAGAAAGTTAGTAGGTCCCTACAGTCTTTTGTTTCTACAAGATTAAATCACAGCCAGTCAGAGTGTCTCATTCTAAAGTGGGAAAACACAGGAATACTTGTTGCCTTTGTTACAGCAAAGAGGATTGTATTCTGACTGACATGAGCAACATAGTCCGATTGGTTTTGTGGTGATATAGTCTGTCTGCCGTTGTCACAGGTTTTAGTCACTTCTCCACCACTGATTTATTCAACCCACCTGTTTTCACAAACGTCATTCATTAACTGAGGTCCGGTTGGGTGTTTCGAATTTGACATGTACAAAGCGCATAAAGTGCTTTACATATTTTACATGCATGTGTATTCTAATGTGTGTGTGTGTGTGTGTGTGTGTGTGTGTGTGTGTGTGTGTGTGTATGTGTGACATGGCATTCATCATGCAGCAGATCATCCTTCTTCAAGTGTTTGAGGTACTCTGCTGATTCCTCACTACCTGGCCAGTGCTATCATTGATTCATTTTCACCCATGTCTTATCAGTTTATACCTATCCTTCTTTCCTTGCTTTCTCCTCCCTCACATCACTCTTCAGTCTTTCTGCTCGCCACTATTAAGCCCTTCCTGCACTTTTCTACTTTCACCCATTGCTGAGGGTAAAAGGGCTTTCATGCTTTTCTGCCCATGCAAACCGGAGCAAAACTGGACTTTCTGCCACTTTGAAGTGTCCAGGCTGGGTTTGTCTTAATCGCTTGCCCCTGCAGACTCAAAGTTATCATTACCCTGCACCACCACCATCTTTCTACCCCCACCCTGTGTAATCTGTGCAGGTATGGAAGCTGGGCTTGAACACTGGAGCCGGGTCTAATTCAAAGCTCAGCCACTAATGCTGCTTTAATGGCTATGTCATTCACACAGAGAAGTTTCCGTCAAAGAAAATTTCAAATGAGGGCTCATGAGTAAAAGCAGCTGCATGAAAGTGTGTTTGAAATGAATTTTGTGTGTGTGTGCGTGTGTGTGTGCGCGCGCATGTGTGTTGTTGCGAATGTGCGTGTGTGTGCTCTGAATTGTAACCACTCTTTATTTGTGTATGGTGTAGTTCATTTAAACTATGTAAAGTTATTTTCTTTTATTATTGCCTGTTCTTCATATTTGAGTTTTGCAGTGTAGTAATTCGTAAATGGTGTCTTGTGACTGTTGGTTATTAATGGTGATAGCTGTATGTGTATGCTGTTATTATTGTTTACCTTTTTTGTGTGTATGTATGTATGTATGTATATACACTACCGCTCAAAAGTTTGGGATCACTTTCTAACTCCATGGTCGTTCCTGGTTTTTATTTCTTTCTACATTGTAAAGCAATGTTGAAGGCATCCAAAATATGCAATAATCTCCTTTGATAACTTGATATTGAGCTGTGTCTCTGCTACGCATGATCTGTAAAGCCTTCGTAATGGCTCTAATCCAAGGTGTTGTTAATTGGTGATTTCTGAGGCTGGTAACTCTAAATGAACTTCTCCTCTGCAGCAGAGGTGAGTTTTGGTCTCGCTTTCCTGGGAAGGTCTTCATGAGAGCCAGTTTCATCATGGTGCTTGATGGGTTTTGCAAATGCACTTGACAATACGGTTCTTGCAAGAACTGTTCCAGAAAGGCTGATCTCCATGTCTTTAAATAACAACTGACTGTTGTTGTCATTACATATTTACCTAATTCCATATGTGTTATTTTATAGTTTTGAAATCCCCAGTACTGTTGTAGAATGTGGAAAATAAATCACTAAACAAAAACAAAGAAATTTGCAGGTGATCCCAAACTTTTGAGCGGTAGTGATACATACACTATGTATGTATGTATGTATGTATGTATGTATGTATGTATGTATGTATGTATGTATGGTGCATATTTATAATGTATCCATTATGCTCTCAGATTGTAGTATGGCACATGGAACCTCAACACTTCCAATTCACACAGTCTGAAAAGCAGGCAATCTTGTGTGTGCGTGTGTGTGTGTGTGTGCGTGTGTGTGTGTGTGTGTGTGTGTGTGTGTGTGTGTGTTTTCTTGGTTGGTCATCTTCCCTACTGCTTTTCACACCAGCCCTTGCACAGCTGAAAGAGAATAGGAGAGAAGGCCAGGCCACTCGAGGGACTCGGCCCTGTTAATGAACACGCTGCACTGGCAGAAAGGCTCGGTCTGATCAAAAATACATATGGAGCAGAGCACGGTGCTGTGGCCAAGAGGCGCCTGAACCCGCACACCCAGTGCTTTCAAAACTGGGACTGATGTCTTCAGAGTGTGCTGCCACTCAGCTCGGCGCAATACACACACGGCCTCCTGGGTGTCAGCTTAGCCTCACTCCCAGACTCGCATACAGAAGCACACTTATGTGGAGTGCTCACACAGTGCTGAACACTGCTTGTGTCTTGTGCCATGCGTTACTTCTTTTGGAGAATCGTAGATCTAGCAAAGTCTGTTACAGCACTGCTCTTTCACTGCTTTCAAAAAAAATGCTGCTTAGTTTTTCTTTGGTCTTAATTTTACTTGTGTTATTATTTATCTTGGGTTGCTGAACCTGTCACTTCATTCATTTGGACATGAAACTGTTTTACTCTAATCTGTGTGTTTGTGTTTTTAAACAGGTATCCACTGTGACAATGTCTGCCCTCAGGGCTTCTGGGGCCCAAACTGCTCTATGACCTGCTCATGCCAGAATGGAGGCTCGTGCTCCCCCGAGGACGGCACCTGTGTGTGCGCTCCGGGCTACCGTGGCACATCCTGCAAAAGATGTAAGCATTCCTTTCAATATCTCTCTTATTAAATTGCTCAAACAAGAGAGGGTCATGTTAATAAATGTGGATTCTATCCCATGTGGAGTTAAGTGGTTGTCCCAGCGAGAGTCTGAGAAGAGCAGCACTTAACCCTGGGTTAAAAGTGCAAGCCAGCCAGCACTTCATCATGGGCCAGCTTGTAATCACTGCATTCGCACTCCAGGCCCTGCTTCCTGGGGATAGTCTAGGGCAATGGATGGCCTTCATCAAATCGACCTCTCACAGACCCTCTTCTTTCCACTCCACCAGTCTGCTCAAATGATAAGACTGCTGATTGCAGATCATTTTCCAGTGAACAAAATCTGTAAACAGAAACCAGTGACATGTGTTTTTGTATTTGGGTGAAGAATTGTGTGTTTGTGCGTGTGTGTGTGTGTGTGTGCGTGTCTGAGTGTGTGCATCAGAGAGTAACAAAGGGATGTAATAAATCTTGTCCATTATAGTGACAGTTTTACAGTAATCTTAATTACGAGGGGTCCGCCACCCGCAGAAGGCGAGGTCAGTCAGCCCAGGCTGCTTTCTCTCACTGCTTAGCACTACAGCACTTAAAGAAACTCAAGGTCATAATGAAGAAAAATTAGTGAGGAGAACCTCTTTGGGAAAAGCTTGATTGGCATGCAAGAGCTGGAGAATAGGGGAGGAATCATTAATTCACACCAACCACCTAACTCATCGATCTATTTCTATGTATTGCAGAGTTACCATCATATCATAAACTACTATATATCGCTTTCTTGAGCTTAGTTTATTAGAACTACTTTGCATGTGCATTGACAAGTTCCTGCATGGATCTTAAAGCGAATGAAATTAATATATATTTATAGCACAAAGTTTTTGCTCCCTCTTCATACACTTAATTATGCTCCGAGCTTTTTACTTACATTTCCTTTCTTTTGTTACTCTTTACTCTTCTTTCCCTTCTTCTTGTCTCTTTAATTTCCATACCAGTCTGCTCTCCTGGGTTCTATGGGCATCGTTGCAGTCAGACATGCCCCCAGTGTGTGCACAGCACTGGCCCATGCCATCATGTTACAGGCCAGTGTGAATGCCTGTCTGGATTTTTTGGCCCACTGTGCAATGAAGGCAAGTAGCACTTTTTTTCGTCTCATTTTACCACTTCCTCTCTTTCTTCCTTTCTCTCTCTCTCTCTCTCTTGCTCTCTCTCTCCCTCTCTCTCTCTAGAGTAATGTATCTTGCATGTATCTTGTGTTTAATCTGTCTCTGATCTAGCTGATGCAATGACTGTGCATACACATCCAGTTTATTCCAAAGGATGATGACAGCTTTTGATACATAACTTTAATGAAGCGACATTGTGTTAAAGCTCAAATAACCTGCAGTGGGGCAGATTATGTGGAACAATTATAACAACATTAGGTGATACAGTTAATGTTCATTTTGAACTATGTAATCCTTAGACTGGTACAGGATGGCACTCAGTTGGGGAGTGGGGTACGATACTCATTTGTGGCACAGCGAGCTGACTCCGCTTATCCATCGCACTGCAGATAATTGGCATTATCACTGACACTGACAAATAACCTTCAGAGGAAATCTGAATATTGCTGAGGCCATTCTTTCTGACTGAGACAAACAGTGAAGCAGCAGATCAATGCAGTGGTTATCCTGTTCAATGCTCTTGATCAAGGGAGGAAAGAAGCAAGGTTGGTGCAGTATACAGTAGCCTCTTCACGTTTAGTTTTAATTGAGTCAGAACAGCCATAACAGATCAGATAATTCCTTTTTTTCTTTGCTCGAGCAAATATAATTGAACACATGGGCATGATAATTAGATTACAAACGGTTAGATGAATACCACAATGAAATCTTCTCTGTTAGGACTCTATTACACTGTTAATCTCTTTCAGTCTGCAGCTTTAACTTGGTAGCCTTGGGTAGTCTGTTTTAAGCGTTCTCTGCCTCTCAGGCTGTCTGTGCACTTAAGCAGTTGTTAACAAGTGGTGACAAATTTATTATTATTTTTTTTAACGAATGATCAGACAGCCAGAGTTGCTGTGTTAGTTACAGTAGTATGGGGATAGTATCCAATGGTCTGAAATCGAGTACTCTGCCTCTGACGCTGGTCGAAAGAAGTAACCAGACTGCCAGAAATAAGTTACAAAAAGGGAATAACCAGACTACTAAACGTGGAGCTTTCTCTAAGCATATTCATGTCCACACATAGCTCTGTTGGCATGGCTGTGCATTCCATACGTATAACAATGAAATCTATTCACTGGTTGTGAATGGCAGGGATATTTTTCACCACTAAAGCCCTGTCAATTATTCAGTATCACGCTCCTATTGAATATAGATCAAATGACATGAAAGCACACAGGCATTTTAACATTATGGACCTTTTGTACATAACAGGGAGGGGATATCTATATAATCTTTAGCTTTTTTATGTGTCAACTACTTGGCCTGCCACGATAAAATATTTCATATGTTATTAATAAATTATTTCCACTTTCAGCATTTAAAGTACATATTTTTACTTCAGTAGGAAAGCCTTTGTGCATTTTACTTCATTAAACACATCATGCTTGGACAGATACTGAGCCACTAACTATATAATCACTGCAGAGCTTACTTACTTAACAGGTTTGAATTTTTCACCCTTGCCTTGTCGGCTAGCCAGAGTCATACTAAAGATTTCATAGAGATTATAGGCTTCTGATTAATAATTGGGGTTTAAATTCAGCCTTGAACCCTGTGTTCAAGGACAGAAAAATCGAGCTCACTAAGACTGTGCTACAGTTTGGTAAAAGCTGGTCCAATACAAAGTTTGTATTTACTACATGGTCTCTTTTCAATCCAAATGAATCAATTTTTTATGCCTAGTTACATCAGTTGAAAAGTGCAGATGGAAGTATGTAACCACTACTGATATTTAATCTTAGACAAAATAGTTTTTAGGAGAAAAAAAAATCTGTTTGTTTCTGATTGTTTAGGGTATCTATGCAAGCTTTAATTAATAAGCTGCTATTGTTGTTATATGCATCTGACTCCTTTACACCACCCTTTGATTATTTCCCTAGATAAATATTCCTATTTCATTTAATATGCGAATGTAAAAAACTGTTGAGCTAAATTTTTTGTCACTTGGTTCACTGCTTAGCTTGTGGATTTTCATCACAAAATGGTAAAATGGCTCTCCACACTTCTTCTTTCCTACTTGCTCATTTTTCAGCTCGTATTATCGTTGTTGTCCTAGTACATTTTGTAAACTTATCAAACTAATACAATACAGATAATTTATATAAAGCATGAAAAATAATCTTCCTTTAAACTTCATTTTAATGTTGAAATCTCCTATGCCTTTTTTTTTTTTTTTTTTTTTTACATCATTTTACAAGTCAAATCAGAAAGTCTTTTCAACATAAAATGTGGGTGTGTTCTTTGGGCTGTTTAGTCACTGGTTGCTTATTAGCCTTCATTGTTGGTGTTTTAGTCCATGAAATAAGCATTAATTAACAGGCAGAATTTCCCAGTTATGCTCAGTGGCCCTGATCCCAAAGTTACACTTTGCAACAGACCAGTATTAAACATATATAAAACAAACTTCTTTGTCTGCTTATATATTTATGGCTGTGAGACTCCAACAAAACTTTGAGGTATACTTACCAGGTATGCTTTAAGCCATCACTCTCATCTTTTATACCGCTTCATCCTGTGTACAGGGTCATGGAGCCTATTCTAGGAGGCTTAGGGCACGAGGCAGGGTACACCCTGGACAGGATGCCAATCCATCGCAGGGCACATAAACACACATACACACACACACACACTCTTTTTCATTAACATATTATGGGCAATTTGGGGACGCCAATTAGGCTAATTTGCATGTCCTTGGGACTGTGGGAGGAAACCCACCAAGCACGGGGAGAACATACAATCTCCATGCACGCAGAGATGGGAATCGAACCCGGACCCTGGAGGTACAAGACGACAGTGCTAACCACTAAGCCACCATGCTGCCTCTTTATTACATCATTCGATTATAAAATATTTGTAGATTTGTATTAATATTCTGCAAGGCATGACAACTGGTATAATTTAGTTTTTATACATTGACTGACTGTTTTTATTATTGAATGAAGGGTTCCGTGCCCCTCTTCTACTATTTAAAGAGGGTAAAGATTAATTGTGTTGTAAGAGTACTATATATTTGATTTACATTGTCTTTCATGTCAGAAAAGCATATTTCAACGTAAACAAACCTTAATACGCACCTCCCCTTCCACAACATCCACCAGCGATTATTGAATGAAATATACAACTCCACATAATAATTAACCAGTCCTTTCATGAATAAAGGAAAGGCAATGAGCATATATAGAATTCACTTTCATGGCTTTCAGAGCTGCCTCATGAATAAATGTTTAATATGTTAAAGCAGAAAAAAGTATAGACTCTGGGAAAAGAGGCTTAAAAAACTGGGTTAATTTGTCTAGATCATAATTACTGGAAGAGTGGTAGGGCACAGGAGAAATGTAGTTCAGTCAGTGTTGGTGTCTTCAGCTGTCCAGCTCTATAGTAATGTGTCCATGAGAGATTTAATGAAGCTCTGACAGGCAGGAGGATGATGCTGAGAAGAAGAGACTATACCCCTGAAACAAGAAGGAGTGAGTCCCTCCAGCTAATAAGAGTCTGCTTTGAGGGAGTTGAAAGAGGCTTTTTCTTAAGGAAGGGGGTCCGTAGAGATATGATTATTAAAATAAGCCACTGTCACAAAGATTTAATTTTAACTTTTCTTTAAAGGAGACACCTTATCTGATTCCTCAGTGCAATCACATATTTCCTACACAGCACAGGCAACTGTTTACCAGCTACTGCTTTCTCTCCTAGTCTTTGATAAAGGGGCAAAGATTGTGCTTTATGTACCTGATTAAACTCCACTGTCCAGCTTCCTCAAAAAAAAAAAAAAAAACGAGAGATGGTCTGTAAAGAACTTTAATCTGAAATGAAATCTCTAAATGAGTCAAATGTCAAAAAGCTGAAATATTCGTTTTATTAAAAATGTACACAAGTTCTAATTTTAATTCCGTTGCACATCAGTCGTCTTTTGTTCTTGTGCACAGTGAGTAGACAAAGATGGATAAATGGGGAGTCTGATAGATGTGCATGGTCTGCTCAAACAGGCTGTGCATCCATAACACTCACACCTTCATTCTCTAAGATTAAATGCCCAGGCCTTTAGAAATATCACCTGGATTAGTACAGCACATGAAGACATAATGTAGTTGGTTGGATAGTTTTGGGATAATTTGTGCTTCTATCCCCCATCATATGGCATCATATTTCACATGTACAGAGCTAATATTCATGTCTGCTAAATTAAGATCGGGAGCCCTCCAAAATTGAGGTGCACACTTCATGTCGATGTAGACTGAGCAGGAAAGGATTTCTTAAATTGTAGAAGGCAGATTAAAGTATGCATATTTCATATCACATATGTCCAGTTCAAGACTTATTAGGACATGTTATGTTAATAGATAAAATAAACCATATGCATGAGTGATATTTTAACCTTTCGAGAACTGAATGTCCTCACATGAGACCTTGACATTTTCTCCCTTTTTCTTTGCTGTCTATATATCCTTGTAAGATCCGCATATGAGGACTGTTTGGTTATATTTGTTTTTAATTCATTCAGTTTGAAGACAGATTAATTCAATCTATAGTTATCAGGTGCTAATAAAGAGCAACACTAAGGAGACTATACTTAGTAAATTATACTTACAAACATGTAATCCAGTATGATTTTATTTTTTTATGTTAAGGTATAGCCTTCATGGCACAGTGTTTCACTAGAGTGTAGAGCTGTGTGTGTTGTGTCTTTGGCAGTGTGTCCCAGTGGCAGGTATGGGAAAGCTTGTGCTGAAGTGTGTCTCTGCATGAACAATGGCACGTGCAACCCTATTGACGGCTCCTGCCAGTGCCTCCCTGGCTGGATTGGAGATGACTGCTCACAGGGTATGAATCAATTAACCCCTCTAAATTTCCTCTCCGTCATTCTGTCAGCTCTCTGCTTTTTTCTCCTCTTCTCCTTCTTCCATCTCTGTCTCTGTCACTTCTTTCCTTCTTCATCCTCACGTGACTATAGTTAAACAAACTTTTATATGTGCACGGCCCACTCTTTGTGCATGTTTCTCTACAGTGTGTGGCATACTGTAGGACACACATATTTTATGACAATTGTGGTAATACATGTGTGTTTTATGTGTTTAAGAGACCTTACTGTGATGGTGTGTCTGTGCAGCATGTCCTATAGGGCAGTGGGGTCCTGACTGCCTTAACTCATGCAACTGTCACAACGGAGCCCAGTGTAGTGCTTATGATGGAGAGTGCAGGTGCAGCCCTGGCTGGACAGGCCTTTATTGCACACAGCGTGAGTCTCTCTCTCTCTCTCTCTCTCTCACGCACACACACACACACACACACACACACACGCTCTACCATGATGCATTGGTCACAGTCAAACAGTGTCCCCTGCTGGTATTGTGTTAAAAGCACACTAGTTGTTACAAAGAAAAAAAGGAAACGATTGTGAGCTTATTAATATCTCATAACGTCTGGAATGATTTTGAGATATAAATGGATTTTTCATATAAATCACAGATTGTATTATGCTCTCACCTTTCTCATGTTTTAATAACCGTGTTATACGGTAAAACAGCGATCACGTGGTGCAAACAAATATCCTCTGCACAGCATTTCCTGTCACCTTGTGGTCCCAATTAAACAATGATATAATACTGAGTAATTTTTTATTTGTTCCCAGTCGATCTTCCTTCATTTTTCATATGAGCAGTGGTGCGTTCTTCGTTTTACTTCAAGGATGATGAAATCTGTTTGTCTTTCGCTGCAATGCTTTTCTCCAATGGGTTCATTAGCTTAGTGTCCTTGCTGCGTGGAATTTTGTGTGTACAGATAAATGCCAATTTAAAGGAAAAACTGGTGGCGCTGTTTAGTTTTTTTTTGGGACGCATTTTGTTCAGAAAAGGGTCACTGACTGAGTGACTGCCTCGAAACGTCTCTATCCTGATTGGAGTGATCTATTCCAGGATTGCAACGTACTGTACCTATCCATGGGGTATTATGGCTTGATGAATTATATGATGAGTATGAAGTCATGTGCTGTCACCTTCACAGTCACAGATCATCACCCGGCAGAACACCCAGAGGGTTTAAACCAGTGTGTCAGACAGCATGACTTCATCTTTAGGAAGAATGCATTTCATATCATATCATATCTCCAGAGATGTATAGAATTTATGTCGAAACATACTGGAGTTCCAGTACCTCAGTCTCTCTTTCACTTCTTCAGGCTGCCCATCGGGCTTCTTTGGCCGTGACTGTGCCGAGGTGTGCCGCTGTCAGAACGGTGCAGATTGTGAGCACATCACGGGCCAGTGTACCTGTCGCACAGGCTTCATTGGTAGCAGCTGTGAGCAAAGTGAGTGCTTTTATGTATTCATGAATCTATGTGTTAGGGAATTTACTCTGCAGTTCTGCCGTGGTGTTGGGTAAGAGAGTGTGAGTGATCCATAACTGTAGTGCTCAAGCTCTGCATATTAGCTCAACGTGTTACTCTGTCTGCAGAGTGTCCTCCTGGGACTTTTGGCTACGGCTGTCAGCAGCTGTGCGAGTGCATGAACAATGCTACCTGTGACTACGTGACTGGAACCTGTTACTGCAGTCCTGGGTACAAAGGAATTCGCTGTGACCAGGGTAATCACACCGCTGCCTCAGACATACACACACACTGCTCAAATTGTGTGTCTCATACTGTATATGCACATCATTTTGTCAAATTTATTAGTTTTCATTAGTATAATAAATAGCTATAAATATTGTATGCTATAAATATTATTATGGGCTAAAGGTTGTTGTTGAATTGTTGTTTAATTAATGATCAATTTAATTAATGATTGTCTCCTCATTAAATAATGCCTTTCGCTTTCTTTCTGCACGCTCTCTGTAGCTGCTTCAAAGCGGTGAAAACATATTAAAAACATTAAGTTTGTATTTGTGTGTCTTTATGTGTGCCAGCGGCCCTGATGATGGAAGAGCTGAACCCCTACACTAAGATCAGTCCAGCCCTGAGCTCTGAGCGGCAGTCAGCTGGCGCCGTAATGGGCATCATCTTCCTACTCCTGATCATCATGGCCATGCTCAGCGTGTTCGTGTGGTACAGACAGAGGCAGCGGGAGAAGGGGCAGGACATGCCGAGTGTATCCTACACACCTGCCCTTCACATCACCAACACTGACTATTCACTGTCCGGTGAGAAACTTGACATTTCCTCTGTCTCCAGTGTCCAGGTCCTTGGTCTGTCATATCCTGGTTCTTTTGTTCCGTGCAGCACAACTAAGCCTCTCTGTTTGCTGTGAGATTGTATTTTGCATTTTGCAAGAGCTGCATTTTCTACTCAAGAGTCAGGAAAATAATAAACAGTTACCATTTGGATGAAAGATGGCTAGACATTTTAGGTTGTATTATGAGTATATAAGTATTGCTGTGTAACACCTGTGCATTGTTTACTTGGCAGGATCTAAGCCAATTTTTCCTCTTTTCACCCAGTTGCTATTTTCTTGGTCATAAATAAATGTACCTGAGCAGAGTGGTATAACAGGAGGTGTTGTGTTAAATTGGCAGCAGTATATTTTTTCAGTCATTGGTTAAACATCTGTGGTTTTTATCCGTCTGCAAGGACACGCTATTAGGACAGATGCAAAGCTTCCAAAAGCATAGGCATTAAAGTCAGATTTTTGGATGTATACAGTGTACTTTAACATACGTAGGCCACAGTTACACAGTGTCACATGAGACGGAGTGCTGTTTTATATAATAGTCCCACAAATATCATTTATTGCCTACAGGTTATGATTTGTTCGATTATTTACCCAGTGTAATAAAAGTAATTTGAAATTCTATGTAGCCCCAAGGTGAAGTGATGAACTGTCCTGAGAAACGTATGAGATTTCCTTTATACTTCAACTTATTCTTTTTTTCCTTTTCTTTTAGATAGATTAAGGATTTCACTTTTCACTCAGTTAGAGCAAATTTTTATGTATTATTTTGACCATGTCAGCTTCCCGAAGCACACCTCTTTTGGGGAATTTGTAAAAGGAATGCGCTATTGGACTCACCCCCTTTTTATTTATTTATCCCCTGTTACGGCCTGACCTAGACCAGGTCATAACAACTTTACTATATCAGCTATTTTCCAAGTTCCAGGGTTGAATTTCAAATAGCGTTAAATGAAAAACTAGTGTGCTAGGGTGTACAATCCCTTGATCAGGGGTGAGAGAGAGACAAGATGTGCTGTTTTTGACGTGTTGTTTAAGATGACGTAACTTTATCAGGTGTGTTTTCTTACTGAAAGTGCTTCCTTGACTGGTTTTGAATGTGGATGTTGGCAGGCAGCTGCACCCCCCTCTTTCCAGTGTTGCAGACCATAACGTATAAACGTCCTAGTGCTGTTATACTCTATTATCACCATGTAATGCCTCATCCAATCAGATTACTAAGTTGGAACTGTTGTATACATTTAAATCAACAAGAATGGTATCTGCCATCTGATGCTGGATACAGGCAGAAGAAATATATTTAATAAATGAACACCTACTAAGGCACACAATGAGAAAGAAAACATATTTGATTTGAAAAAATGTGGTGATTACCACCAAGATACTAATGCTAGTTCTAAGAAATTGATGAGAGGGAAATCAGTGAAATCAAATCATATGCACTTATGAAATGATTACTATGCTGCATTGCGCTCACTTGGTTTTTAGAAGAAATAAGAAGCACTGATTTGATCAGATATCACTGCAGCATGCCTAACCCTACCTCTTGATGATAATGTATTCTAACTCACCATCTTGGTGCCATCTGTCACCAGGTTACCGACTGCACAGATTGTGAAGAAAATGCAAATATATCTGCAACGATTTTTGTTTTTTTTTCCCATTTGTGTTGTGATCACAAAAACATCGCCCTATAAATTTGTTCTCTTTCTATCAGAAACATCTCAGAGCAGCAGTGGCCAGTGTTTCTCCAATCCCAGCTATCACACTGTGGCCCAGTGCAACATCCCCTCCTCCAACACTAACAATCTGGATGGGACTCTAACTCTGAAGGCAAGCACCTCCACCCCGGCACACACAGACAATCCAATTACCAATGTGTGACCTTTTCACATAACTAAACAAACTAGCCGTTGAATGTAATTAACATGTTTTTAACCTTAACCTATTTTGTGCCAGACAGAAAGGGGATAGGAGCAACTCAGAATGGAGAGCGTACTGCAATCTGAATGACCTTGGTCAGTGTCTATGCTCATTGTCTCTCTTTTTATCTCTGCCTGCATAAGAGTTGCACACATGCAGACATGCTTTTATAATTTTGAAAAACAAATGACATCAACACTACCTACACACCCTCTCACCGTCATGTTGAAATGAAGAGACTTTTCTGTGTCTGCATACACTGGCTGGTCTCCTTGGGCTGTAGAAATAGCAGGCGCCATCATCCTGCTGAATACTGACTGCTGATGGCAAATGTTTTGTACTAACAGAAGCCCCCAGTCCTAGCGTGTGGCCTTGCCCTGCTGTGGTTCTAATACGTCCTCACTGCTGGTACTCTCTCACACACCGACGAAATGTCCTACTCAGCCTACATTACCCAGGGTCACCATGAAGAAGAGAGGAGGGAACACATTAGTCCTTTGCCCATTATCTGAGGCTTCTCAACCTGATATGTATGAGTGCAGGACCGATGATAAGCCTGCAACAGCATGTAAGAGGCAGGAGGCAGAGGATTTAGTCTCTGAGTTGGGTTTTCCATCAGTTTCCATAGTGGAAGTAAGATTACACAACCATCACAAACGTGGACAATGAGATGCTGAATTTTCCTAACCTCAGTGAAACATCACATCACCTGCTGTCTGGTGACTTTGTGACATGTTAAAATGTAACATCACAGTGTTTAGGTTAAATTGTAAAATGTAATTCTAGACTTCTGGACTTGATTTAAACTCTTTTATGTATGAGTTTTATTGCCATAAACTTTCAAAAAATATTTTCCATTATTGCTTATGGAAAATGATGTAAATTTCCAGTCTGTAGTTTCATTTCTTCTTGGGCATAGCAACTACATGGCCACCAAAACTCTAAACAAAGCCGAATAAAGGATAAACACAAGGCGCATTAGAAACCCCAGATGGCTGATAACCAAGTTGCAATCGTGTTTCTGCAGATAGCTTTACTCAGGTAGCAGCAGGCAATGGAAATACTGACACAGCTTTTTATCAGTTGCTTCCTGCTTATGTTAAGTGCACTTAAGTTTACTTCTTAACATCACCTTGAACATTCTGTAACATTCCTACCTGGGTGGTCGCTCATTTTTTCCCACTTTTCACGGGTAAATTGTTTCCAACAAGCATATTGAGTGAATTATCCATCATGTGATCTTCCTTATTTAGTATGCACAGTCTCACTGGACAAACTGTAGACCCACAGAAGTTGTACAGTAGCTGTGAAAAAGCTGTGAATAAGAAATATTTGCATGCAGAGTGAAAGAACAAGCTTAACAATAACAACAACAATCTTATGAACTGTTTTACTTACCATTTGTTTCACAGATACAATACAATTAAATAAGACTGAATCAATCTTTCCAAATTAAAGCGTGTTTGTTGGGTATCAAATTTATTCATGTAGTATTGTTCACAATATTATTATCTCTAAGCATTACACGTTTCTGTTTATTTGTGTGCTTCACTGGATCAGGTGTGTCACGAGAAGATACACTGATACTGCAGGACAACAAAACCACTCAAGTTGCTAAAGGTAACAATCCCAGTATGCACAATTTCAAAAATGCATGATTGTATTTAATAAACATTGAATAAACAAAAAAAAAATATTTTTTCCAAAACTTCACTTGACTTTTAATGATAATCTTAGGGGAAAAAAACGTATTTATTTAGAAAATTCTTATTGTCTTTAGAAATTTTTTGTTAACTCTTACCCGTTAGGAAGTTGGACACGTAAAATTATTTCGTCGTCCATCACCATAAGCTTGCAGACACATGGTTGTTGGGCTGA
Organism: Clarias pachynema; assembly: GCA_030014365.1. NCBI lineage: Eukaryota > Metazoa > Chordata > Actinopteri > Siluriformes > Clariidae > Clarias > Clarias pachynema. The sequence continues at coordinate 15,390,912 of JAQMYL010000037.1, read as the reverse complement.
GATTTTAATTAATGCTTAAATGCCGTTTTAAAAATATCATTAAACATAATCAAAAAGCTTCAGATGCCTGGAAAAAGTCCACTTCTTGGAATTTGCCAGGAAGTGGACAAATAGGCATACTGCGAAGAACAGTAGTTAGCCATGTTGCCTGGATACACTTGAACCTCTTAATTACTGCTGCATTCACTTCTGGCAGGGGTGACGTTAATCCTGTAGAATGTAGAGAAATTACATAGTTATTATATCACACTATCCAGTGCACCCTAGAAACAAATGGGTTATGTTTTGATCCTGGTTCCTCTTGTTGTTTCAGGGAGTTTTTCCTTGCCACCAACTTTTTCATTGTGGAAAAATGAAACACTGTTATTAAAGTTTCCTATCCACATTTCTAAATCTGCTTTGAAATAAGGTCTATTGTTAATAGTGCTATGTAAATAAAAAATGGTATTTAATTGAGTTCAAGAAGTGCCATCAAATCAGTGTGACTTCTTTGACAAAATCACTGTTCAGTCTAAAATACAATTAAAGTGAATTGTATTTATTTATTTATGCATATCGTAGGTCAGACTGCAGGATCAGCCAGCATACAGCACCCGTGGAGCAGATAGTGCTAAGAGCCTTGCTCTTAGTTCTCAATACTGGCAACTTGGTAGTGCTGGAGCTTGTGCCCACTACTTAACAACCCCACAGCTTTAACCAAGCCACCACTGCCATTGTACATTATTTTGCAGGAGGTTGTCCAACTCCGTTAAGGACAATGATAATTATGAACAAGTTGACTTGGTAATAGTGAAAAGACTTCCTGTGTTTATCCAACCTTAGGTGGATAGATGCAGACACCAGTTTCCTGGACATATTTATGCTTTCAAACCATTTTTCATGACCTATTACAGTACCAGTATTTGCACAGGGATGTGCAGTGTATGAGGCTGACATGGGGGTAGATAGGGCCATACTGTATGAAGAACAAGGGCAAATAGAGCCTGTATCTGACTGGGTATACTGTATCTGTTACAATATTGTAATCAAGGTCTCAGAACCAGTAAGAAGGTATTTGGGACCAGTTGGACTGGCCTTAGTTCTAGCTAGGGTGTGTTCTGATCACTAGGTTGCCACATATCTCCTGGTGGCACCACATTAGACACTAGTGAGGGAGGCATTTGATGTTACTGCAGTATCTTTCCATCTATTTCTTAGAAGAAGAAGCCTTCGTTTGTCACATATACTGTACATTACAAAAGAATGAAATACTTCTTTTCCATGTTTGTAAGGTCTTGTGCCTCGAGCAAGCTCATTTTGTGAAATTCTTTTAGTTCCAGCAATCCCAAAAGAACTTGCACTGAAGTTGCTGTCAGCAATTCTAGCATCAATTCTAGCAAGTGCAATAATGAATTACATTCACACCATAAAATACATCTGATAGACTCTAGAAATTGCTATCCTTCTTCTGAACAAAACAATATATTGAGTAGAACTGTCTGAAATAGGCTCACTAATACTTATTGATGATAACTCATGATGGTAGCAGCAGAATGAATTCACAAGGATAAAGAAATATTTGCTGCCAATTTACAGAGAAATGCATTCAATCCAATTTGGAGGAACTTCATCATGTAGCAGGACAATGACCCACAGCAGATTGCCAACACAACAAAGAATCAGGGTAAAATAAGTGAAAGGTTTTAACCTGGCCAAGTCAATTACCAGACCTTAACACAATTGACCATGAATTTTACCTCCTGAAGAGGAAACTGAATGGAGAAATCGAGGAAGGGGTATGCAATTAAAATGTTGTTTACTCTCATATTATTGGGTTGGTCTAAAATCAGTATTGTGCCATGTTCTAAGATGTTTAATATTTTTGGATATAAATATCTGTAAAATAAAGCTGAAGTTCTGAACTATGCTAGATGAAAAAAACTAAATTCCAACAATGCCGTTCCAGTACTCCATTTTCTTAGATGTATTAGGAATTTTCACAACATGAAACCTCAGACAACGCAAAACACACCATCCTAATATACAAAAATTGCACCTAATATCCTGCCATTGGATATTTAAAATTTTTTAAATTGGCCATAGTGTGTGTGTGTGTGTGTGTGTGTGTGTGTATGTGTGTGTGTATGTGTGTGTGTATGTGTGTGTGTATGTGTATGTGTATGTGTGTGTGTATGTGTGTGTGTATGTGTGTATGTGTGTATGTGTGTGTGTGTGTGTGTGTGTGTGTGTGTGTGCTTGTGCCTTTTAATGGGTTGGAACCCAGCCCCAGGCTCCAAGCCTCCCTGGGGTATGTTCTGGGCC
>JAQMYL010000037.1:15374030-15384099 GCA_030014365.1 Clarias pachynema | reverse complement strand
CATTTTTAGTTTATGTCTTATGATGTTGACTCTTTTAGTGTTCATACAAATATTTACACATTAAGTTTACTGAAAGTTGAAAGTCAGAGGACGTTTCTTTTTTTGCTGAGTATATATTGTAGTATCTTGTTTTACACTTTACTTAGCTCAGAAACTTTGTCAGAGCTGCACTGTCCAAAACATTGTCTTGTGTTCTGTGGTCCATTTCTTGCAAATGCTTGCACTCGTGCACTTCATCTAGTTGAGGGTTCTTTAGTATATCTGTATTGTTTTATGTAGCACAATGGTCCTGGGGTAACATTGTTTCGTCTCACTGTGCACCGTACCTACTGTATATACCTGAAATGACAAAGCCACTTTGACTTGAACTGGAGCATGGCCAAAAAGCGTAGTTTTTCACCTGTATTAAGTTGATACAAATTATAATACTACAAAAACAAAAAGCATGATCCTAGTACCTACAATTTTGCAAAACTTTATACACGTAAGTGCCATGGAATTGTTTAATCAATGCATGTGTAGGAAGGATTCCTTGTGTGAAAGCAAACCTGGAATTCTAAGCTCCTCACCCTAGAATTGGTCCTGGTAGAGGTACTGTATTCAAGTATTCAAGCCAAGCTGGTGAAAATGCTCTTAAACACCTAATATGAATAAAGTCCATCAGGCAAAAATATCCAGCCAGGAGCAGTCTTGCCAGAAAACACTGATAACAGGCAGAAGGCTACAGTAATTGTAAAGTGTAAATCTAAGTGCACTTGTAATGCATGTATGCTTGATATATGACATTTAACTAATGTGTTACGTTTGTCTCTATCAGAGCCCACAGTGAGTGTCCTGCAGGGACCCAATGGCCTGGCGACTGGTTTCTCCCAGAACCCTTACGACCTTCCTCGAAACAGCCACATCCCAAGCCACTACGACATCCTACCCATGCGCCACAGCCCCACACACACCCCGTCGCCTCCTGAGAGCCCCCCCAGCTCCCTGCTGTAGAGCCCAGACCTCAGCCTACCTCTACACTACAGCAAGCACCACCTGCTTCTGCAGGACCTCCTCCTGTTTATCTTTTTATCTTATCTTATCTTTCCATCTTTTTCCCACATACACAGAATCACACAAAATGGTAATAGATGCTATAAATCAGAGTTTGCTGGTTGGTATGTGTGTGTGTGCGCGTGGGGCAACAGATGGCTAAGAAGGAATTCTACAGAGAACTGTAACGATACTAGCAACTACTCACTTCTCTCCTGTCTTCATTCAGTTCTCTGGAAGGTAAAATGATTTCATTAAGAGGACCAAACTGGGGACTGAGAAGAAAAGAACAAAGCTTGTATTCTGTATCTATTTGCGTATATTGCACCAGACTACCAGACTTTCAGGGCACCTGGGTTGAGACGTTTCGTTAAAAACAGTTGTTTTCAGTTGTTACAGGACCATAGTCTCAGTGGTTCGGTGGTTAGTAGCTTAAGCGGGGGAGAAGTTGAGCACATCACACCTGTTCACTAAAGCAATCAGGGACTGACCCTGGCCATCTGATCAGAGCCAATCTATACCATTACCGACAGGTGAAGTGTCACTGCTAACGTTGATTATTTAAAGAGGACCGGCAAGAGAAAGCATGGCTTAATAGTAAATGGTTTAATAGTAAGACCCTGTAGCGTTACTGTATAAAGACAATTACCAAAATTAGTTTTCGACACCCATCATTTTGTTTTCATAATACTAGAATATAAGTATAATTCTTTAAACATTTCATAAAGTGTTTTAAAAGCTGCTGTGATGATGCACATTTCCTTCTAAAAGATTTATGAGAAAAACAGCAGTTTGATATACACTGTACAATGGCTTTACCTCTACTAGTCTATATTAAACTGCTTTTTCATCTAAACACATTTATGGATGGTTATATATCAAGTTTGCAGGTGTGATGTCATGTGAACGTGTAATCAAGACCATATACTATAATGTTACCATTTCTGTCTTTTCTTTTTTGATAAATATATATGCTTTGTTATTTTTGTTTACATTCCTAAAATGTCAGTGGTTGGATCTTGAGAGAGCTTTTGTTTTTGTGTTTATTTGTAACTTATTTGAAGAAGTAGCATTTTTGTTTTTCATAAAAGGTGTAAAGTTTATATAGAAAACAATCTAGCATGAACAAATTATATCCAATGATGCTTAATTCATTTATTGTGACTGTACCACTCATGCACACTAGCGATACACAATGTAAGTTATAGTTTGTGTCTACGTAGATGCATTACAGTGGGCAGTGATAACCTACATATCGTTTGGAGACATTTACTGAATCTTTTTCATATGAAGTTCAGTTTGGTAACTCTGCTTGCTTGTTTTGTTTTGTGCAATGATCTAAATGTGGCCCCATTCTCCACACTAAAGCAATAACCTGCAGACAATCAAACAGGGACAAAAGTGCAGTTTATCCACCCATACACAGCAGGACAGTCTGCTTTAGGCCTGTGTGTAAAGCAAAACTGATTTGATCTGTGTGTCATTTCATTCAAAATAAAGCTTACAGACTATAGGTTTAAGTTAACAGTAGCCATTACATCCATGACATGTTGTAGATGAGCTACTTCTCTTTACCTGAGGGATTTAAAGACAGCTGTGTATTTTCATGATTAGAGATATGACGACTTAATATTAGGGAAATTAATCAGTAAATGGCTAAATGATTTAACCTAAACACTGTGACGAGGAAGGACGGCAAAGGCACTTGCTATAAAAACAAACTACATATATGAAGGTTACTTAAAATTCAGAACATCACAAAACATTTATCACACATTTCCTAAATTACTCACTTAACTGGAATTTTATTTTTCACTTTAAAATTTTAATTACAGTGGATAGAGTAATAGAATAATGATTAAAATAAAAATAAAAATAAATCACAGTACAGCACAGACAAACAAATGTTTTTGAGGCAATATGTGAAAGAGAACTGACATAACATCAATATCCAGATAAACATAAAACACTAGCTGTGTGCAGTGCTTAGGTTGGGCATAACTGTGCCATCTGTACCCATACATCATTGGCACTGCCCTTTAGGCCTCTACCAGTCAGGTACATGATTGGTTTCAGGCTCCCAAGTGCCAATTTGAAGAAAGGCCCGATATCAGTCACGAAATGCATAGAGAAAGACATAGTGCCCAACTTGACAGGTATATAATTTTCTTTACAACTATTCTATTCTGCTTCAGACTGCCATATAGCAATGTTCATACTGATTTCACCATGACTGACTTTGCTTCAAACCTACATTATAATTTTAGCTGTAGAGATTCTCCTCTTTTTAACATTTAAGTGTAATAGAGAGCATGTAGGGTTATAAGTATATACCAGAACAGATCATGCATATTGTCCTCACTACCATTTCTATTGTACACACAATACTATCCCTTAGGCAGCCATGGTGCGAAAATGATTTGCGGTTTATAATGTTCCCCACATCAGCTGAATCATAGGAATGCTTGTTTTTACAATCACAACATGATTATACTGGGCTACAATACATTATACATTCGAAATTCATTTTGATCAGAAACATAGTACTGTCCGTAAATGTCAAGAATCTTACATAATAGGCACAAAACAATAAATCAGCTGGCTACTATAGAATAAATACTAAAGAATTAAACTGTAGTGTGGATTAGATATGGAAAGAAATAGTGTGGTTGGTGCAAAAACATTGAAAAGCTCCAGCCTACAATAATCATATATGTCTTGTGTGCAATGGTCTGGCTATTCTTTCTATTGACTAAGGAATGTGGTACACTAAATGGGAAGTTTGTTCAACACTTTTATAGTCCAAGATCTCGGTCCTCATTTACTACACTACATAAATCTTAGTGTTGCACTGCTGTTAAAACATATACCTACACTGCCATCAAAATCTAACTTTAGATGTTCTTCTATTAAAATGTTTCCTACATGATTTAATCTTGCTGTTAATAATCTAGCTAAAAAACTGAGGTGACATCAGAGGGCAGGTACCTGGGTGAAACATGGCAGCAGTCATAATGAATGAATGCTACCATTTGATGAAGACCTCCCAGCAGGGCTTTAACGAGCAGGAGGGAAAAAAAGCCAACAATGTGAGCACATGGACAAAAATGGAAGCTTCCCTGTGTGACATTCCACTAAGAAAGGCACTAAAACCACTAAAACTAAAACCATTTCTTCAAGAAATGCACAGGATGAATGGAACCAGCAGCAGCATGAGGAGCTCTCAGTCAGTGTAAGGAGTCATGTCTCATGTCACATGCACCAAAGAACATCTTCCCACTCCTCTTTCCAGAATGCTGATTTAAAGCATGCAAGCATATTCTACATTACAGACCACAGGAGCAACAGCAATCATGACTGACATGTTACACTATCTGTTCAGATACTGTCAAAAATACAATAACAGGAGTGCTCCTAAGATGGAATTTAAGTTTACATGCAAAGAGAAGCATTGGCATACACGCAGCCATATCCAAAATTGATGATCTCTGGGGCCCAATGCTAGTCTTAACATCTAGTATCCGAGTTCTCTACAGCATACAGCAACCCCTCCTTAATGCCAGTGTCTAATTTCAAGACAGTCTCAGGCACAGACCTGGGCCAGCTGCACAAGACATTGACATGAACGAACCTCACACTGTTCTCAAACGAAAGAGTATACTAAGACGTTTCAGTGAAGATCGGCACAACTGATTATTAAAATTTTGCAATTAAAAAAGCCTACCATAGCAAAAAAAAAACAAACAAAAAACTAAATGTTAGTTCAGAGCGCAGGTGGTAACCCTTTTGAGATCTGAGGTTTGGAAACACAGCTTCTGTGCTCTAGCCCAAGCGTGCAGCTGCGCCTCTGAACCAAAGCAGTCTTTAAGAAGTGGTGGGGGGGGGAAGGGGTTCCCAATAGAAGGAGAGGGAGGGATGAGGGCTTTTCTGCAGGTGGGCTTTACAGGAAAAGGAGGTCATGGAAGGGGCTAGATGTTCTGGCAACACTGCATTTTTGGCTTGTTCTCAGTGGGCTGCACCTGGATGGACACCACGTTGTTGCTGGGCGATATGTCGTTGTCTCGGCGGTCTGACATCTGTTTCTGGGACACGATGCGGTAGATTTCTGTAAAATAACAATCAGCATGTAAGGTACAGGATCACAATGCTTGTCAACAAATGTAATTATTTTGGTACAACACTAGAATTGTTTTTGGGAGATTGTATTTATTTAACTTATAGAGGTTCAACTCATTGTGTGCAAGGAGACAGTGGCTCTAAAATAGTACTTGTATGCTGGGATGCCTCTGAAATAATCTGAATTCATTATACCTTCTTTATACAGCCTTAGCCATAAACATTGCGGTATGCCTGAGGTAATGTAATTACCATGTTATATCTGATGGCCTTTAAAAATTTAAACTCCTTTCAGCTTACATTGCAAAAAGGAAATAAGGCTCGGCTGACAAACAAAGCAGCAACAGAGGCAGGAAGCTTTTTTTATTACAGTCACGTCAAGCTGGAGGAACTCAATGGACCCACCCCAGCAAGGTCAGTCCTTTGATTAGTCATTCATAAGGGAATGGCCTTCGACCAAAAACCAATCAGCCTTTAGCCTACACACACACACACACACACACACACACACACTTTCTCAAGCTCATTTGCATGACGTTCTTCTCATCGACTTTTTCCCCCCTACTCTAGTTTCTGGCCACATATGATTTGGCCTCAATCTGATGGCATATAAGAAACCAGACATATCAGTTTCTGAACTCAGAGACAACTCACCAGTCAGGATGGTCTGAAAGGCTGTCTCCACATTAGTGGAATCCAGAGCCGATGTCTCTAGGAAAGACAATCCATTCTTCTCTGCAGAGACGAGGAACAATTTCAATGAGATAGCATTTCAAAGCCAAAGTTAAGTTATTCACTTAAAAACACAAGACTCCGGGACGTACAACTTTTACTCATGCCTAATCAACAATAAGAAGAAGAAAAAGAATAATCATTATTCTGGATAGAAAGGTTATATCCAACTGGGTTTCTGACCTGCAAATGCACGTGCCTCATCAGTGGGCACAGCCCGGAGATGGCGCAGGTCACTTTTGTTACCAACCAGCATGATAACAATGTTACTGTCTGCGTGGTCCCTCAGCTCCTTCAGCCAGCGCTCCACATTCTCATAGGTCAGATGCTTGGCAATGTCATACACCAGCAAAGCCCCCACAGCACCACGGTAATACCTTCAAACCAAAATAAAGAGCAATCTCTACCTAGTCAGTAGTAGTTCAGGTGTTTAAAGTGGTCCACAACAATTTAAAAATACAGATTCTATGAAGGGTGCTCAAGGTAGAAAACTGGGATTTGTAATAAAATTGCTGGTGAATAAAGACGTAAAAACCGATTGACATTTACAGAAGACTTTAAGCACAGTACGGTGATGAGACTCTTAGCCGGAATAAAGCATTTCAATGGTGCAAACATTTTAAGAAAGGCCATACGTCATTGAATAATGAGCTGGTCGGGCCATTAAAGGAGCTCCGGGGAGGCCAGTGTTTCGGACATGAAGCAGGCCGGTGTCATTGATGGACATGCACTATCGATGGTATCAATGCACTAGTGAAATGCTGGGATAAGTGCATTATTGTAGCATGGGATTACATAAAAAAATAAAGGTGTTTTTACTTTCATAACTGTGTAATAACATTCTGAACAATCAAAAGTCCGGTTTGACTCATAAAATAATTTGGTTTCGTGACGAAATTTCCAGCAAAAGAGTATGTAGCATTTTTAATCAAAAACTGTGAAAACAAGATTAAAAAAAAAAAAAACTAAATATATTATTAAATAATGTATATTAAATATATACATACATCACAAAAAAAGTCAGGCAAAAAAATTATAAAGATGAAAATCTACTTGGCACTGTAACAATGCATTAAGTTAGTGGTCCAACAGTACTTAAAACACTATAGCTGCTCCCCAAACATGAAGTCATCTGCCATAATCGAGGTTTTATAGCCATCACTATAAACTATTGATCAGTAGTCTAGACTAGTCTTGACAAACAGTTAGGTCTGTCTATTGTTTTTCAGCAAAGCCCTGAACACTCAAGTACATGTACAGTATGCACTGCATTATAAGTAACTTTCAGATAAATACAGATTATGCTCATACCTAATACTCAGCTGATTTAAACATAATGACACAAATATTCTTATATGAATAATACTTAATTTTTATCAACTAAAATGATAATCCGATAAAGATGTAATAGTTGACATTTGCAGCTTATTCTGGAATGTGACATTGCCCTGAGCTTTCACAAGAGCGGCGGTGTTTTCTTACGCTGAAGTGATGGCTCTGTAGCGCTCCTGCCCAGCCGTGTCCCATATCTGGGCTTTTACAGTCTTCCCATCCACCTGAATGCTGCGAGTAGCAAACTCCACTCCAATGGTGCTTTTGCTTTCCAGGTTAAACTCGTTGCGGGTAAAGCGGGACAGGAGGTTACTCTTCCCCACACCAGAATCTCCAATTAGAACCACTTCAAAGAAGAAAAAATGATTACTTTCCTGTTCCACACTCAAGTAAGTGGTACATTGATCCAAAAAATCGTATATTTATCACAACTCATAATGTACAGTAGGGATGGGAATCACCAGTCCACTCCAGATACGCCATCACAATACCCCGGTGCGGATTCAACTAAAATTGTGATTCTATAAGTATCACAATTTTAGAAAAATCCAGATTCAATATTACATTTTCCCTGATTTTTAATACATTTGGAAAGCTTTATAAAAAAAAAAATAATAATAAAAAAAAAAGCTTGATTAATTAAACATAGTCTGTTTCTTATAACATTAGTTATTACTTAAAAAACACAAGCGTGTGTGAAGATTTGGATAGAGACTAATTTACTCAGAGAGTTTGCAGAAAAAGATTGATCATTGGGGACTTTTTGATAATGGTGGTGGTAGTCTTTCTGCTGCTCCCGGGGTCGCTACAGCAGACTATACAATCAGCACCCAACAAGAATGGTTTTATTGCCATTTTATTCAGGCTTGGGACCGGCACTACATCCAATGGCTGGGGTTTGGGCATTGACGGGATGATTGAACCAATGTCTTCCGCATGGCAGGCGAGAAACCTACCACTGAGCCACACATGCCCAAAAGATTTAAATACAACAACACAAAAATTTATTCATGTTGTGCCACTCAGAAGCATCTGCGCTCGGGACATAATCAGTTATATCTGAGGCCAATCGAACTGAAAACCAGCCAATTCTGATCAGTGGCCGATTAACCTCTATTATAATTGTAAAAATAAATAAATAAATAAATAAAAAAACTGGTGTGTGTGTGAGGTTGGGTTGACTGTATGTTAACATAAAATCAGTATTACAGTAATCTGTGAGTGTGAATTCATTTAAACCGTTACGAGAGGCTGAGAGAAGTTGACTTAGGTGGTGGTAATACAATTTACTGGATGACAACAGCTATACAAGAAATAGTAATAGAAGAATAAGAAGAAAAGAAAGGGAGAACTGTACTTCTAAAAAAAAAAAAAAAAATAGATGTAAAACCTTAAATCACAAGATTGGGGAATTGGTGGAAGTTACATGCATACTAATTGGAATCATAAAAGTGCTGGAGACACCCACTGTAACATCAAAACAGTAAAAAAAGTACTATAGTAAAATAAAATATGTAATGTGTAATATGTAAAGCAGGATGTTGGATGTGACATGTGAGTTGCCTTTAATGATTAACACTTTTCTAACCTCACTCTTGATTCAATCGAAATTTAAAATGGAAACAAATCGCCTCAGATTCCTCTGTTAAGGAACACAAGAATGACAATAATATCGTTCTTTATAGGAGACCTTTAATTATATGATATAGTGTATAATAAGAAGATAAAACACGATACCAATGGCTAAAGTGTGAAAACACAAAGAAGTGAAACCTTGCAATAACTTCGCCCCGGTATTAGGTTGAAGCAGCAGCCGGGTTGTTGATCTCTCTTCCTTGACTTTGTACTGACCGGGGCTTTGGCAACTCAGAGTAGCGTTAACTAGTTAGTAAATAAAAACTATCTTCCTGGTTAGAAGAAGAAAAAAAAAACTGGTTGTGGGATAAAAAACGTTTTCAATATTATTAAGTGTCATTAAAATGTTCTTAACTGTGACAGACTGACTGGGTTTAACCGCGGCCTCTAGATCCTGTGTAAGCTATAAGGTGTGGTGCTCGGGACAGAAGTATCCAGATAAAACCTAAACACATCAGATGCTTTTTCACAGCGTCGCTAATGTGTATAGCGTTAGCTACTCAAAATAATAAAATACACGTATGCCTTTTTTTGTTTTTGTTTTTTTGCTCTATTTATCACTCTAACGGTCACAGCCGTTAGTGATTTGCCGTGACATATAACGTTTTTCGCTAACAATAAGCAACATTTCTCGCTAATCCGGCCTGTTAGCTAGTCAGTCTAGGTGGAGACAGCTAGCATGCTAAGCCCTATCGTATACTTCATGTCTCATCCAACATTAGCTTTTCCTTGTCTTGCTAACATTAGAAGAAGAGAAAATCAAGACGACACTAACTAAAGCGGATTTAATTAATATTCACCTTTAAACAGGTAGTCGTACTCGTCGTCTCTTGTTCCCATCTTGCTAGAAATGAAGGTTAATAAACAGTGGCAGGTAAACCCGTATCGAGCTCAAATGGAAACAGCCCACTCGGTCCTTCCCGCTGCTGCTGCACTGCAGTCAGACTGGGTGTAAGTCGGAAGCCATGCTAACTATTTAGCAAGCGAGCGGCCTTCATTCGAGGGTTCAAAACAATCGATACGATTTCAGAATAAAAGTCACAGTTTCTTTTCACAAGTTTTCCCCCGCTTTTGACAAATGATGTGGGGAAGGCGTCGATATACTGAATTAACTCTTTTATATTTATCATTATTATACAATAGTTGGTACACTCTTACTTGCAGCAACTTATGTTGTAAAATTACATGTGTTGTAAAACCACCCGCTTTAGTTAACGAATTT
>JAQMYL010000037.1:15358931-15373943 GCA_030014365.1 Clarias pachynema | reverse complement strand
GGCAGTGTTATAGAGTCATCTTGGAAAATATGAAATGATAGTTACTATGCTGTTAGGTTCAGCGTTTATCTCTCAGCGACAACTCAGTAGTTAAGGTAATGCTTAACGTCGTTTTTATTAGATGATTTATTTAAGTATAATTTCTAGCTATAAGCAGGTATTTTGTTAGCAGTAACCGAAACACTAGTTTAAGAGCTAAGAGTGGAGAGCTTGTAGACAGCCGGTTCCATGGTGTAATGGTTAGCACTCTGGACTCTGAATCCAGCGATCCGAGTTCAAATCTCGGTGGAACCTAAGGATTGTTTTTTAAATATATATTTTTCGATTGATTAAGTTGTTGATTAAACTGTAATCTATGAACGATTAACAAATAACGGCTCAACACCACTACACGCAACTGACACAACAATAACACACAAACATTGTGACAGATTAGTGCACTGTGTACTTTGAAGGTTCTTCCCGTGCTCTAAGGGTTTTTAATGGGACTGCGGTTTCCTCTCCAGTCCATTTGCCCTGAGACACCCCCCACCCTTCCACGCAGGAAAATGACATGGAAAAACCAAGCAATAATTTAAATTAATTAATGTTTAATTTTGATCTATCCGGTATGTGAAGTAGTGCACTGCTCATGACGTACCACAGGGGGACAGTATTTTTCAACTTTATGAGAAAACACAGGCCCACCAACCAGGTATGCACTCATATTGTTAAATATTAATTTAAAAAAATACCCTCCAATATTCATTTGATCGCCTTTAGCTTTGATTACGGCCCATATTGTGGTGGTCAGTTCATGTGTGGGGATAATCCCCCAGAATGTCTCCAGAACCACTCTTTCACAATTTGAGTCTTGGAATATGGTTTTGATATCAGGGAGAAATAAAACAATAGATGAGATAACCTGGTCATTCAGTACATTCAAGACATCAGCTGACTTAATTTTGTTGCCACATAACGTTGCTGAGCCTAGACCTGAACAAGTGAAGCAACCCCAGATAATAACACTGCCTCTTCAGGGCCACTATACAGGATGATTCTTACCCTGAAGTGCCCATCGCTCTGGAATAGGGTAAATGTGGACTCATCTGACCACATGACTTTCTTCCCCACTGCTCCAAAGTCTAATCGTTATGCTAGCCAGCAAATTTAAGCCTTTTGTTTCTGATTAGTCTCCTTAACAAGTCATTTTCTTATGGCCAAACAGCTATTTAATCCCAATCATGTGAGGTCTTGCCAAATGCCTAAATATAAATGTAAATGAAGGTCTTGTTACATTGTGTGTGCATGGAAATGCTTTTACTTTCACTATCTGCAATCATAAGTTGTATTGTTGATTTTTTTTCACCATGCAACTTCACCAAGTGAAGGAAATATGATGAACTGAATTTTATTGAATTTAAAGAAATAGAAAGACATACTGTGACAGGCTGGAAATTGCCTAAAGATACAACTGGGGGAAAAAAAGGTTGTTTATGGAACAACCTCAGCAGCAACTTCATTTGGAGATCAATTCCTCAAGATTATTCCAGCAAATACAAGAAAGTCTGTCTCTTTGGAAACAAAATATGAACAAATGCTATAACCTATGAACACTTCTTTATTTATATACTTACTTTACAGCATTTTTTTTTTACAGAAAAATTTGGCGCATTACAATAAGGTGCGCGAATCTAAGAAGAACATCCATACGGTTATAATAAAGATATGTGAACGCTGGGTATTCAGCGGTCTGCAGGTCGCGTGGACGTAGGGCTCGTGCTCGCGCTGCTCTTCCTCAGAGCCAGATGAGGTGTGACGTACACGCCGTTTTCTGGCAGTCACGTGATCGGCGCCAGCAGGTCCTGATAAGCGCGTGCGCGAGGCTCCAGCCCAGCGCATCCCAAAGCGGCCAGTGCGCGAGGACACGGAGACATAAATATACAAAGATTTGTTTTTGTTACGTTTGTAAAAATGGAAGATAACAGGTATATATCAACGTCTCCGGCTGAATAAAAGACGCGGCTGGGTTTCCACGGACTGACCATCAAAGCACAGCTCTGCTGAAACCGTAAGTGGACTCGGATGAGAAATAATCTTTTCTTTATTTGTCGTTACATATAGGTGACATGTTTACCCAGGTCTAATGGTCGTAACGGTGAAATGCCCGCGATATATTAGCCCGTGCCCGTGTCAGTGGCGCGTGAGCACCACACCGTCCATGATGCGTGAATCTCGCTCGTGTGTATTGTGTTGACGTTCAGGTCAGACACCAGCCTTGAAGTCCCCTTTTACACTGGTGTGTGGATATTCTGTTTAAACTGGTGATCACAATGTCTTCCCATTATTATGTATAATCATATCTTCAAAAAACTATGGTAGATAGAAGCATGAATGTTGTGGCATTAGACAAAATTATTAATGCCATAGTCATATATATATATATATATATATATATATATATATATATATATATATAATCTTGAATTGTGAAATCGAGAAAAGTTGTGTTCATTCTGTATGTCATTACGTACATTTCTTGAATACTTACAATTGAAACTGAGCCTTGCTTGAGTTGTCAACAATGCCATCTCCTGTCTCACCTGGCCCTCGTTATCTGTGACTGTAAGAGCTCTGTGTTAATATTTGTACTTCTGTGTTTTTTCGGTCTCTTTTTTTTGGCCAGGAAGGCTTTAGTCCATTAGCCCCGGGGTATGTAAACATTCCCTTTGGCTCTTTAAAAGCCTGTGTAAATGGCTGATTTTATGCACAGCCTGTTACTTTCTTATTGAAAATGTAGTCTAACTAACCCAGATGTTTATTTACTTACATAACAATGGAATTAGAAGTTTCTAAATGTAATGATGTTGAAAAGACCACTTAGGAAGATTAAATTTAAGTCTGATTTCTGATTAATTCGTTATGTGCGTAAACAGTACAAAGTTTTTCATATGTATTTTTTATACATATGAAATCAGTTATGATTATGCTCATTGAATACAGTCAGCTGTCTTATTTTTAAGTTACTCCTATTCCCCTATACCCCTAACTCACCAGACACCCCGCCCAGTGGAGTACAGTCATGCTAGCTTACATTGTTTTTCATTCAAGCTGATGAGATTTTTGTGTTCAAAGTGCCAGTCCACTGGACTTGCATGAAGGCTGGTCTGAATCTTTTCCCTGCGCTTTCAATAATGTGTAGTCTAAAATCTTATCACATGCCTTATTTGTGGTATGTTCCCTTAAGGCATTTCCCCCCCATTTGAGACCAACCTTGGTATGTGAGAGCATCGCCAAGCTTTAAATCAGGTGTAAAACTGACTCCTTTTTGTAGCAGAAACACATTTTATTGTCATCCCTGTAACCCAGATCTGCCAGACAAAACATGTTTGGATGGAAATAGCTCGGCTGCTTTCTTTCCTAAGTATGCAGATGTCTGCTTGTGTCTCTTCATGGTGCCGTGGAGTCAGATGTCCACCTCCGTGGCTTAAGCAGGACCAGATGCTTGGCCAAATGTGCTGTATGAGTTCCCGCTTCCTGCATACTCCCCTTGGCCTCCCTATTGCTCCAAAGCTGTGTATTAGTAGGAACCTCCCTAGTGCAGGAGGCGCTGGCCCTGGGCCAGCAAACCCAGCTTTGAAACAGCTGTATGACATCAAGTCCATTGTTTTTGACAGTGTCTTGATTCGGCTTGTCCGTAGTCTTCTCAGAGCCGCAGGTTGGTGTAAAGATAAACAATAGTGGAAGATGGCATGTTATGTTATTCTTTGGCAGCTCCTTTATCTCCATCTTTTTTCATGATGCCATAATTTAAGGCCAATAAGGCTGGAGTGCCGTTAATGTGCACTCCAATACTGTTCATATTGTGGTCTGAGTGTGCTTAAAAAGGTATTAGTACTCTTTTATTTGCCCCAAAGTGACCATATTACCTAGCTTACTGCTGTAAACTTGAACATTCTCCAGTATTGTGATCCTAAACTGGTTTCCAAGGCTTTGTAAAATTAAGTATCGTGACTCATCCTAACCAAGTCAGTTTAAGGAGAAAAGAGAACTAATAGCTAGGGTTAGTCCTCCTGCTACACAGTTTCCTTAGAGGAAATCAGTCATCATTTGAGCAGACTAGTTCCCTTTTCTTTAAAAAGCTTCCCAAGACGGCAGATTGCACTTACGCATTCAGTGTTGTAGTTACGCAGGTTCTCCTTGGCAGGATTTCCGCCGTGTAGGAGTGTGTGATGAAACACTCAGCTTCCAGTATGCTTCCGGACATTCCTCCAACTCAATGCCTCTGTGTGATGCTGCTGTGGTGTTTCTCAATCAGGCAGAAACTTCCTGTCTGTACTTGCCCATTTTTGTCACAGCATGAGTCATTCGCCGGAATTTCTGGTACTTGAATGACATTTCATGCTGTTTACCTGAAGGTTTTTCTGGGGGTCCCTTTTTTTTTCATGAAATTTGTTTTTCATGTCATTCACTTCTTTATATTACCATAACTGACACCGTCTTATAATTGGCAAGATTCCTTTCAAATTAAAACTAGATTTGATGTTAAATTATGCATTTACTTATTATGCTTTCTCAGAGGTAAAGCTTGTAATTGTCTTTAGACTTAAAATATCAATTACGGTATACAGAATGCATTCTCCTACCATCAGTTCACATATAAGGTTCATTTCCATTTTTAAATATTGGATATAATTTATTTCTATTGGCTTAACCCAAAACAATAAATATTTGCAGATTTTTTTCACCTATTTATTTTTTCCACCATTGTTGTCATGGTGAGAGGATTATGATTCCTGGGTTCACACACCCAGTTCTGACGGATGGCATGGTTTTCGGTCCAAGAGATGATGTCTCTATATGTAATCCAAAATCTCTCGCTTGACTTAACTGCTATATTTTTAACCTCAGTATTTGCAGCGGAGTTTGCCGCATTCTGTGGTCTGAGATGTGCGCGGATGTAGGTGGATCTGGGAACAGAGAGTTTTGTGAGTGGGTGGCTTCGTGTCGGTTTGCTCAGAGAAAACGTCAGAAATGCTGTTGCTTTGCTGTTGCGGATTTAAATCAGAGCAATTTGGTTTAAAGATTCACAATAGAACAGGAACAAAATGAATTGGAACGCACATTGATTTCCTAAACGAGGCAGCGGGAGCACGTGTTCTAGACACGTCTTTAGCCTTGAGCTGGATTAGGGTTTTACAGGCTACATGTTTAATCCCTGAGTCTTATTCTGTTCATTTTATTTTAGTTATTGTCGTAACAATCCTAAAAATCGCATGGCAGGAGATGCTTCTGCACCATCTTTAGCTGACCAGTTTAATAAAACAAAGTATTGGAAGAAGAACTTTTTCTTTTTTTTATTATTATTATTACAGAGGGCCTAGTCAATAGGTCAGGTTTTTTTCCTGAGCTCTTAAGCTCTGTCCCGTGACACTGCTGGCCCATAATGCAAACCACAAAGCCATTACCTCCAAAGCTCTTGACTGACTGACACCCTACAGAGAGCAAGAGAAAGTGCTCATCTGCAGTGCCAGTGCCGATGATGATGCTCAGCAGGCTGTAAACTGAGCCTGCACAAAGGCCTGACTATAACCTATTACTGTTACCATATGAAGTCAAAGACATTAAGATGTTGGATCGGATATCATGAGACAGCAGTGCAGCTAAAAACCCTCTTATTTCTGGCTCGTGACAGGGTGAAACATTATTTCGTAAGGGTATTTGTAACAGGTACTCAACAGCCTTTGGAAATAAGACCCGGGATGTAATGTGTGTAATAACATTAGTATTATGGCAATTAAAATTAATGATGTTTAGGGATCTTGTGGATGACGATAGGTCTTTGTGGAATGCACTGGTCATACCCGCTCATGATCCATGATTATTCGCCAAGCAAGCCGAGACTACAAAATGTGTGACTATAGGTCTAAACATCTGTGGGTTGTGTGTGTGTGTCGAGCCACACATAGTGCCTGGGTACACTCTCGTCGCTATTTATGGCAACATGAAACAGCGATAGAGAGAATCAGTCACACTCAGCCAGCTTCACAGGGCTGTTCCCTGCAAGTGTGGAGGTACTTGCACATGTGTGCAGTAAATTCCTCTCTCTTGGGCAATTTTTGGGAAGTCCAGAGGTGCGTGTGGCATCCGTAATAGAAATGTTTGTTGTTTTGGAGTTCCAGTGTCTCAACAAAGCAGTTTCATGCACGGTATTTATACGTGTGACACATTCATTTAATATCTCCTTGAACAAACGCCTTTAAAGAGGTGCAGCTTATACAGTCAAAAATATGCTGTTATGCACAGCAGGAATGACTGGTAATTATAACCATATGGACTCTGGCGTATTTATTACAAAGATTGTGGCATATGAAACAGCTTGTGTGTGTGTGTGTGTGTGTGTGTGTGTGAGTGTAACAGAATGGTATGTTAGATGTTTGAATCCTTTTCCAAGCTTGACGATGACAGTCATGGATGCAGATCAGAGAAAGTTGCTGCGTGAGTTCTCTGACTTCATTCTAAATGTGAATTCTTTTAATGTGCAAAACATTATTTGCCTCTCTGTAAAACCCACAGGTCAGCTTTTTTAAAATGCCTTCCAGTGAAACATCTACTGGAAAGCATTTTGTACGGTAAATCCTGCTCAGTATGGATTGACGGCTTAGTCATTCTTAGTCATAGTTTTGCGCAAAAGCATCACATTTGTTACGAAAGTCTGCAGTGTTGAAGCACTGTCTGCTGCTGTAATGTTTTATTTCTCCATTTGGCATATTTAGTTCCTGCTAGTTAAGTTTCACATAACTTTCTAAAGTAAGCAACATCCTGTAACGTAGATCCTGCCTGCCCTACTTTTTCTCATGTGTGTGGTTACCCCATCTCTCACTGTCTCCCCCTCTCCCTTCTCAACTCTTCCCAGCTGTACGATTCTCTCTCTATGGGGAAACTAGAAGATGGAGGACAAAAGCCCACGTGTAGCGGACTACTTTGTAGTGGCAGGTCTCACTGATTCCTCAGAGCCTTTCGAAGAGGATATAGCATGCGATGAAAGCTGCCAGAGAAGCTCAGGCCAAGCCGAGGCACCAATCACAGATGTGGCGGTGGTGTTTCGCTCTCAGGGCGAGGAGGTGCCACGGGGTTACACCTGCATCGAGTGCACTCCCTCGGGCCTTCCCGCTGAACTGAACGGAGGCAGCATCATGGGCCCACAGATTTTCCTGTGCTACAGGCGAGGACGAGACAAGCCGCCTCTCACTGACCTTGGGTGAGTCACATCTGTTTACCCTTCCCCGTTACAATGAGCTCCAAATTACAGGAGTCGATCGTAATAGGCATATTATAGGAGTCAGGGAAATGGATAATAACAGCGTCTTAGTACAGAAATGTTTCCTTCGGCAATTACTGCTAAGGTAAATAACTATTAGGCCTGTCCTGAAATCTCTGACAATCTCAATATTTTGGAAATACGAGCTTAGTCATTTATACAGTCAAAGAATGGTCCTTTGTATCACTGAATGGGCATTATGTGATTTATCTGTTCAGCATTATAAGGCAGGAGTAACATGATGTAATAAAATAACACACTGGGTGCGTTGCTTTTATAAGCCCTCATCTTGGAAATTAACAAAAGCATGAAAAAAGTGAAAAGTCTAGTGAACACATACACAGGCCAAATCCCCAGTGTTGAAAAAGCACCCATTATGTTGAGTTAACACCGTACAGTATTTATATTGGTCAAGATGGAATCAAATTTACTCTGAAAGCGTTAAATCAAAACTGGAGGTTTTATTGTGTAGCTGCCTTTTTGCATTTTTTTAAAATTTATTTATTTATTTTTCCTTAAACAGTGGTGGCTCAATCGGTTAAGGCTGTGGGTTACTGGGTTACTGATCGGAAGGTCGGGGGTTCGAACCCCAGCATCGCCAAGTTGCCACTCTTGAGCCCTTGAGCAAGGCCCTTAACCCTATCTGCTCCAGGGGCGCTGTAAGCTGGCTGACCCTGCGCTCTGACCCAAGTTTCCTAATTGGGATATGCGAAAATTGAGCAATTTCCCTCTGGGATTAATAAAGTTCTATAAAATTAAAAAATTCAATTAAATGAGTATTGGGAAGGGTTCACATGACAATTTCACAAGTTTCCACATAGCTTTTATACTGTAAAATCCCACAAAAGTATATGCATAATTTCAATAATCTTTTATTTTCTCATTATCTCCCTAGTGTCCTCTATGAGTGGAGAGAGAAATTGAAGCCGGGATGTCACATCATCCAAACCACACCTTCCGGCCGCCCTGCCAACATCAGCAGCTCTTCCTCACAGAGAATCTACATCACATACCGCCGTGCGCCTGAATGCCATTCTCATGCCACGTTGGCCGTCACAGACATTTGTCTTGTCGTTCCTGGCAAAGGAGAAACACCACCTTACGCCTTCTGCAAAGTGGACAAAAACCTAAACAGCAGCATGGTTAGTGGCCTCACCTTCATCCCTGAGCGTGTGATTACACACACACACACAAATATGTGTACAGCTTGACTGTGTTGTGTTGTAGAATAAGTTTAATGCCATTAAAGCTGCTACAGGATTACCTCTCTGCACGTTTAGTAGTTCTTCAGTATTGTTGATTCCTACACACAGTAATGTATTTGTTCTGTTTGCCTTTTCAGTGGGGCTCCTCTATGTACCTGTGCTACAAAAAGTCTTTGGCCAAAACAAACACTCTTGCATTCAAAGCAGGTTTGTTGTACAAAATGTCCTCAATTCATCTGTTGTGTTTAGCAATAGTTTAGCGCCAGATGAGGGGGAAAAAATATTTTGTTTAGTAAGCATCAGTCAAAAACAGCACAGTGCAGCAATTTGATATGATATCTTTGGAAAGATGGAGGAGGCTGGGGCGGTGTACATGATGTAAGTGATAGTTTTCCAGGGGGCAATGGGGATATGAACTCATAAAGCTGTTTTATGCCAGAACATGTTCTGCTCATGGGGATAGTGTTGTTGTGTTATAGTTGGACAACACGACGCAGTAGGATGGGAATCAGTTTCTGGTTCCAACCCATTGGCTTTAATAAGTCTTCCACATGGAGGACAATACTAAGCACTTCCAGCCTGGGTGGTATTGATCATTTGTGTTTGGGGAAGCAGACTTTTTGTTAGACGACCTGTGAGTGATTTTTGTTTGTTGTTTTAGGCCTGCTGTCACGTTACCCAGAAGAGGACTATGAGTCGTTCCCTTTGCCGGAGTCAGTGCCCCTCTTCTGTCTGCCAATGGGGGCATCCATAGAGTGCTGGCCCTCCCGGACGAAATACTCCCTCCCTGTATTCTCAACATTTGTTCTCACTGGATCTTCTGGAGAGAAGGTGAATGCACCTTTTTAAACTTTGTTCAGGCTGGAGAGTTTGCATGATTAGTGTAGGCAAAACCTGTTTTTATAATGTGGGGCATATTAATGTGTGCAATGCTTTAATCAATTTCTCAGTGCAAGGTATTTCTCATATTCATTTTTCAGTTAATTGAAACTATCAAGATGATTTTCTATTGATTATCTCTCTCTTCCACACATGCTATGGATGTTGTAGATAAATGTTGGGTTGAAAAGTATTTTGGCACCAGTCTCTATTTATGTGTGAATTTGGAGCAGTTAAATACTTCAGTAAACTTCTCTTGCTCCTTCTACATGTACACTAGTCCCTAGCCTGTTCATGTTTCTCTATTCTGTAATTTATTCATTTAGGTGGCAACTTCAAAGAAGCAACACTACCCCAAGTTATTGGGAGCTTCTATGAATAGGGGGGGAAAAAAACGGGAAAAAAGAAACAGAAAATCAAAGTTCCATTTCTCAAGTGACTGAAATTCTGAATTTTGATGCCTTAAACATCATTTTGGAGTCAGTAGAAATAGATTAAAACCCTTCATCTCATGCAGTCATTAATGTGATGTGACATTTGGCCCAGAGGAGATAGCTGTAGCTGTGCTGGGTCTACTCAGTAAAGAGCACAGTTTGGTAAACTAACTTAATTAGCATGTATTGCAGGTTTATGGTGCAGCGATCCAGTTCTACGAGGTATACCCAGAAGAGCGTTTGACTGACAGACAACGCACACAACTGGGCTTACAAGCCAGTGGTGCGAGTGCTGAGGACTCAATGATGGTCCACACCAACAAAAGCATCTGCCTTCTTTCTCGCTGGCCTTTTTTTGACGCTTTCCGCACATTCCTCACCTTCCTCTACCGCTACTCAATTTCTGGGCCCCACACGTTGCCTATTGAGAAGTGAGTATATTGCCAAATCTTTCCATATGTGGTCTGTTTTTGTTTCATTCGTTACAGTGATATTGTTTGTGAAACTTGACATAATTCATATAAATAGGAGTCAATCATTTTGTTTGAGGTATTATTACGTAGTCATTTCATCAGTTTTGAGCTCTGCCACCCAGTGAGTCTAACATTATCATTGGGTAATATTTTAAGGTACATTTTTGTTTAACTGTTTAACTGCAACTGTTCTACATAATAATCATTAGTCCATGATTTCATTGGCCCATATAATGTTATTTTTCACCATATTGGTTTTCCCCTCCATTTTGAGAAAACCTTTTAACCTTCAACAAATTTAGCTCAGATGATATGCAGACTTATCTCACCAAAAGTTATTGGAGCGTTTTATAATATTCAAATGCGTTAGTTTCTAATTAACTTTAATGGTTGAAAATGTCCTTGAAAATATTGAAATTGTGTTTATTGAGGCATAAAAACACACAATAAATCATGCTTTTACTGCACTTTACCAAAAAATAAGAAAAGAAGAAAAAAAAAGTCATCATATCTCTGCAGTGCTTTGCTGTAAGGACACAAAATTTGAAAGCCATGTTAGAGGCCATTTCCTGAGGTAGAACAAAACTGTCAAACTGGTCATTTGAACAGTGATTTAGTGTCATTAGCTACTTATATTTATTTATTATTTATTTATTATTCATTTATTTATTACAGTATACTTAGTAGCTCATTGTATTTCTCTCAATCCTTATTACAGGCACATCTCTCATTTTATGCACAAAGTTCCTTTCCCATCTTCTCAAAGACCACGAATTCTGGTCCAGGTGAGTTTAATTTGGATTTCTATATGATGCTTCCTGACGTATATGGTTGTATATATCTACAGTTTCTCAGAAGTGATGGTTAATCGAACTTCAGCAGTATTTATATAAGAATGTGTGTTTGTTTGTTCCACAGTTATCTCCACATGATAGTCTCATGCTGAGCCAGCCTGTCTCCTCTCCTCTGCCTCTGAGGTAGCTCTCACACATGTGGTCTCCTGGGGTCACTGGAATGGATTTTATATTTATTTGAATTCTAATAGAACTCCACAAGGTGTATAATTCTTAGCCACTTTGGATAAATTGCTAGAATTAGGAAATGTATGAGTATTACATACATGTATACGTAGTTCTAATTAATATATAGTAATAGTTCTAATTAAAGTCATATTTTTCTGTGCTTCATATTAGGCATGTAGTCACTAGACCAGACTAGAACTTCTGTCTTGTCAGGATTAAGCAGAAGGAACTTAATTAACATCCAGTCTCTTATGTCCTTCACACATTGCTCAACTTTATTAAGCGAGTTTTATAAAAAATGTGTGTCATCAGCATAACAGTGAAAACTAATACCATGCTTACAAATTATGTTGCCCATGTAAAGAGAACAAAGCAGTGGGCCAAAAACCGAACCCTGTGGAACACCAAACTCCACTTGAGAACTTGCAGAATAGTCACCCTTTGAATCTACAAACTGGTTGATATGGTTGATATTGGCCTGTAATTGGACACCTGTCAGGGGTTGAGATCATTTTCTGTTTCTGTGGACAGCTCCTTCTGGTATTTGACTTGTCTATGGCCTGTATACACCAATTAATCATAACATTAACACCATGTAACATTAACACATTGTCATTATTCATCATTCATCATTATCAGTTATATACCAGTAAAGTGGTGACAGGATCATGGGCATCCAAGGCTCACCCATTACAGTGTGGGCCAAAAGCCAGCTTGTCGATTCCAATGCCACAGACATCCAATACAGCACAAATCTTATTGCCCAGGCAGGGAACCTATTCAATGCTGCACATAATGTTTTGTGTTGTAATTTATGGCTGATTGGTGTAAAGTTATAGGCTAACTGATGTATTTACACTCAGATACCACCAACCTTAAAGTAAATTTAACACACAAATGCTGATTGGTTCATATGTGTAACTGACAAGCTGAAGCATATTTACAGGCACATGAATCTGTTCTTCCCTTTTTGTGTTTTCAATCAGTGGTGGAAGTCTCTCCACACTGCTGCTAAACCTGGGTCCTAAAAATGCAGTGAGTCTGCTGGTTCTAGCTGTGACTGAACACAAGATTTTGGTGCATTCGTTGCGACCAGCTGTTCTAACCAGCGTTACTGAGGCCCTGGTGTCGGTGAGTGCTGCCTGAAAGGCTCCTTAAGTCATTATACAAAGTTATTCAATTTTGCCTGTACATATACAGTTAACCTCTTACAGTTACATATCTGTTAACCTCTTATCAATTCACTGAAATGGTTTTACTTGCAGATGATCTTTCCCTTCCACTGGCCATGCCCATACATTCCCCTGTGCCCACTGGCACTGGCCGATGTGCTCAGTGCTCCATGCCCCTTCATAGTTGGTGTGGACTCACGCTACTTTGACTTGTATGAGCCACCGGCTGACATTAGCTGTGTGGACCTGGACACCAACACCATCTCGCAGTGAGTGACCTTTTGACATGTGCATAGTTTTGAACCCCTTAGAGAGCTTCTCTTGAAGAATGACCTGTTAAGCTCAACTGACCTCCTCAACTCTTCTATAAAAATACCAGTCCTGTTTTTCCCCCTCATAATATTCCGTTTGCTGGCTTTCATTTATGACAAGGAGTTCTTGAGGAAATTGATTGATAATGCAAGCCACTGCTGGTCATTACATTAGTGTTCACTGAGCAGCATTCTTTAAAAGATAAGACACCCAGTCGCACATCTGGTAACCACATGTTCCTGTTTGTGAGCCAGGTGGAGAATGCTGAAGAGTTTAAGGAGGTCATGGAGGTCATGTAGCTGTCCGATATATTTCTTAACTCTCCTGTCTGTGGATTTGACTCTATCTTCTGCTTTTTGTATGGTTTACCTGTTTTGTCCTCTCTTCAATGATAACCTTCTGTGTTTGTCGTTTCAGCAAAGAAGATCGCCGAGCCCTGACATGGAAGATCCTGCCAAGGAAAGCCTGCAAACGTCTAATCAACACCCTCAGCAATCTTCATCAGCAGCTCGTGCAGGGTGAGTCCTGATTCAGTGTGGTGTCTGCAAAGTGAAGATTTTTTTGTTTTCTTTAATTTTCCTTGTCTCTCAGTCTCCATTCAGGGACATTTTTACTCTATTTTAAAGGCCTGTCTGAGTGGGTATAGCAGGTTATGCCATGTCCTTTTACTATGTCACTAAATCATCCAGCTCTTCATTAACAGATGACAAGAAAAAAGGGTAGCAGTACTGATCCTTGAGAAGCTTAGAGTTTTAGAGTCAGAGATCAGTGCTTTGTACCAACAGGGTAAATATGTGTATATCTGTTTAGAGTTTTGATATAATCCTGGTGGTAACTGATAGTTCTGTTAAGGTTATTAGACTTAAGTCTTTTCACTAATACAGTATACAGTACATTATGTGATGTGTGATATATGTCACTTGATATATGCTCTAGATAAACTAATCCATGCTTTGATGACCTTAAAGACTATAGTAAAAACAATAAATGTTTAGTTCTACAAGGAACGGCATGTACTTTTTAAAGTGCTGATATGACTGGAATTTAGTAAATCTTGTTTTATGTGTCAAATGTTAATGTTCAAAGCTACTGTATCTTTATTCAAGCAAATGTCACCTTACATTATCACTAAATATTAAAACATTAGATGGAAATGGAGCCTATTTGACCCTTTTTATGTAAACTGTGTATATTTTCTGCAGATTATATGATGAGTCGTGAGGAAGGCCAGATAGACGTGACCATGAGCGAGCGGGACCCGGGCAGCGGCGGGAAGAGTCTCCAGTCCCTGGAGCTAGAGATCCAAGAAGCCTTCCTGCGTTTCATGGCAGCCATTCTGAAGGGTTACCGCTCCTTCTTGCTGCCTATTACTCAGGCTCCTTCAGAAAAAGCGACTGACGCCAGCTCTCTCTTTGACCTGCAAGGTAGGCATCTCATCCAACCAATAATTCGATTTAGTTAAACACCCAACGCTGCAGATCAGGGTGAAGTGAATCTGTTAACAGGTGAGCTGTGGTCTGAAAGGAACACCAACAGAAAAAAACACTGCGCAGATGGCCATAAGAGTGTCAACCCGGAGGAAATGTTCAAAAACAATGACATTTTATTTCCTGAGTTTTGTTTTATTCCTGGAAAAGCCCACCGGAGTTCACTAACAGAACTCTTGAGCTGTACAGCTCCACTGAATGTTGAAATCTTGAAAATGTTGAAATGTTGAAACTTGGTTCAGAAAGTCAAGCCTGAAACAAGACTTTGGATCATATGTTTATATGTTTTTATGTTACATAGTGTGTATATTGTGCAACCCCATGATTTGTTCACAAAAAGAGGAAAAAGTCCCTATTTTACAAATTATCTATAAAAATCTGTGTAAAAGCAGTGGTAGAAATTAAATGCTACTTATCCTTTAACAAGAGAACACTCTGTGACATCAGGCTTTACCATGACCTCCATCATTGTTTGGATTAATATCCATCCACACACATACACCTGCCATCGTATGATCGTCAAACATGGGAGAGGTTTTGCATGTATTCTTACATACATTGGGGCAAAAAAGATTTAGTCAGCCACCAATTGTGCAAGTTCTCCCACTTAAAAAGATGAGAGAGGCCTGTAATTTTCATCATCGGTATACATCAACTATGAGAGACAAAATAAGAAAAAAAAATCCAGAAAATCACATTGTAGGATTTTTAAAGAATTTATTTGCAAA
>JAQMYL010000037.1:15337919-15356240 GCA_030014365.1 Clarias pachynema | reverse complement strand
AACAAGAAGCGCCTTCGTGATAAATGATACTCGGTACTCGTAAACCAAGACTTGTTCGTCAAAATTTATTTTAAATCTTTGCTCGTCTTGCGGAACACTCGCAAACCGCGTTACTCGCAATCCGAGGTTTTACTGTATATATAGACCCCTGTATATATAGTTGGGAGAAAATGTCATTTATTCATATGATATATAATGTAGTACCTATTTTATTAACTTACGTTGGACTTGGAACAGCAAGAATTTTTCTTCAAAGATTAGTAAGAAGAAGAAAAGGACGAATATTGCATATTTGGCAATATCCTTTCCTTAATTTGTTAGTCAGTGCAGACAGATTTTTAGTCCGAGTCTGTTATTCGTGTATGACTTTGTGCTGATGGCATGTGTTATTCAAGCCCCATTAGGGTGCAGTACATCACAGATTAGTTTCTGTGTTGCTGCCAAGACGCTACGAATCTGCCAGGACGCACCTCATATGCTCCATCATCTCCACCCATTTCTCCCGATCCCATATAGCTGTGTTTTAATGACGTGTTGTGTCTTACCAAATGAAAAACAAGGAATTTTAAATGGTTTATTAATATGTGTTCTGATTGGCGTGAGAAGAGCTCTACAACTTATTTATCATTCGCAGTGAAGCTTAAGTTTTTCTTTTTTGTTCTCTATCATCCAATAAAGAGAATAAAGGCTTCGCCCCAGATCACACTGTTCATTAGAGCCATAAACAGTGGAAGTCATTCCCTGCCATGTCTCGTCCTTTGCCATTTAAAGCCTGCCAAGGACAGTGCTTTAGCGCTGCACTGATAATGGAAGTGACCGTGTGAGCTGATTTTAAAGTGGAGCGAATGCGGCTCGAGAACATTGTCTGGTGTTGCACGGAGAACAGAATGCTAGTTGAGCACTGTTTTAATCGACTCACTGAGGCGGAATACAGATTCCTAGAGGGAGCTCGTAGAGCCCAGCACATACAAATACTACTGCTAAAGCTTGAGTAGATGTCATGATGACCTTCTATGATGGTAGAGGTTCAAAAATAATCTTTGTTCTGCAAGCAAACTCAATCGGTGCTATGGGGTGTCGGCTCGTCCTGCCAAGAAACAGTACTTACTTTTGTTCCCTGGCTGTTGTAACCCGAGTAGCTGATTTTTTTTCTTTTTTTTTTCCTCTCACTAATTGACAAAATGAGTGCCTCAGCTCTCTTTCTGTGGGTGTTGCTTCAGGATGGATGTAGGTCAGTGCTTTATGTATGGTGGGGTTCTGCATGGGCATGCAGAAAGAGATGCCTGGAAGTAAAAATGTGCCACGGCACTTCTGAGCTCAATGCCAGTCCACTGCACAGTAATGTCCATGTACCCCCTGAGCAACAGTATTTAGTCCGGGTCACTGCACTCGAGGTGTGTGTGTGTGTGTGTGTGTGTGTGTGTGTGTGTGTGTGTGTGTAGTGGCAAATGATATGATATGATATGATATGAAAATGCCTAAAAGCGTCACTGATGCAGAAAAGAAACCAGTGTTAAATTCAATTATCAAGCTTCTTTGCAACTAGAAGTCTCTCTTTCAGTTATATGTTCAATGCTCTATCCTTCAGTTCTCAAAATGGAGGAAATCCCCAGCCTCCACATCAGTGTTGTTTACAGTGAGTGTGCTTTAATCCCAGGTGGACAGTGAGAGACTGGAAGACACCAGGCTTATTGAGCTGGACAAATCACACCGGAGTGAGCACACAGTATTCGTCACACCTCCAGAGCTTCCACCTGTGCCTGAGGGAGAGGAGCCCTCCATACTTTATAGGTACCCCACAACACACACACACACCATGTATTCACATCATTACAAAATAAAGTCATGATGACGAGTTCCCAGCAACAGAAGAAAAAAAATAATAACAGAAAACTGTACTCCTTAGCTATTCAACAGAGGATGTAAAGCCCACATTACAAATTAACTGCAGAATCCAATGTCTACAAATCTCCTCATGCACCATCCAGAATTATAGATCGCTAACAGAGCATGTGATCAAATCAACAGCTTTAAAGGATTAGCTATCAATGTGCCGGTTTTCAGCCTCTCGTTTCGAGCGTATGCATATTCAGTCTGAAAATATTTCTCATGCGCTGTGGCAAATGCCACATGTTTTGCAATTAGTCTGTGCTTGCTTAGTGCGTACGTGCCAAGAATTCGGAGTCAGAATAATTGAAATACAAACGCTCCCCTACACTGCTGCACCAGCCGATTCTAACAAATCTGTTGCAATCAGCGTAAGACTAAACACGGATGAACGTACGGCACTACAGACTCATTACCTGTGTGTGTGTGTGTGTGTGTGTTTTTTTTTTCTAGCTACAGTGGCTTTCCCGTGCTGAATGCTGAACTCTGTGAACCCCAGGAGGGCACTGGCATCCCTATGGTAACCACAAACTCCAGACACACCAGCCCTGGAAGCCCAGCCGCCATTTTCCGTCGCTCCAAACAGGTAAATTGCACTTATCCATCTCTTTCTGTCCAGATCAAAAAGCATGGTTATTGCTGCCAGTCACACACTCTCTCGCTCTCTGATCCTTTTCCTTTTATCAGGAGATTAAATCAGCCCAGCGCATGGCCAAGACCTATTCATCCATACCTCACATGTGGTCCAAGTGTCTGCTGCGCCACTGTCATGGCCTGTGGTTCATCTGCCTGCCAGCCTATGTAGCAGCATGCCACTCCAAGGTGCGGGCACTCCGAGCTGCTTACGATGTCCTTAGGATGATGCAGGACAAGAAGCTGCAGCCACCTGATGAGGTAGACAGACATAAAGAATATACACAGTCATTTCTGGCAGAAATTGATGCGCGGCAAAGTGTATGGTTATAACGGCATGACTTCTAAATCAAAATCACCCCTGTAATGCAAAGATGCCAGACTTGGATATTTCACTCGTGTTCTTCTGCTGTGCTTGTGGCAGGCTAACATATAAGACAGATTTGTATACAGCAAATAAACAAGCAAATAATGTGTAATAAATTACAGAACACAACTGTATAATGTATAGTATAATGTGCTATATACACTGATCGGATGAATTGTACTGTATAAGAGTGATGACAAGATCATGGGAGACCAAAGACTAGACTGTCTGGTCCGATCCTACAGAAAAGCCAATACAAGACAAATAGCCGAAAAAA
Source organism: Clarias pachynema (assembly GCA_030014365.1). NCBI lineage: Eukaryota > Metazoa > Chordata > Actinopteri > Siluriformes > Clariidae > Clarias > Clarias pachynema. The sequence goes on along the minus strand of JAQMYL010000037.1, from coordinate 15,353,076 downwards.
AGTCAATGCTGGTCACGAACACCCAGTGTGTTACAGCCTGCCACGTGTGGGGGTTGGTAGGAAAAGAGTTCAAGTTTGTTGATCCGGTCTCCAAATTTCCCAGACCTCAATTTGACCGAGCGACCATGAACAAACAGTCCGATCAATGACGCCCCATCTCGTAATCCACAGCACCCAAGGGGTCCGCTGTTAATGGCTAACGTCCCAATGCCAGACACGACAGCACGTCCCCAGAGGTCTTGTGCAGAGACATGCCCCGAGGGACACAAGGGGGACAGACACAATACTGCACGTAATGTTTTGGGTTTTTAATGTTATGGCCGATTGGTGTATATAGCACATAAACTTTTTTAAAAGTTTATACAACACATAAACCAAACAAAATAAAGTACACATGGGGCAACAATACACAGATGAGTACTCCAAAATGACAAAGCCTAGCTGAAAGACCATGCATTATGCATAATTTGTTTGCAGATTATTCCCCTTTTCACTTTTGTGGGATAACCAGATATTAAAATCCTACGTTGCTACTTCATATAAAAAGAAAAAAGAACCATTTCAGTTAAGTATATTTTTAGAGCTGTATACAAGCAGGTGTGTGTGTGTGTGTGTGTGTGTGTGTGTGTGCATGGTGTGAGAGCCAGGAAGTGATGGATGTCTTGTAACCTCCAGTAACATATTTTCTAACATCTGTCTGGCTTAAAAACGTTTCCTACCCTCTATTTCAAAATAACCTGAACATAATTTCTGTAAAAGAATAAGTTTTATTTACATGTTTTGTTAAATGGTGAGTTACAGGTCAGGAACTTGCTCTGTACTGACCATGCGCTTCACGGTTTGTTCTTGTCTTTAGGTGTGTTACCGGATCCTGATGCAGCTCTGCGGGCAGTACGGGCAGCCGGTCCTGGCTGTTCGGGTGCTGTTCGAGATGAAGAAGGCCGGAGTTCAGCCCAATGCCATAACGTACGGATACTATAACAGAGTGAGTATCACATCTATACTTACTGAAAACAACTTGCAGTGAACAATGTAGTAGGCAGCGTCCTGTTTGGAAAAATGGATATAATCACTCTAGTTGTTTTCTTCATTATAAGAAACGTCTATTCCGCACAGTATAGAAGATGTATATACAGAAGAATGTGAATTTGGGAGCACTCGTACTGAATTCTAATACCTAATCTAATTTCAGAGTTAGCATATAGTGCAAGACTGGTTGTTTGTTTCAGGTGCTTGTGTTTCATAAGATAAATGAGCTTGCGGGTGGATACGTTCCCATGGGACAGCAAGCATTTCTGTGCACTGAAAAAACAAAAAGTCCCCAAAATATCCAGAAAATACATAAATAGACTCAAGTCTGGACAGCTATGATGTTTTTTTTTTCCTGTTCTTTCACAGTAATTACAGCCAGCAAGAACACAATCTTCTTAACATAATGAAGGGGGTTACAAAGAAGAATTACTTTCTTAATCTTCTCGAGTTTGTGTATGTGTGTGTGTGTGTGAGAGTGTGTTAGTTTGTCCGTGTGCACGCTTTTGCTCATCTTCTCTCTCTGATTGTGTTCTTGCTTGCTCAGGCAGTGTTGGAGAGCACATGGCCTTCATCCACTAGAGGGGGCTATTTCCTGTGGGGTAAACTGCGCAATGTTGTTCGGGGTGTGGTGCAGTTCAAACAAGTGTGGAGGAGACAGGCTAGTCATGCCAAAGATCCACATCTCTCAGGTACAATTAATTAATTATGATGCAATCTTTATAATATTTGAAGAATTATTATTTGCACAGGTTTAAAATTTAACTTTGTTTCATAAGGATAAAATGTTTTTTTTTAATTAATACATACTAATATATATATATATATATATATACACAGAATTAATGACTATGAAGTGTTAAATAAGAACAAATAAACTTTGGAGTGTGAGCTAACATTGTGTGTCTTCATTATTGGCCTAAAGCATCATTTTATGAGATGTGAGGAATTTGGCTAGATCAGGGATGTTAGGATTTTCTCTACACTTTATGAATCATCCTGATGCTCAAACTTACTGTAATTTACTTACTGTCTTGGGTGAAGGACCAGTGAATAGATGCAGTAGCTCCATATGTCTTTTTCGGACCAGGTCAAATAATATAAGTTGACAACATAGACAACCCTTAAAAACACTGCTCAGGACTGTTGGAGGTTTTCAACTTGATTATTTGATTACAACTAAACTATTGTTTTATTCCTTCCTTAACAAATGTGCATTAAACCCTCCAAATCATTCCATACAGAAAGAAACTGGTTAACCTTTGAGCAAATACAACAGTACAGTCATAGAATTATAAGTCATTTTAAGGCATAACTTTAATTATTTTAAAAGTTCTTTTAAAAGCATCTCCATGCATTCATAATGTTCGCCACTCTTGATTTCGGGTTGACTTTGATACAGAGAGCATTAAACGACATCAAGGCTGGAGCTTGTTAGATAAAACACAGCACAGTGTCAGTGAATTAGCAGGGCACTTGAATTGATCCTAATTCCTTTAGAAACCCATATTTTTTTCCCACCGACTCTACTAAGCTGCCAGTCCATGCAGCGAGGCGTTAATGAGTCCAATTAAGATAGAACAGATAGAAGCTTCCCTCACTATCACACTTCAGCCTGCTCTTGATCTGATCCCCAACATTCTTACGGTGTCACCTGCACCAGCTCATTAGCACAGATGTAGTAATAGACCAAATTCAAATGTATCCGATTAAAGGTCTCATCATCCGTGTGATTCAGCTCCGTCTCCAGGGATTAAAGATCAGGCAGCCGCACTGACGCAGTAATTGATTATACTGTTAATGATCTTTGTATTTCTGTGGGTTTGTATGTCTGACCGAAATGTTGCCTGTTGCTTTGGTGTGCAGACGCCAGCGATCTGGACAGCGTAAGCCACGGCAGTCTGGACAGCACTAATGACTCAGCAGAGCGCGCCTCTATCGATACTGACTTCACCAAAATGGATTCCAGCGACGATGGATCCAGCACAGGTGCCCTGTCTGCCCTCACTCTGGGTCATACATTGTGTTTTGGGTCTCCCGTAGGTCCTTTTTAATCCTAGTGCATACAATTCACACTTGTTCATCAGAGTCCTCTCTCTCTCGTTTGAGCCACTGCAAGAGAGATTAATTCTCACTGTGGAAATAAAGAGAGCACTTTTTTCTTTTCTTTTTTTTCTTTTTCTATTTTTACTCTCTTATTACTCCTGGAATGTGGCAAAAATGTTGTAACACTCAGCATAAGATGTCATCACACCAGGAATGAGGAAAAAAAGGGAAAAGGAGAGGCATAGCTGAATGGTAAAAGGGTATTTTAGATGTTAATATGGCAATGCTGCTCACAGGAGGAAGAGTAATAGTAACTAAAATACTGCAAGGTGTGTTTTTATCTTCTTCATGGATGGGAGATAGTGATTGAGTGGCTTTGTTGTAGGTGTGCTTTTAGTACAGTTCTGTGGCGCAGTAGCTGTGTTGTGATGTGCCGAGGCTGGATCTAGCTCAGGAGCCGCAGTGTTCAGCAGTGTAGGTGCACACTAAGTCAGAGTGGCTTGCATAACCTACTAAATCAGTCAAATTCTGTCTGGTTTGTCTTTTTTCACTCTGAGTTATTTATAAGTAGCTGGAAATTTGAGAACACCCTGATTGATAAACCTGTGCAGCGTTAGTTGGCAATAAATGTCCTTTTCTAGCTCTCTTTAACCGGAACACGACAGTGGTGTAATAAATAAGCCTGTAGGGTGTAGCCGAAAAATTACATTTGTGTAACAACAACATTCTCTTTGTCTTTCACCGAGTGCTTCACAGCGTCCTGTATACACTCTGTTGCAGGTGGACAATCAGATCAAGGTTATGACTCGTTGTCTAAAGAGGAGGTGCGGATGGGGGGAGGAGAAGTGCAGGACGGCTCGCCACACATGACGGAGAAGAAGGAGAGAGACAGCATTCCTCGTGAGTCGTGGCTTATGTTTTTTCAGCAGTGCATTTGTGAGCCACCAGACTCCACCAAGTGGTTGTAATGGGACATTGCAAGTTATTATATAACAATAAAAATGTTCTCATGTTGAAGGTCAAAGCTGGCACCATAATGAGGCACAAATATGAGCTGTCTTTCCGGTGGCATGCTCATTGTACGTGTGTTTTATTTTTGTTCATATTTAAAACTTTTTTTTTTTTTTTCAGTGTCCAAGACAGGAACATCTATCAAGAAGGACTCATCTGCTGCACTGAGACCCCTTCATCCCTCAGATGTAAGAGACGCTGCAGCTGTACCCAAACGTCCCAACTCATTGGACATCTTTGGAAAAAATCCTGTGAGGCCCAGTACGTTACAGCTGACCAACTCGAAAGATTGTGAGCCGAAGCAAGATTATCCGCATGAGGAGGAGGTAGTCGAAGCAAAAGGCACTACATACCCACTCAAAGCTGCTGCAGAGAGGAGCACAAGTTGCACAGTTGCCCTGGAGACTAGCATAAGCAATTCACGCTGCAGTATGGCACGTAGTGTGAGCTTTAGCAGCACTCAAGGCCGTATGCCACCACGAACAGGGATCGAGTCTGGCTTCGATCCGTTGTCCCTTATGGCAGCTGAGAGCAAGGACGGCAAGCCGGGTGAGCCGGGAGAGATGGACGATGCCCCTGGCACACGGCGTCACCTGGCTAAGGAGATCCAGCTTCACATGGAGAACCTTAGCAGCCCTGTGAGTCAGCGTTCCCTCAGCACAGATCTACGCAGCATCCAGAGCCCCTCACCGCAGAGCTCACCCCGGCAGACTGCTATGCCAGGTTCACCAAGCACCCCGTTGCAGCCCCAGCCCCGGAGCAGACTATTCTCTTCACCCTCACTACCACTGGGATGCCCACGTAAAGGCAAGGAAGCACGGCCCACCTCATTAGCATCACCCTCCTCTCCCACCCCTTCTGCCTCCTCTTTCTCCATGGAATCTCTGCTCACACCCACACTAGACATCTTCAGGAGCAGCTTCATGTCTGCAGGCAAGGGCGTGGCTGAGAAAGCCAGTCGTCTCTATTCGAGGCTCTCCTCTCAGACTTCTATCGCACAAGTGAGTTCAAATGTTAATACAGTTCCTTTCTATTCAACACTTTTGCTTTAAAACCTTGGTACAGAAATGCCGATTTAGGACTACAAGCTGTAATAGGACTACAAGCATAAATAATCATACAAAATAACTAAAAACAGCTATTGCTTGTTTGTTTCAATTGGCACAAGTAAAGGAAAGTGAAGAGACTATTTCCTGATCATCCTTATGATTCTCGTGCTTTTATTCCAGGACCTGAACTCTGATCGGGTCAGCGTGTCTTCACTGGGCTCAGGAGAGCCTGACTGCTCCTCTCTGTTCGAGGGTGAACTCTGTCCTGACCCAGAAGGTCTTTCCTCCAGCCAGAGAGACTCCTCTCTCAGCGTCACTCCCTTCAAGAGGAGTCCAAACAGGAACAGCCGCTGCTTAGAGAGTCCTTCTGCCCCTCCGAGGCTTTTCCGCCAGGCCTCCCTCCTTGGTGAGTGTGTGTGTGTGTGTGAAAATCTAATACATTCCCCTCAATCTGAATCCCTAATTATGGCTTTTTGCGGTGTGTATTTACAAATTCACATAAAACATGGGTGCAAATTCATTGCTGGAAACAGCACCAGCGACAGATTCTGGGAAACAGGAGCATCAGGAGTGCAACAGGATGATTTCAATGATGATTTCATATGATTATTTCAAAAATACATTAACATTTTAATGTGGCAAATGAAAATTTCAATTAGGATCACCCAAGCAAGCAAGCCTCAGCTAGAAAATATTTAATATAAAACCACAGGTGAAATCAGCTCGGCACAGCATGTGCCCTGTATACAGTTAGAAGAATTCTCTTTAACTGCTCTATGTTTAAAACTTTGGGTCTGACAGCAATAACAGTTTTTGAGTTTCAATTAATTTTTTTTAAACTTCACATAATGCAATAACCCCATTTTCACTCAGTCTGCATATCCAGTCATAGGTATATGATACTGTATCCACCCTCTCTGGCCTGGCTTCCAAATTCGCCTCCAATAAGCAGCACCAGTAATGAAAAAAACTGTTTAATGACACAATTTCCAAAATATAAAATATTAAAGAATCAGTCATATCATCAAAGTACACTTTATGGGAAATGGCTTGGATACAACTTATCACAAAATAAGAATGTTGATTTCATTTTTCCTAATAAAGCCACGTCCAAACCCCTAGACCATTCCACCTCTTCCCAAACCCTTGTGAATTTATGAACGATTGATTTTTTTTTAATGTTTTTATCACTCTGCCCTTCTAAATTGGTTGATGATTTAAATATGAAATATGTATTCCCACCATTGTGAAACAAAAATTAATAACTTAATTGCGCTTTGTTTTAATTTTATTTATCATAATACCAAATTACTCAATGGCATTGACAGAAAGCAGCCTCTCAGAATCTCCGCATGTGGAATTTGAGTTCACCTAAACTTCTCATGAAATATTCATTACCATCCGTGTGCATGATGAGTCTGCAGACAGGCATCTGATGACTTAGTGAGTGAAATATAGTTGATCAAGCATACAGGTCCTTGAGTTTGCATATGCCTCGAACAATATTAAATACATTTATGTATGTCTTCCGTTTGGCACATTGAGCATCATGTTTAGCTAGCCTCTTGGCTGTTTTGTTCTTGTAGAGTGTGAGTGCGGCGAGATGAATGATTTGTTTCTGCCCCAGTGGCTGCTGAATTAGGGTCAGCAGACAAGCCTCTGAGTGTCTCTGGCACAGAGTGGAGACCTTGATTGAAACTCTTCAATCAGGCAACTGGGCTGAAGTGCTTCCTAATCATCACGCAGATGTGACACGCACATACCCTACGCCTCTGTAGAACCTTTCTGCCTATTACCAGCTCAAGGGAGTGTGCTTATCTAGTGCCAAGCCCTATCAAATTTAGCATTCATAAAGCCAGTTATCAGCATTCATCACTATACCTCATTGGATAGTCCTCTCAGAACATGCTGAGAGAAATGTCCATTTTTTTTTCGGACTGAGTCGTTTTGCACCTCACTGATTGATGTGTGTCTCTTTTATGACTAGGATCATCACTGGCAGTAGTGAAAGCCCCACAAATCCCAGATGTATGTCCTGATGCCAACCTCACACCATCCCAGCAGCATTATGACATAGAGGTGAGATCTGTTGTATTGTCATTTATTTGTTTGGTGGCCTGGAAAATCCTTCCACATGATCAAATATTTGCTGTTTTCCAGAATTTAGTTATTGTGACAGCTGATATGTTGTTCTGCCTCACATTTAATGATGATCTTAGAACTTATAGATTGGCTTATCATATAGACTGGCGAACATATCAAACCATTAAATGGGACTATTCCCCAAAAGTAGATCAACCAAAATATTGAGCGGCATTAACAGCATATACATACATGGATGAGTTGGTACCTTTCTATTAAAATAAACAAAAAACCCACTAAACTACCTGTTAACAGTTTAACTGAGGGCTACAGAAATTGCTTCAAAACTTTGGGTAACACTATTATATTAAGAATCTTTTTTTTTTATTTTTTTTTTATTCTGTTGAATCACAATTTAAATGAAATGTCTGTTTTTTTTTTTTGTTGTTTTTTTTTTACTATTATTACTTATTACTTTTGTCAGGTTCAAGGTATTTAAATGACCCGTAGTGAGTTTTTATTTCTTTAATGGAACAATCTGAATCAAGTTAAACTAAAATGGAAAGTACTGTAGCTGTTGTAACTAGAACTATTGTAACAGTAAAAATAAAAAGACATTCCTTTATATTCATTCTTCATATCCATATTGTCTCTGAGGCCCTGATTCAAAACAGATTATGCTTCTTTATAACACTAAACTCTATGAAATGTTTTATGAATTTCAAGAACTTTAGATATGAGTGTGATTTATGTTAATGAGCTATTTGTTATTAGATGGATGACATTATAAATGATGGAATTTATGGTTCATGTGCTTGCAGGTGCGTATGTCCAGTTGCTCACGCTGCAACACCTGCGAGTGTCTGGCATATGATGAGGAGATCATGGCTGGCTGGACAGCTGATGATTCCAATTTGAATAGCACTTGCCCTTTCTGTGGCTCAGCCTTCTTGCCCTTGCTTAATGTCGACATCCAAGACCTGACGAGCCAGGACAGGTAAGCAACTCTCACCCTGTGTTTTTCACTAATTCGTTCGGTGCTATTGTGTAGTTATACAGTACATATGCAGCTGATGCGGGGGTGTGCAAAAAAAATTATATGTATCATATGTAATTATGTGAGCGTGCCTGAGTATGAACAGCCACCACATTTTAACCCTGACATCATTGACATAAAACGAGTGTTTTCTGAATTTGTTGCTTATTTCAGCTTGCTTTGCTGGTTAAAACTCTTTATTCCAGTCATGTTATGTATAAATTTGTTGCAGCAGTTTATGTGAAGGTCAGGGTGTATTTAAAAACTGGAATGTCATAGGAAAGTCATAAACACAAGTTTGCATGCTTGTATACTGTTTTCAGAATTCCTTTTCAAGACCTGCCTAGTTCTTATACGGAAACAAAAGATGCTTCAGGTATGGATGAAGAGGCAAGCAGTAGATCATCAGACAATGCCTCCAACACTGCTAGCAGTAGCACAGTAAGTTCCTCCTTGTCCAACATCCAGGTGACATTTGATCAGCTTGATGCTTATTGCACTTTAGTCAGTTTACTGCTTTACTGCTTTTTTGTTTTTTTTTTCATCTGCCTTTGTCACGAATGTTTATTCAATCTTGATCATGTTCAGAAAGTTTAAATATTCCTCTGGTGCTTTCTCCCTGTGCCGTAGGCGCCAATCACCGTTCCCTACCTGAGTCCTCTGGTGCTGTGGAAGGAGCTGGAGAGCCTCTTGGAGAACGAAGGCGAACATGTTATCTCCTCACCAGCCATTGTGGATCATCACCCCATTGTCTTCTGGAATCTGGTTTGGTTTTTCCGCAGGCTGGAGCTGCCCAGCAGCCTGCCAGCCCTCATCCTGAGCTCCAAGCACTGCAGCCAGAGCATGCAGGTATGCAGTTTGTTTCCATTTCATTTGGTTGGTGTCCAAACATGTGAGGAAACAGGAGTAACATAATAATCTCAGCTTTTATTTACACTCCTCCAATTACCTCCAATATTCATTTCATCATCTTTATCATCATCATCCAGTTCATGTATGAAAATGCTTCCTCGTCCTCCCAGAACCGCTCTTTCACAATTTGAGGCCTGGAATATTTCTGTACCATCAGGGAAGAAAAACTCCTTGGATGTGATAACCTGGTCATGCACTACATTCTGGTCATCAGCTGACTTAATTTTATTGCCACACAACATCGCTGAGCCCAAAATACGTGAAATTGGGTAAATCTGGACGCATCAGGCCACATGACCTTTTCCCATTGCTCCAAAGTCCACTCTTTTTGCTCATTAGCAAGTTAGTTTTTTTCTGATTCGTCTCATTAGCAAGTGGTTTTCTTATGGCCACACTTATTTTCTCTACTAAATATAGCTATGTTTTTACTGTTGATTTTTTCCCCATACAATTTCACAAAGTGTTCATTTCATGATTGTCTCTTATGTCTCTACAGTGTCTCTATTCATGATTATTTTTTTTTACCCCACATTACTTCCACAAAGCCAGTGGTTTAGCGCTGTACTTCCAGGTTTTCATAATGTTTTGAAGGATTCTTAACCAAGATCCAGTCATTTCAAATTTTCTTAGTTGTTTTCTTTGCTTGATGCAGCCCAGTAATTTTGACTTTTCTGAAATTGTGACTTTTTTTGGCCAGGTATTGTATCTTAACAAATCTGTCACACTATTGTTTTGTAGACTGATCCACAGCCTCTCCAGAGCAACTCCTCAGAGGACAGTAAGAATGTGTTAGTCCAGATTTTGTGGGACAATCCCAAACTGCACCAGGACCTCATCCCTCCCTGCTATGTGCTGTGGAAGACATACTGTAAGAACCTTTTCGTTTACATCTCAGATTAATATGTGTTTGTAATGGACCCATGTCTGGCACTTTGCCAAGAGTGTTGCTTCGGATGTTAGATTGGCAAAGGTGGCATGTGAAGGCCGCACTGTCTGTCTGTATAGCCTTATTCTCTCTAATCCTGGTTGTACTTGTGCAGGTTCAAACTCTAATGCTTGCGTCCCCACTATGCTGGACGAGGAACAGCCTGTGACCCTGGAGTTCGTCCAAAGTGTTGTCAGGAGCATTCAGAAGAACGATGTCTTCCAGCCAATGAGCCAAATACTTCAGCTGCTTGGTACCAGGCTGGGATTCATCAGGCAACGGTAATTATTAAAAAAGCATGGTTCCCATTGCCTACCTCTCAGGTTATAATACAATATGCCTAATCCTGCATCATTCTGGTTTACAGGAGCCTGTATAGAGATATCTTATTCTTGACATTGGTAGCACTGGGCAAGAACAATATCAACATTGGTGAGTCATATGATTCATACTATATGATTAAAATAGTTCACTGCCTTTGTTGTTGCATGATGCTTCTTGTTCAACTTTGTACTTTGTTTGAGTTTTCAATCAGAGAATCTTACCATCCTGTGCTGTTTGCCTTCTCAGACGCTTTTGACCGCGAGTACAAGTTGGCGTATGATCGACTGACTCCCAGCCAGGTCAAACTGACACACAACTGTGACCGGCCACCTGGCGCTGGAGTCATGGAGTGTAGGAGGACTTTTGTGCTGCCGAGTCTGTGATTTCTCTCATCCTGTGGTTTTCCCACTACTTCTATCTTTTTCTCCTTCACATGGTGGAAGAGATGTGAAGTCTGAGACAGCCAAAGAAGAAGAATTCACCACTACCAAAGCTACCTCTGGCTCTGAGCAGGGCCATGTAGACACTTCGAGGCATTTCCAAGCTCTCTGTTAAATCCAACGTACGTGGCCTGTTCCCATTCAATGTATACCACCATTTTAACACTATGTCATATATTGTAAATGCTTCTGTTTACATCATGTTATCTCCTAAACTTCAACGTTCTGCACATTTCATTCTGGATTCCCAAGTCTCGTTTAAACATTTAGCCTCACTCAGGTAATATTTACTACAGAGGCCATTGTAGATTAGGCACAATATCATCTAGTGCTCAGGTCATAACATTAGTCATCACCATTAAATCACATAGAGGGGGTTGCAGAGTGGTTTTGGGACCAGTAGCAGTATGTATTGTATTGTCTTGTTTAGGACCTTTAGTAGAAAAGCACAATGAACAAACCCCGATGAGACTTTGAAGTTTTCTCACATTCCTCTCAGTATTCTAGAGGCACTTGTAAATGAACACAAAAGAAAGTCACCTTTCTGTACATAGCTAATTATTCTATTATTTAGAATATTTGTATTATAAAGGTATATTTTAAGACTTGTATTTGCTATAACTAAGTTGTCTTCATATGTAAAGACAGTATCAAACAGTGTATTCCTTTTAATTTGCAAGCGTGTTGTTTATGAACATGGTCCTGGAGACCATTATGGTGATATCTGTGAAGCGTATTGTCTTTGGAATAGGTGAGGTACAGAACTGGACCAAATTAGATGTTAACTCATGAATTACATGACTGTTTATGAGAAGTGACAAAATGTGACTGTGACAGCCTTTATCAAAGGTCAAATAAGCTGCAGAACTGGATAGAGACCAACTAAAAATGCCTAGAATACATTTCAGCTTTCCTCTTAGATGTTAGGGACGTACCAACACTATAAATACAGCCTGAAATGAACTATTTCTTTGCCCCATTAACTGATTTAGAATTGCTTTTAATTAAAGGATAATATGAACAGTTTGGCATCTTATTAAACGCATTACGTGAATAATTAGTTCAGGTCCTATCAGTCAGGTTCTGTGTTTTCAATGTTCGTTTTCTTTTCTTTTTTTATGTCTTTATATAGGATATGAATTTACACAAACGTTCAATCCACATGTACAAATTTGGAAAAATGTTTACAAAAGGGCAGTGTTCTGCTGTTTGAGTGTTTTAGTTTAATATTTTAACATTTTATTTAATATATTAACTTTTGATGGTACAGTTTGAAATGGTATATTATTATGGTACTTGGGATAAAATTTACAGATCTAAAGAGCACATGAGCATTTAAGTCTGTTATATCCGAGTGAATTTTAATGAAAACTGCAGCAAATATATAGGTACATAGCTTAATCTAACTTAATTTGCTTTGGTAATACTAATTGGGGATTACAGTTTAAGGTACAGGCTGCACGGTGGTGTAGTGGTTAGCACTGTCGCCTTGCACCTCCAGGGTCCGGGTTCGATTCTCGACTCTGTGTGCATGGAGTTTGCATGTTCTCTCCGTGCTTGGTGGGTTTCCTCCGGGTACTCCGGTTTCCTCCCACAGTCCAAAGACGTGCAGGTTAGGCTAATTGGCGTTCCCAAATTGCCCGTAGTGTGTGTGAATGAGTGTGTGAGTGTGTGTATGTGTGTGCCCTGCGATGGATTGGCACCCTGTCCAGGATGTACCCCGCCTCGTGCCCTAAGCCTCCTGGGATAGGCTCCAGGTCCCCGCGTCCCTGAACACAGGATAAAGCGGTATAGATGATGAGTGAGTGAGTGAGTGAGTGAGAGTATAAGGTACACTTTACATTTCATTGTAGTATTACACAGTATGTAACTGTAACATATTATGCATTGTATGCATTACACATGATGTGCGATGATTATGGCTCTAGCTATATTGAACAATCTCACTCCAAAGAATTATAGTCTACTCATTTTGACCAGATGCTGTGCAAATTTATTAAAAAAATAATAATAATAATTGATGCCCTGACACTGCCATTCATGATTTAGCCTGTTTTGTATATCCTAAATCCTTATCTGACTGCATCACTAAACTCTAACTGATAATAATAACTTATATTTCCATTTGTGTAATAATTTTAATATTGTTGCAAGTTGGTTTATGAAATGATTTGTTTTTGTAAGCTAAAGTACTGTTGTGGCCCAATGCGTTTTACACATATCATTTCTTGTGTCTATTCCTGTTTATATTGTATAGTCGTTATTTCTGCAAAAGCTGTTTATTATCTGTAAATAAACTCACTCAAATGGTCAGTTTTCACTTTGAAATATATTTATTAGAAATGGAGAGAGGTGAACACTGAGGAAGAAAGTGATGAATGCGATACTTCTGGAACACTGTTTATCAGTGTTAATCCAAACACCTTGTATGAGAAAAAAAAAGAACAAAGAAAAATGCACCATTTTTCAAAAATGTAAGTTTTACTCCCATAGCAGAATATTGGGTGGTTTTTCCTCACTTATTTATACAAAGACTAATACACAAGACTACCTTTTGTTTTGCACATAGCTATTTTAAACTTGAAGAAGGGAAAAAAAAAAAGTACAAATGATGATGTTACCGTTTTACAAAAATAATTTAATTGCAGTATGAGTGTAAATGATGTACTTTAAACAATATGTTGAATTTCATTATTCTTTCTAAAGCAGTACTGCATTTGGAAATGTGTGTTTGCATGGTACCAAACTAACAAAGACATGAGATATGGGAAGTCAATGCAAAAATAAATAAATAAATAAATCCAGGAATGCTTTGAAGAATAGTTTTCACAGGTGCTTCTAAAGGGTCTGAGACAAATGTGTCTGCATACATATACTGTACAGTACTACACAAAATCATCTGAACACATTGCTTGTCAGCTAGGGATGAGCATAATATAGCAAATACTTCAATTTCATTCTTCATACTTAAACACATAATCCAAAAACCAAACCGCTTTTTAATTACATTTGAAGATCAGTATAACTATATGCATTGGAATAAAATTATGAAGGACATTTTGAGTGTTTACAATATATTTTACTGTAGGCTGGTTTATGGAACAGAAAATATACATAACTATTGTACATCACAGACATCTTCACTGGAAATTGTGAGCAGAAAATTTTGAGAGCATTACTGAAAGGGATAAACCAGCTACTATAAAAATGCATAAAATGCCACCATGTGGTAAATTGTACAGTGGCTCACCATAGGCATCTTACTAGTTTCTGAGTAAAAATCATACACTCAACTGTGAATGTCTCTGAGTTAGTTGTAATGCTGATGTGAATGCATTGTTAGTTTCCAGAAAGCAATAATACAAAGATGGCTAATGCAGTCTTACCTAAGGAGCAGTGTTAAAAAAGAGATATGCATGTAACTGTTGTGTTATGAACCCCTGATAACCAAAGAATAACACTGGTCTCAAATTGATGTATGAAACAATATTTGGAATAGGAAATCATACAGTTGTCTTTCCCTAAAACAGTCTGGCTGAGTTTGCCTCTAAACGAAATAAAGAGAAAAATCACTTAATATGGGGTGCCATCCCATTGCAGGACACCAGCACACACACACAGTCACACACCAAATCACACACTGTGGGCAATTTAAAACCTAAACCAAGCACGGAGAGAGAACATGCAAACTCCATACAAGGTATCCAAGCAGTTCCCATCTCTTCAGGTGGTCAGTACGGAGGGGTGAAATAAAACAGGACGAAATGACTGATTATAACCTGGAATGTGTAACAATTCAGTAGACACTAGGAATTTAAGGTGTTGCTCAAATAGACACGGGACAGACAATAATGCGGTCCTCCAGCATTACACTGAGCACAAGGAACACAAAGTAGAGCATGAACATGGTGAAGCCCAGCATTTTATTCATCCTCCATTTACAGACTGCGATGGAGATGATGACAAAAAGGAGCATGAGGAAGAGCAGCACGATGGCGCAGAAAAGTCCATTGCTGCTGACAGCCACAGGTGCCAACCCATGGACGAATGAGTACATTAACCAGGGCACTGGCAGACTGCGGAGACATTGAAATGAAATTCAAATATGCATTAAAAAAAATGTATATTCAAATTCTTTTGTTAAACTTCCACATCAATAGAGCAGAATGATCTTATGACATTATTCATATACTTTCTTCTGTCACACTGACATTTTACTTGTTATTGAAGTCACTATTTTCAACATTTTTGTCCAATTTTAAATAACAAGCCACAAATACATAATTGGTATCATGATGTTGAT
>JAQMYL010000037.1:15312756-15337897 GCA_030014365.1 Clarias pachynema | reverse complement strand
TAAACGTAGCAATATGTCACCAGCTAAACCACAAGGTCTTGTTGAAGGAGAAAGATATGTCTTTGTTTTGATCTTACAGCATACTGCTCATGAAGGTCTGGTCTATAGAGATAATGAGCTGTCCATGGGGCTTTGCTTGTCAGGATGATGAGCTGTCCAGCTCAAAGACAGCTGAAGGGAAAAAGATTTTTCTCTCCTGGTGGCCGTGGCTCTGACTTCTCTAAGATATTACTTGATTAGTTGATTAATATGAAAGGGCTTACATACTATGCTTCTGGCGTAAATTTGGGTTTACTAACATTTTAATTAATTTAACCATTCATTTACAAAATTGTCAATAACTGCTTTAGCCTGTTCACGGTCGCAAGTTGTTTATTTGCTTATATTTTGACAAATAAACCCATCCAGGTTCATTAGAAAAAATCATGAATGGGTACAAACAAACCCATTGGTCAGTATTCTTTAGTCATAAATATTTTCAGGCACAATATTTAAGGTTGTGGTCTATTAAGTATGTGTTGTGATACTAATGTGCCAGGTCTGACTGTGAATTACTATCATTATATTACAACATTGCATTGTTGTTGCACTCTATAGTTTTATACTGTATATGTTCCACTTACTGTATATAAGGGTTGCAAATTAGTATTAAAATGTAAAACATTTAGAAGAAAAGTTTAGTTGTAATTGGGTTTCTATTCGGCTTGTTTCAGGAAAATTGTAAACTAATATAATATTAACTTTTATTTCCACGCAGTTGTAAGTGTTATTTCTATTCGAGATTGGGATTTACACTCACTGAGCTCTTTATTACGTACACCTGTTCAACTGCTTGTTAATGCAAATATGTAAACAGCCAATCACATGGCAGAGAAGTGCATTTATGCATGTAGTCATGGTGAAGATAACTGAAGTTCAAACCGAGCATGGGAATGTACTGCTGCTCACCATGTCCGTACCTGCATTATTTTACTGGTGGTCTGACCAAAATATCACAAAATATGATGGCATGATAGGAAAATCTTACACTGCATACAGTATGTCAACATTTTAGCTGCTAAAAAAAACTGATGATGTTGATTCTTGTGTGAGGGAGCTGCTTATCACATTTCAATCTGGTAAGGGACATGTTGTCCCGAAACTTACTACTGTTAACACATCTGCCTTACTGATTGGCTGCAAATGAACCTTTAAAATCTATCTTGTGTACCATAAATGCTCTTTGAACCTGGTGCCCAAGATACTGTGGAAAGATATGAAATTAGCATGGGTGAAAAGTCCAACTAACATGATGCATTTAGATCACTCCAGCCCACTTCACCAATGGTATACCAATGGCAAATTTCTTTTTTCTTTTTTCTTTTTTACATTTTTTGTAATTTTCTACTGCATCCATAGCTAACCACATCAGTGAGTAATTTGAAATAACATTTTCTCAAGGGGGAAAGAAATTGACCTATTGTTTAGATATTTTAAATACCTAATATTCATGTCTTCTAAACCAAATTTTGCTATTGTTGTACTTTTTCTGCCATATTCAAAGGATTTAGTGACTTACCCCACAGTAATGTCAAATATGTTGCTGCCTACAGAGCTGGAAACTGCCATGTCTCCCAGGCCTTTGCGAGCTACAATCACACTGGTGATTAGGTCAGGAATGGATGTACCCGCTGCCAGAATGGTGAGACCCATTATCTCTTCTGAAATGCCAATGGTTTCACCCACCTTTGAAGAAGAAAAAAAACACTCCACTATGATGGATTCTTCATTATGGTTGTTCCATGATGTTACATCTGTACTGAAAGGCAAATGTGTATAAACTGACCTGATGCGCCCACCACACCATGAGGTAGGAGAAAATAGCAATCCACACTATAGAACCCAGGAAGGTGATGGCAAAGTACTTCCTGGATGCCTGTAAAAACAATGATCAATGAAACAAACTGATGAGAAAACAGGCCTATTGTGGAGAGGGTCTCAGTCCACTCTAAGATATTCCTTTATTAATACTTGACAAGTTCATTAATATGAAAGGGCCTACGTACTATACTTCTGGTGTTGTACAAAATTGTCAATAACTGCTTTAACCTGTTCACGGTCACTGTGCTTTAAGTTGTTAATTTGCTTATAAATGACAAACCCAACCAGGTTCATTCGAAAATATCATGAATGGGTACAAACAAACCTTGTGTGAGCAGGATTGGTCAGTATTCTATAAGAGTGAGAAAGTAGGATAAAAAAAAAATCTCTCCACACACCTCTAATTCTAAACTCTAGCCAGAGACTGGTAACAAAGCTACACAGAATGTAAAACATTATATGGATTTACTGGATTTCTGACATCCGGTATGGTGAGCCACAGAAAAAACACAATGGGCAGAAGAAACAGGTACGTGGCTTGTTTCCTTCTGGTGTCTGGCCAGTCCAAGGACAGAGGCTCCTCATTTTCCTCTCCATCGTCATCCTCTAAGCCATCTTCGTCCTGATCTTCATCTTCATCACTGTCCTCATCACTGTCATTATCACTATCATCAGAGTCTTCTGATCCCTCTGACCCTCCTCCTTCTCCTGCTGCTGCCTCTTCTTCCTCCTACAGAAAGAAAAATAGAGAAACAGAAACAGTGCTGAAAGATTAGATGGTTAATACACACTCACTGTCCACTTTAAGATACACATTGCTCATTTATGCAATTATCCAATCATTCAATCCTGTGGCAACAGTACAATGTAGAAAAGCATTCAAATGCTGTACAGGTCAAGAGTAATGTCAAATATCAGAATGAAAAAAAGGGGTCTCTGCGACCTTAAACTTGTCAAGGCTTTTGGAATTAGATGGGCTGGTTTGAGTATTTTAGAAATGGGGGATCAGGGATTTCCATACATAGCAGTCTCTTAAAGTTTAAGTCTGATAAACGTTAGTGGTGTAGTGGTTAGTGATTAGCACTGTTGCCTTGCACCTCCAGGGTCCGGGTTCGATTCCCGGCCAGGCTCAATTGTGTCTCTGTGTGTGTGGGTGGTTAGCTTGATTTCCATCTCTGGGTGCATGGAGTTTGCATGTTCTCCCAGTGCTTGGTGGGTTTCCTCTGGGTACTCTGGTTTCCTCCCACAGTCCAAAGACCTGCAGATCAGGTGAATTGGCGTTCCCAAATTGCCTGTAGTGTGTGAATGAGTGTGTGAGTGTGTGTATGTGTGTGCCCTGTGTGATGGATTGGCACCCTGCCTTGGAGATGTACCCTGCCTTGTGCCCTAAGTCTCCAGGGATAGGCTCCAGTCCCCCTGTTACCCCGAACACAGGATAAAGTGGTATAGACGATGAGTGAGTGGTTGGAGCTGCTATAAGAGGGATATAACAACTCAATTAATTACTCTTTTCAACTTTGTTAAACAAAAAAAGCATCTCAGCAAGGGATCAGAGAAACTGCTCAGCTGAAAATAAATGTAAAAAATTCCAGTCTTTGAATTGAATTAATATAGACAGCTCAAACCCGTCTGGTCATTCTTCTCTGATATGTCTCATCAACAAGGTGTTTCAGACTGCAGACTCTGTTTTTCTGCACCATCCAGTGTAAACTCTATAGACGGTTTTGTGTGAAAATCCCTGCAATTTCTCAAATACTCACCAACAACCATGCACAGGAGATCACAAAGATTTTTTCCGATTCTTACATTTGATTTGATCTACAGCTGAAGCTCTTGATCTTCAAGTCTGAATGATTTTTTGCATTGTGCTGCTGACACATGCTTTAATTATTCGATAACTGCATAAATCTTCACAGGTGTACAGGTGTTCCTATTAAACTGGATGGTGAGTGCATATTATTTAATATCTTTGCTTCCTCCTAGTTGGTTTGCCCACCTTCTGTCCCTCTGGCTTTTCCTTGGTGTCTGCCTTGTTAGAAGAAGCTGCACCTGCTGGCTCCTTGGATTCCTCTCGCTCCTCTGTCTTACAATCTTCACCTGTAAAATATAAATTAAACATAAATCAATTAAAACAAGCAGCCCGTGATTAATACATTTAACTGATGACAGAACTGAATGACTCACAAGTCTAGTTATGTTTTTAAAGTAAGCAATAAAAATGAAATAACCTAATTTCATTTAGCACTTTTAATAATTAGCTGTGCACCTCATAACTTAAGTCTTGCAATAAACTATGAATATAATCATTAGGATAACTAATGTGTAAAGATCTTCTGTGTTCGTATCAAACGGACAAGGATGACAAAACCGAAGCTACTGTCAGAATCCTCCCTGGCCACCTTTCATCCGGGACCCAGCTGGTGTGCTGCTGTTTCTGCAAATGCCACATTAATCAGCAGTGTAAATAAGCAGCTGAGCTCTCGTGCTAGATGAGCCAATGAAATTCAAACCTGTAAGTAAACCTCTTTGCAACCATGATAACACACTGTGTACTAAGACACTGGGATGACATGATGGAATACCGGAGCTCACCTTTGCCTGATTTTTCCTTCTCTTTGCCCTCTACTCTCCCCCTGGCCATGCTGTTCAAAATCTGAGCCTTGTCTTTAAACTTCACTGCAAACCAAAAGAAGTGAAATATACAGTCAGGTCTAGACATAAAGTCACCCTTTAGTAAAGTTATACAAAAAAGCTGATTGAAACAGCATAGATAATGTTATGCATAACCTTTCCGTTCTGTTCCAATTTGTACTAATCTACAGCAGAATATTAACCCAGGATTTTTATGTTTTATCGTATTACAATTGTAATTTATTTGTCTCAGTAATGTCTAAATGAACAGTAATGTATGAATAGAGATGAAAGGAAGGGAAATGGAACAGCAGATATATTCATAAATGTTCCACGTTCGGATTTGCAAACAATCGCACAAACAAAATGCTTTGTGTCACCTTGTCATTAA
Source organism: Clarias pachynema (assembly GCA_030014365.1). NCBI lineage: Eukaryota > Metazoa > Chordata > Actinopteri > Siluriformes > Clariidae > Clarias > Clarias pachynema. Next base: position 15,333,015 of record JAQMYL010000037.1, on the reverse strand, counting down.
TTGGACATAATGTCCGTAATATAAATATGATTGTTCATATCTCAGACTTCAGTATTGGCATTTATAACTAAGCAATAGTTTATGAGCAAGAGAGCTGTGTTAGCGAATATCAGCCATTGGCCAAAGACACTGTCAACATAAATACAGTAGTTCCCCAAGAAGTCACAGCTAGACAGTTAGGCATTGAGTGGTGTCATGCAGAACAGAGACTGACTGACATGCTGTAGCCACTGTCTAAATTGGTTTAATGTAATGAACTACTGCTAGAGTTGGACTTTTACGTAGCAAACAAAGATAAGAAGAGTAATAAAAACAGTGATTGACACCATCCTAAAAATCAACACTCTTGGAACACTTGTCTAATCAAATTAATGGTCCAGAACTAACTGCTTTATAATTGATCATTTGTGGCTGAACAAATAGGGGACGCATACTTTCATAGAAATTATAAAATAATAATATTCCATTCAGTTCAATGTTATTTATATAGCATGTTGGTCATTGTCACAAAGCAGATTTACAGAATCAAAAAGGATATTAGGTAAATGAGTATGAATTGTTTGAGGAAATATGTATAAATCGAAATTATCAGATTGTCCCAGACTGTAATACAACAACTACATCTACAGTGAATATAAAAACTCAACACACCCTTTTAATATTGCATGCTTTTGGGTTAAAAAAAAAAAAAAGAATCATGCTTAACATATTTGACAAAAAAAAGAAACATTTTAGCAAAAATAAATGAAAAAAACTTTCAATAACCTGGTTACAAAAGTGTGCTTATCCCTTAACTTATACTTTATTAAAACACTTTTTACTTGTAATTCATCACTTCACTTATAATTCAGTCTTCGAACGTCTTCATTTGGCAAATGTATTCTCTTGATTGCAAATATGTCCCTTAGATCTTGCTAGGATCAAGTTCTTAGATCTTATGTGCACAGCTGACTTCAAATCATACCACAAGTTTTGATCTACAGATTTGGATCTGGGCTCTGAGTGGACTATTTCAAAATGTTGATGTCTTTCTTCTAAAGCCATTCCAATCTTGGATCTGTGCTTTGGGTCATTTTGGTGCAGGAAGATGACATTTTTACTGTATTACCTTAAGTTGTCACAGAGAGCCCTGCAGATTTTGTGCCAAAATAGAGGGCCAACAGGCTCTACCTGTGTCTCATCAGATAATAATACCATTGGATGGGATAATTTAACTGCACTGGGATATTTTTCCATGAGAAACAGGCTTCTGACAAGCCACCTTTGCTCAAGGCCAAGACTTAAACAAAAAAAGAAAGAACCTGTCAGATGCATGGAATGAGCAGCACTTGTCAGATATTTCTGCAGCTCCTTTTACGTTGCTGTAGATCTTTTGCCAGCCTCTCTAAGAAATTATTCTCTTACCTTTTTGTCCATTTCAGATTGACTTCCTGTTCCTGATTACGTTGTGATGGCTGATTTTCTCAACTTGCTTTTGATAGCCTTCACAGTGTTTCATGAAAACACAAGTTTTAATGTTGGTGATTACTACTGAGCACAGTCACATTCACAATATAACAGGGTGTACACAAATTTGCAACCAGGATAGAATATGTTGTTTCTTTTCCCCCTAAAACCTTACTATATGTTTTTCACTCAAATTTTATGACTGCAATACTACATTAAAGGTGGTATCTTTGTTTCTTTTTTTGATCAAAGAAGCCTATAATTAAGTGATGTGTAGACTTTGTATATTTACTATATCTGTTTAAAACATGCTGTATGAGTCAAAATTATTGGTGCATTATTTCCTTCTTACATAATATTTAAATAAGAAATACCATGATTGTTAACATAAATAAGATGTTAAAGGATTCTACCCATTTTCTTTGTTAAATCGCAACATGAGTTCGAATTATGTTGTTAACTCCTTTGAATATGTGGAGCATCCACCTTACAAGTTAAAGTGATGACCAATCGGATTTAAGACTTCAGCAGTGCTGTTCTATTAAATATTAAACCTCTGTGATAGATTAATATGCAGTGAATGTTAATATTAGTATATAAGGCATAAAAGGAAAGTAACTTGGTCTACGGGTGTTTTGCAAGACGAGCAAAACTGTTAAATAAATTTTAACTTAATAAACGATTGAGGGTTTGATATACAAGTAGTACGTATGCGCTTTGTCTACCGAGCGTCACGTGATCACAACTGAGCCAATGGTTCTTCTCGCGCGCGCCCTGCAGGATTATGGGTAATTGATTGGGTGATTATTGGGTAGTGTGTGTGTGTGTGTGCCACACACACACACATGCGCACAAACACACACTAATAGAAACACTGCTTCTAACGGATCGCAGGATTCATTTCAAAGGAAAAGTGCAGGTTCATTTGTTTTATTTTTACTTTATATTTTGTATAAATTAATTTTGTATGAATTTTTGGGCAGTAGAATGAATCCTCTGAGTTTCCATTATTTTTTATGGAGGAAATTGTTTTGATATACAAGCTTGCTTCCAGAACTAATGCTATGATCACAATCCAAGGTTTAACTGTATATGGATATTAAATACAGCAGATGCAGATATTAGAAGTTAATTAGAAGAATAAAGAGACACACACGTCTTTTCCCCTTGTTCAATGAGTCACCTGTTTACTTCATTACATACGCGGAAGAGCTGTTCTTCTTAAAGTATTTCTTAATTCTAAGTTGTGTTTCACATTGCCAATATAATGTGCTAGTCTCCAAGTTCAAGGTTTATACCTCCTAGTATTCTGTCTAATTTAACCTCTAATTGCCTAATTTGAAAATAGTATGGGTTTGATAAATGCATCTGCTATGAAGTCTGAGTAACCCTTCTACTATTGAATATTTATTTGGATTAGAGAAATTAGTGACTGCAATTTGGAGTTTGTCTAATGCCCTTGGCAAAACCAACTTAGGACATTTCAGGAGATTTTGCTTGAAAATATGTTTGCCTAACAAGGGACTACATTATAATTTTTGCACTGTACATTTTACACGACATTTTTTATAATGATAATAATAGTAATAATACTTAATAACAACAATAACAAAAACAATGCTTTGTTATGACTATTTTTAAACAATGAATGTCGGTGTAAAACAGAATGTGTAGGCTGAAGAGAATTTAAGCAGAGAACCAAAAGCAACAAAGATCCATTTGGAAAACTTGTTAACATATCTTGCAGTTTAAAAATTCAAATCCTTTGAAAGCTGGATTTAAAATAATATAGTAGGCAGCATCACCAGGAAAAGCATCAGGAAAGCTGCACCAGTAATTTTGACTTATAAACACATTGTCACTATAATAAAAGCATGCATCATTGCCTAATGTGTCTTTGATCAGATTATATATGTTGTTCATTTTTAAACAGCCTTTTTGTTCATTTTGTAAAATATATCTGGACCTGACTGTAGAAGGCAAATATTTGAGAAATACATCTTTTATGTATGCTGTGGAATGTAAACTGTCTGGCTCCATTACGATGAATATCCAACCCACATATAAACTCATAAACAGAAGTGCAATTAAAAAGCATCATTATTTCACTGTAACACCAACATAGGCACCACAGCACAAACATGCACAATAAAATGGGCATTGCAGCACACCCCAACAGCTTACCTTTACTTTCCAAAGAGCTGCTTGGCTTTGTACCCCCATTTATCACTGAGTCTAATATAAGCAGAGATTCATATGAATGCTTTTGAAAAGAACACAACAGTACCTTTTACCAACTTTGTACCTTCCCAGCTACACATATAGTATGCAATGTCTGAATCAACACACGTCTACCTATTTAAATCGGATAACATCTATTTCTGTCATTTTTAATTTCACGATGGTGCACTACTTGGAAAATTAAGAGCACACATGCAAGAAAATATAACAAATGCATGAACCATGTGAGATAAAGCCCAACCTCTCATCTCTGAATAAGAAACAGGATTGTGAATGAATTATTCATAATTTCAAAATGATTATAACAGTGGTATTATTGCTTAACAATGCAGACGTATTCTCTACATTAAGATTCAGGTTTAAAACCTAGTTAACCATGATGGTCAGTACAGCGTTGTTATATAAATCTGATGAACGACACAGTACATGCCTTGTCTTTCCCCAGAACGGCTAAGAGAGACAAATGCTTCAGTACAAACCACATACCGTATGCATTAACAGAGATAACAATTACACAAAGTGGGTCATGTGAAGTGCTATGTAGCAGGTGTGCTGTATCTGTTGTGTATGAATAAGGGCACTGATAAGATAAAGGGATTGCGCTACTGGAGGCTGGCTCTCAGCCAGCTTTTATGAGCTCTATCAAAAGCAGCTTAATATGCCGGAGCAGCCCAGTGCTGGTAGCTTGAACAAGGAGGACCAATGAGAACTGCAGCTGCAACACTACTCCGTGAGGATGAGGTTAAGGTCATCGGATACAAAAGACTTTTAACGCCTCCTCTTCCCTTACCACTGACCCCTAGACATGCTTCCATTGAGATCAGCTGAAATGCACACTGGATATTATATGCATACAATTCCCCCGAATCCCCATGTATAAGGACATGAGAAAGGTATATTGTATAACTACTTCCTTTCACCTCCATGTGCAGTGTTTTCTGTTACATCACTTGTGAAGCATCTTCAATTTCAATGGTCACAACTGCAGTGTAAACGTACAAGAAATGAGAAAAAAAAACTACTGTGCTGCTGCTTTGAAAAGCTATGGGATATTTATGCAAAATTAAATGTCTAGCCCTTGTGAAATTACTTAGCACTTTTTAAAAATTTCTGATTAGTTTAACTCATTAACCTGCCTAATCAGTATATAAAATGACACATAGATAAGCAATGACAAGCACATTTAGGCATCTATGTTCAATGTTATGACAAGATAAAAATGCCATCAAACCACGACTATTCTTCATTTCCATCCTTGCCTACCTACCCGAAACACTCTTCATTTCAAAGACTGAGGGAGGCATTTACCTGCTTAGTCTCAATCTGGACTTAGTGCTGCCTTCATTTGAACGCTTTGCTAATCCCTTTTACTCGGCGAAGGACACAGGAACTCACTTGTATATTTTACTCCCTTAGCATATTTTACTGATCCTCTATAGAAATGGCCTCTGTGATCAAAAATTATTTTAGATATTTTATTAGAGATTTAAAAGCTAAATGTACAGCGAGCAAACAAAATCTGAAATTAAATGTAATCAGTTGCTGATTTCCAACAATTCTTCTCTTGCTTGAACAGTGACAAAAAAGACTGATATTTACTCTTTAATTCAGAACCACATTCTTTACATTATATATAAATGACCTCAGTTCTGGTACTTTTTGAAAATCAATAAAAGATGATTTTTAATAGGCTTGAATTTTACCATTTATATCTTGACTTTTCCAAAATCCTGTCCTATCTGTACTCTTAAAAACCTCACATGGCCATGAATCATGATTCACAGCTTTACTGGCTATACTGTTATTTAAAAGGCCACATGACTTCTACAATTTATGCAAAGTGGCTTCCTTTTATAAAGGGATGTATCACTGAAGTGCTCTTACCCTCACCCAAAGGGTCCAGTGTGTGAATCATGAGCTGGAAAATGGTGTTCCTCATGGTACTGTTATGCAAAGATGCTGAACTACCCCCTCGTTGTAGTGTGGGCCTCAGCTGAAGATAAGCATATAGACATACATTTAATTTTACACAGACAGATAAAGGTAAAGACAGGTTACCACTTATTCTCATAATGTCAGAAGGGCTAGTAACAAAATAAATGTTTTTTTTTTTTTTAAACATACTTAAAAAGCACTGTTGGAAAACAGTGGGAGAGTATGATTAAAAATCTCAAATTAATCTAATTTCAAATTATGTGAAACTCATATCTAACATAAATCATCCATCCATCCATCTAGGAACCTCTGTAGTCCAACAAGGGACAGTGTAGGCCAAGGGTGAACATTGTATTTATCTCTTTTTTACAACCGTGGTAGGACCTCGGGTCAAAGATGACTCTTATTGTGTGCATTCTTCCTGTTCAACATATTATGTTTCTTTTGAATATGAGAAACTATTTTGCTTTTATTCATTTTTTTTATTGTTTACTTACCTTTAATAGATTCTTGTCTTCAGGCTCAGGAGTAGAATTAGTTTCAACTGGTGTCCCATTTTCCTGTAAAATCCAACAATTTGAAGCATTACAGAAGTCCAATATCACAGAAATAGAATAATTTCTTCTTTGACATTTCCATTCATATTTTAAAAAATATGTTTATAATAAAATTAAATGATAATGAACAGTTACGTTCACAAGTCCTAAGATGCTGAATTAAATTTGGAAGAGAAATTGGTCATTTGAACTCCTGAAATTCAAGACAGCATAATTTACTGTAGTAGGCATTAACAGGGTTAAACAGTTACAATATCATAAGTGCCAGAAAAAAATGAAGAGAATGTCAAATATTTCCTAGTATGTGATCAAGGTCAACCTCTTCCGTATCATCTAATTGTTTAGTGGACTCATGTATTAATATAATCACAATAACAGATATATCAAAGATGGAAATGTCCAAAAATAAGTTGATCAGATTCTCAAATCAATTAATCCAGTGTTGAAACAGATAAACACTAATATTAGCCATGCAACTGATGAAATGCAAATATCTAATAACCTTAATCCAAATTCATACTACTGTACATGAATCTTTAAAATTCCAGAAAAAATGAATCTGCTTCAAATCTTGCACCATCAGATATTTAAGGGAAGTGTTCTTACCCAGTCTGACTGAGACACTTCCAATGATCCATTTTATAAAATGTTGAGATACTTGTAAAATAGAAACACTTTATAGACAGTTTATTACTATTATTATTATTATTATTATTATCATTGCTTAGGGCACCAAAAGCATGCCCCTGCACTAGAACAGATATCTTTTTCTTGGGTTCTTATATACAGTATGTTTCTGCTCTCACAGCAATACTCTAAACTAGCATGTACACTAGTCCTTGGCAGTCCCTCCTGATCATTTTGCTTTAGTGCTTCACTACCCTTTAACCTCAATTATAGTTGTAGTTGAGGGTCACTGTCTACAAAGTCTTAATTATGTTTACAAGCAGTTTTCAGCTCCTTGGTGGCCCCCTACATCCTATGCCCTATTCCCTGGATTATCCAAATTATGCAAAATTAAGATTGTATTATTCATATTAACAATTTCTCTGCATGTAGTACAGATTCTCTGAAATTTGCTCCCAAATACCAAATACCACTTGAACACGTAATAATAATTTAATGAAACATTTGATTAAGCTACAGTATTAAAGATGCATTAGGAATAGTTATTCTTTTTGAAAGTAAGTTTTAAACATTTAAATGTTTAGGTTCTTTTTACTCCTAAAGCCCATTATCACCTACTGTATGATCACAAAACTCTGCCCTCTAAGCATCTAGATGACAAACCATTACTTTCATATATTGTATTGTAATGTCATGTGCAAATTACAATGCTTTTACAAAACATACTTTTAAGAAAAGCCTTTATATCTTTAGGTGTTAGCCAGTATTTGTCATATATACACTTTACAGTAAAACACTTAACAATAACCCAGCACCTTATCAACTGATGCACCTTGGCCCCTGTATTTAAAAGTACATTTCGTTATCAGATTTTTATATTGTACTTTAGCTGATACTATGTGAACTTATGAAATGCTAAAAAATATTTTAGTCATAAATATAAAATAATAATAAAATAAGATGGAATTACTATAACTATTACTATAGTTAAAGTATAAATATTACTATAATTATTCTAATTTTATAGTACATGCTTTCTATTCCTTAACTGTTATTATTATTACATTGTTGATACTGTTAGTAGTGCATCCACTAACAATCATCCTGACTGGAGCTATAAAATTATAAGCATACTAGCTGTGCCCACCGACTTCATTCGCGTGAAAAAAAAAAAGCCAAATCACAAACCGAAATAGGTACTCAAAATCCGTCAAATAATAAGTAGGTATAAAGGCAGCTATTAAAAGATGTACAGCACCATCTGTTGAACTTTGAGATGAACTATGATTTTTTTAAAGGTCGTTTTTTTCATGATTTCTTGTTCTGTAGCAGATTTTAGCAAGTTTAGAGTACGTCCAGCGCCATCTGTGGTAATGAGAGTACTTTTTTATTTATTTATTTATTTGTTTTAATAATGCCATTTTCCATTTAAATTTCAAAGTAGCATATATTCTCTTCTCATGGCCCAATTGTGATTAAACAAAGCCTATATGTTACCTCAAGCTCAGCCAAATACACCTTTGAAACCCCATTAAAATCCGTCCAGTAGTTTTGATGTGATGCGTGCACAAACAAACAGACAAAATTTTCAAAAACCATCTAGATGTGTTCTATTAATCATCTTACATCCCCAGGAATAATTTTTTCACAAATATCTTTAATGCACAGACACGCCAACTTTACAGTTTTATTATATGTATAGATGATTGTGTGATTAAAAAAAAGGAAAACAAATGTGCCCACATCCAAAGTATTATTTGGAAAAAGTCTACACTTTAAACTACTACAAATTAACTATATTAGCGTCTTGGTGTTGATTTTGAAACCTTCCTTATTTTACTCTGTTATGTTACTCTGTAAATTTGCAACTGTGATTAGCCAGAAAACGTTGATTCATTTCTATAACAGCAGCTCTGACAATACAGTAGTTCTGGATAAAATTCATACAATCGGTTTAATAATGTGCTTGTTATCAAAACAGCTAATTCACACAGACTTGCATGGTGGATGCCCCATTTAATATAAGCCTATTTATAATTATCGGGTTCTTTGCTGCAAAGAAAAAAGCATGATCACTGTTATGGTAAAGCTTTCTGTGAAGAGTCATGTTTATTTAAGGAGTCTCAGGTGCCTGCAGTTTTAAGCCTCAGGCAATTATACAGTACATAATAGCTTGTATTTTGCATTTTTGTGTGTGTTAATATAGCAGTGACATCTATCTGTGTAAGGAATAATGCACAATGTGATTTACTGTTATGAGAAATTAATACACGCCTGGGTGGTGTGCTCTGTCGGTCCAGACATGAAAAACAAAAATGTAAAGTTTAACCAAATCAAGAATTATATCTTGAATTTGGTTAAACAGCAACAGTTTTAATCCATTCACTATTAGTCTTAGATGCAGAGTGAGCTCCAAGTTCCTGTGAATAAGTCTTACTATAAAAAATATTGTGTGTTAGATTGAGCACATTAACATGAATCCAATGTTCAACCGACAACTCGCAATACTACCCAAGTTATGTTTCAGAAAATAAATCAATTCAATCAAGCATTTAGTAGTGCTTTGTATAAAGTAATAAGAATTACGTCATCCATGGTTGAATATTCACTTTCAATTGGTAGAAGACTGCTGTGGATGTGGCATGAAAGCAGCCCATGTTAGTTATTTTCCTATAACAGCATGCCCTGCAGTGTTATCTTCCTTAATTAATTATCAGTATTAAATGTGTGCCATTGGGTGGAGTTCTACTCAGATACAAGAGGCTGACAAACTTCTTAAGCCTTCTTACACCCTTTTAACTCTATATAAGCTCCAATCACACTTAACTAACTTAAACACGCTATATGTTACACAGTTTGGGCAGCAGAGCACAGCCTGATAGGATTAGGGTTAACAGTGAGAATGGCTTTATTTCAGCTAGCAGAGGAAAATACTATCAGGGCTTAAAAAGGATGAAAGTATTGACACCCAGGATGCACCACTGATTTTCATTTATCGGGTCTAATTAACTAAATATACTTAGAAAATGTATTTTATGGGCATGTGAATGTGCAGCAATCATAGCAAACACTCTACTCAAATAACTCCAACACGTTCTGAGGAAAATTCAGTACGATAAATATTTAAAACTCAAACAAAAGGTACGAGGCAGTATGCTGCTTTGAAATAAACATTGTTAGTTTTTAGTTTGAACATTATTTAAGGTGAATCTTTTCTGTACATCTTCTAATCCTCGTCTCAGGTGTGTACATGTGTGTGTATGTAAAAACATTATGGTAGATTAGTGTGAGTGCTGATCTCTTCTAAGAGAAAACCCCAAAAATGTCTAAGCTGAGAGAGAAAGTAAGATTGAGGAGAGGAGCTTGTAAAAAAATATATCTATTATACATTTGAACTAACATTTGATTAATATTTATTGGATTGTCACTGTTAATCTGTGTGAGCTACATCACAAATGGCAGGACAGCTCATTAGTAAGGTTTCGCTTACACAGGAGATCCTTTTTTGTCTCATCAAAGGCTGTCGAATGTGTGTGTGTGTGTGTGTGTGTGTGTGTGTGTGTGTGTGTGTGTGTGTGTGTGTGTGATGAATAAACATAGGACAATCAAATTCTACTGTTGTCTGTGCATGACAATGTTATAATACCCTCTCATAATACCTATCATACAGAATTGAGCAAAAAGATGTTTGCATATCTTTGGAATGCATTTAGAATGTCTCGCTCTGTGTTAATAAAGGCCCTTAAGGTAAGTTCCTGTGTGTAGCATAAAACAAACCTAATCCTGTTTTATGGCTCACTGACTCTAACTAGATTAGACCACTTGAATACACCGACTTAGCAGGCCTGTCTAATGATAGTCTAAAGTATGAAGTGATTGTCTTAATGTACCCCCAAAAGCAACGAACACACACCTTCTCAGGCTCCTCTACTGGGATGACTTTGACGATGTTCTTGTGCCTGTGGAGCTGCGACTTGAATGCTCTCTCAATCTGGACGTTGTATTTCATGAAGTAGACATAGATTGCATAACCAGCCACCAGCATTATGCTCTCCCACCACACGATGGTATTGTCCAAGAAAAAGATGATGAGCATGATCAGATCTAAGATGTAAAAGGACACGTCTCTGAAGAGAGGCCACCAGGTGAGGTAGAGCATCTCCCGTGAGAACAAAGCACACATTCCGATTACAAAAAGGATGTTAAATACAGCTGACCCTACGATAGTTCCTATGCCCACGTTGCTGTGTGAGATAAAGACACCAATCAGGGAAGTGAAGAGTTCAGGAGCAGAGCCACCAGCCGCCATGAATGTTGCTCCAGCAACGTCATCTGAAATCTCCAGCTTTTTAGTGATGACACCAAGAGTAGGGACAAAGAACTCATCACACACAATGGCCAAAGAAACAAACATGTATATCATCCCAAAGACGTGCAGTAACACCCAGCCTCTCCGACGTTCTTCAATTGAGAAGATGTCCTGAGGGTATTCACCCTTTACGGGAGGGGGCTCTGCAGTGCCAGGGATGCTGATTGTGGGTGTAGGGTGAGTGGGTTCAGGCGCTGGTGTAGGAACTGGAGTGGGTTTCGGAAGGTCTGGATCTACATAGACGCAGCGGACAATTGTCTTGTTTGTGGTAGTTGCTGTTGTTTCTGTTTTCTCTGGTCTCAGAGGGGTGGCAGTAGCAGTTGTGTCTGACTTATGCGCTGTATGCAATGATATACCTTCTCCCACAGCAGTGGTGGTCAGCTTAGCTGGTGCTCCAGCTTTCACTGCCAGTCCTTCAGTAGCATTTTCAAGGTCAACTTTGGGATTTTCTCCAATCTGAGGTTCAGTCCAGGGTCCTGGTAATCTGGTTCTAACTGTTAGTTGGTATATACAACAAAGCAAAACCCCAGACAGGAGAAATATAATACGGGTCAACTGAAGTCTCTTTCTCCGAGTTAGATACATTTTGCACTGTTTTTTTCTAACGGAGGTGCTCTTGTCCTAGATAGTATATCCCAGAGTGTCCCACCAGGTTATGATGGGGTGTAAAGGGCACAGTCACAATGTGAAACATCTCATTCTCTCAGGATTGGAGGATTCATCTCCCAGGTCTCTTGCTGCAAACAACAGACATAAACTTTAAGCAACACGTTTTAAATTAAAATTTTATTTGTCACGTACACAAAAATACACAGTATGATATGCAGTGAAGTGTTTAAACCGCTGTTCATGACCTAAAAAACAGGCTAAGAATGCAACATTACTCACTCCCTATGCCGATTTACCCTGTATACAGTGCAACAGAGGGAGCCGGCAGCCTGTCCCAGGGGACTTAAGGCACAAGGCGGGGTTCACCCTGGGAGGGGTGCCAATCCATCACACAGGGCACACATACACACTCCAGGCAATTTGGGAATGATAATTATCCTAATCTACATGTCTTTGGACTGTGGGAGAAAACTGGAGTATCCCAGAGGAAACCCAATATGGAGAACATGCAAATTGCATGCACACAGACCAGAGGTGGGAATTGACCCCAGAACCTGGAGGTGCATGGCTAACCAAAAAGCCACTGATATGTATGATAAAATAATAACAACAACAACAACAACAACAATAATAATTTAACTAAAGCAATAATGTCTACAACAATTTATAAAGGAAACAAGACAAAGGAAACCATAAAACAGAATTTGAAGTGACAAATCTAAATCAAGTTAAATGATGATCCTCAGGTAGAAGCAACTACAACTGGATTATTTTCTATTCTTTTAATGCTTTGCGCATCAGTGCGAGCAGATCTCGATCACATCCCCAGTGGTTTTTTTTTTTTTTTTTTTTTTTAACTCGGAGTCTCAGGTTGTCGGTGATGTTAGAGAGAGGTGTGTGTGTGTGTGTGTGTGTGAGAGAGAGAGAGTGAGGTGTGAGAGAGAGGTGTGTGTGAGAGAGAGATGTGTACTTACGGAGCCGCGCGCGGTGCTGCTGATGGACAGACAGCTGGGCTGAACGCAGAGCTCCGGCTCCGCTCACACACTCGCACAGCAGCTCAGGTCAACTGGGACACACACACACACACACAGCAGGACAGCTCACCACCGTGGATCAGCATAATACCTAATACCTGAAGTCTTTTTAAGAAGATTATATGTACTGTCTCACTACACTCTCATTACTCCACGTCTTCAACCGTTTTCATCCCAATTATTTCGATCCCTTTTCTGTTTTAAATAAACAACTGTTGGAAACAAACAAAACAGACTGGGAAGAAGAAGAAAAAAAATATGTTCACATTTTTGTGGAATAAAATACCAATTAATGCAATAGTTTACTTTATATAAAAATAAAAATAAAAATAAAAAAAAAAGACTGACATTTTGGTCAGTAATAGAGACTGTGTAGATGGGTTTCCTTTCAGCTGCAACAAGTGCTTCATCTCTCTATCTATCTATCTCTCTCTCCCCCTGTCTCTCTCTCTCTCTCTGTGTCTCTCCTCGGAACAGAATGTCCGCTTTCCCTTGTCCCCACCCGGTCCCATTAAGTGGTGCACTCTCATTCTCTTAGCTGTTTTTGTTTTTCTGCTTTCAGAATGGGTAAAGTTTCTTTTTAATCATATTCATTATTTATTTTATTGCCAAAATAGTTGTATTAAGTGATAAAATTATGTCATTTTGATTGTTTTTAGGTTCGAGCACGGTTTCCACGCAGTAAATGCTCAGGCGCTGTGATGTTGCTTGCTAGCTAGATAGCTCGTTGATGTATTTAACCAAATAATACTATAACATTGGACAATTCTTCGTATTAAGAACAAAGCGGATTATATTCGATGTTAAATGTCGTAGAGATGCATTGTGAATATTTACTGAATGAATATGCTTAGACAGTAGTGTTGAGTTATAAGTGAAAGCAGCCTATTGGCCTCATCTGTGTGCTGCTGTATTTACTGTAGGGATATAAAGTAAGTTGATGGTGAAAACCTGATACATAAAGTATCTAAAATTCCCTGTGAGAATAAAAGGAAAGCGTGACGCCATGTATTGTACTGTAACATATTTATTCCAATAAAATTTTTTTTTTTTTTTTTTTACATTTCCTTTAGTGCAATTTTCCTCTTGCAGTAAAATCATTCTGTCTTTCTATTCTATACTATCTTTTTTTTAGGTCATGAACAGTCGTATAAGAATTTCAATGCATATCATACTGTGTATGGTCGTGTATGTGACAAATAAAATTTGAATTTAACAGGATAGACATTATCCATTATCCATAATTTAAGAGATACACATTAGACATAATCAGTTTCTGATTAAAATTCTCACAGGTAAGATGTGGGAGCTTCCAGAACGTCTTTAGAGCGTGAATAAAAATACCATTGCCATCATGCCAACTGTGGTTCTTATGGACGCTTCACTGTCCATGACACGGCCTGTGTCACTGGAAGGCAGTGAGGAGTTTCAGAGGAAGAACTTGGCTGTCCATGGACTAACCATGCTATTTGAACACATGGCCACAAATTACAAGTTGGAGTTCACTGCACTTGTCGCCTTTTCATCTCTTTGGGAGCTTATGGTGCCTTTCACCAGGGACTACAACACTCTACAGGTATGGACTCTTCTGGTGCAGCACGATTACTGCTGATATCATTTTTATTAAGCAGTTTGAAATATTGAGTGTTTCATTTTTAGATTCAATGTTGTTCTTTTTGAAACTAAAGAGTAATGTCAAACTTACGTGGTCATAAGATTTTTTGTTGAACAATTTCACTTGACTGATTTTGCATTTTGTCTGCACAGGAGGCCTTGAACAATCTGGAGGACTATGATAAAACCTGCCTGGAGTCAGCGCTGCAAGGAGTCAGTAACATTGTGCAGCAGGAGTGGGGCTACACCTGTCCCTGCCAGGTACTGCGTATTCCGTTATGCACAGGCGTAAGAACCATTTTCCCAAAAATATTCCCTTAATTGGTGTTTGAGGATGGAGGTGAAGACCACTGTTTAATAACGCAATACAATATTAAAGTCTGCCTTCGGTGTTCAAATGGGCTAAAATCAGAATGGAAATGTTTCATGCTCAGTGGGATATGGATTATCAGTCAAAATAATTTGATATTGATTTGCAATGACACTTTTATTATCGGCTAGCAGTAAGGTGCCTTATTAAGTGTTGTAGATTTGTGTTCGACTCTGCTGAGTAGTTCTATGATATTTTCTGGTTTACTCCAGAGGTTCTTGACATGTCATATGATGCATCATATATTTCAGATTGACATTACTACTCAAGAAACTTGCTGTTAATGGTGTTTTGCTGGTTGTTGTGATTTATCTGTCGGCCTGTAGGTGGTGTTGGTGACCGATGGAGCTCTGGGTATCGGTCGTGGTTCTCTGCGCCACTCGCTGGCCACACTGAAGCACCGGGGAGAGGAAAAGAAATTTCCTTTACCTTTCCCTTTCCCCTCCAAACTGTACATTGTGTGTATCGCCAGTGCAGAGGAGGTACTGTTTTAAAAATGGGGGGAAATGCTCTATCCTAACCCTAATCTTCTGTTTAAGTTATTTAGTATATAGTATGAAAGGATGTAATTCTGATAGTATGAAAATCTGACATTTTCACATTTAAAATCTTCACTGACATTAATCACGGGTCACAGCTCCTCTGTGCTTTATTTACACATACTTAATAGCAGAAGCATCCAGCATTTAAAAGGGTTTTGCTTGTCCATTTTCAACTATTGTTACTATTGCTACCTAAGACTTTAATTGCCTTTCTAAAAGATCCAAGAACACAACAGTCCCGGTTAGATATCCTCATATAACCATAATTTGGCCATAATTCTATTGCAGCTCCAAGCCACTGATGCCATGGACAATATGGAGCAGCTTCTCACCTTAAGTGGTGGAGAAGGACAGATTTTTACTATGGATGGACCACTTTGTCTGAAAAGTGTTCAAACAATGTTTGGGTGGGTATAAATACTGCTCCTTCTATATAACTGCTATACTATGCGTTTTCTGCACATCATGTAGCCATAGACTGAATGGGGATACCATGTTGTAAGTCTGGAAAAAACATGTTGTTGGCAGGAAGTTGATTGACCAGGCATACATCCCTTTTCATGCTGTGCTACGCTGTGGAAACCTAGCTTCTGATGTGCAGGTGTTTCCAAGGCCAGAGCCTGTGCTGTTGGATGAGGAGCTTGACCCGGTACCAAAAACAGTGCAAACAGGTACAGTTTGCAATTTTCTGCAATCTTATATACATTGGAAATGTAACACTGGTTTTGTGATGTGGAGGATTACTAGGGCAGGGTCTTTTGGAACTAGGAGAGGTTCCCCATGTATTTGTTCTAGTAGAAAAGTTGTCACCCTCATGGTTGACCTACAGAAATTAGATAATAGCTAACTAAAGGAGGCTTCACTACACATTGTGGCACTGGTGATCATTTTAAAATCAGTGTTTTTATTTAACTTTGGAAAATGTTTTGTTGCAAAATACACGGATGGATGGATGGATGAATAGATCAATCGAAGTAGGTTGAGTTGAACTGATCATAACACACATTAACCTTAATTAAGGAATGTTTTTGCAGTGTTATCATGCACACATCATACACAAGCTGAGTTTAAATTAATAAGAATGTTAAATTACATGTATGCTTTTTGTTCCAGAATTGGAGATTATGGGTTTTATTGAGATTGGTGATATTGCGAGTCCTCCAGTCCTGTCCAGACACCTGGTCCTACCCATAGCTGTTAACAAAGGTTCCCACTCCACATCTGATTCTTTGTTATTCACGCTCATTGTATTTTATGACAAAATGCTGATTTCTGCTTTTGTGTTTGCTCTCAGAGGCGGATGAAGTGGGGGCGGGGGCCGCTGATGAAATGGAAGAGGATACATCAACCAATCAGATGGCAGGAAAGAGCCCGAATTTTTGTGTCCTTCTGCATGGCAGTCTAAAAGTGGAAGGCATGGTGGCCCTTGTACAGCTGGGGTAAGAAGCTGTTGAATAAGATAATAGAGCCATGTTCTAGCATATTTTATGTATACTATTGTAGAGTCCCTTGTGTCCGTCTCTAATCATGAAACTCCTCTGTTAGGCCTGATTGGTTTGGGATGCTCTACTCACAGGCAGATAGTAAGAAAAAGTCAAATCTGATGATGTCGATTTTCGAGCCTGGCCCAGAGCCTCTACCGTGGCTTGGGAAAATCTCTCAGCTTGGACCTATTTCAGGTAGAAAACAGATATTTTGAGTTTAACATTTAACCAAACCAAAGTTTTAATTCAAGGTAGTTCCACTTAGATTGTAAAATCAGTTGTATTGTCAGGGAACGGGGGAAACATTTGTTGGATTTTAATGTCTATTTCTAAATAATTTGTTTTTGTTATTATTGTCTTGCATAATTGCACAACAGTAAATCTAAATGTTACTTACTATAGTCTACTATAAAATACAAGGGCTATACTGAAAGTAATTTTAAAGTGGCCAAAACTTTAATAACTGATAAATGTAGGTTGTTCAAATTGCTCATGCTGGTAGAGTAATTCTTTCTCCATCATAAGCAATGCATTTGCACCCTTGTTAAGAACATTTGTATAGTCACTATACTATAGTATACAGTATACTAGTGTGAGCAATTTTAACGACCCATGTCAGTTAATATAAAAGTTATGCCCACTTTTATATTACTTTCGGTACAGCCCTAACATAATGACCATTATAGATTTCAATATGCTTGTTTGTCTATAAATGTCACTGTTATGTTTTAAATCAAAATCCTTTGACTGTGTAGATGCACCAGAAAATCCTTATGGGGAGGATGACAGCAAAAGCCCTTTCCCTGTCCTACCAAAACACAAACGCAGTTATGCCCAAAATGTCACAGTCTGGATCAAAGCCAGTGGACTGCAGGTATGTTATTCAACCCATGAGTCCTGTCAAGATACTGTGACTGGTATGGCACAAGGTTTATGGGGTAGGGACATGTGATTTAGGGGCCCAGTTCACAACACCTGACTGACAGAGAATATTGCTCACACTTCAAAAGTAAATGTATTTTCCTTACAGACAGATGTACAGAAAATACTTCGAAATGCAAGAAAGCTTCCAGAGAAAACTCAGACCTTCTACAAGGTAACATACTGTTTTGGGAACCATGCTTTAACTGTTTAGGCTAAATACTGGATAGTCCTTATTTATTTTTGTAATAAGTAGTTTTATAATTTAATAACTGAAAACTTTGTGTGTTAAAGGAGCTAAACCGACTGCGAAAAGCTGCACTAGGATTTGGTTTCTGGGACCTGTTAAAAGGCGTGGCTGAGCTGTTAGAAAGGGAGTGCACCTTACTGCCTGACTCCGCCCACCCGGATGCTGCCTTCCAGCTGTCCCATGCTGCTCAACAACTCAAATTGGCTAGTAGTGGAGACCCCAAATATGCAGGTTTTGATCATGTAATAACACCCATGCTCACTGACTTCGGGGGAGGAACTGGGACTGACAGGATGTAGGCGAAAAACAATGGCTCCTGCATAAAACCCCTTAACTTTGTCACTGGAACCTGCTTTGCTCCTTGCTATGTTTCCACCTGTGAAGAGGCTGACAGTATTGGAGTATGGTCCTGGATTGCTTGATTTTAACAAGTTGAATCTTCTGAATAGATAAGGAACTATGAATTTTGTACCACAGGAAATTTTTTTTTTTTTTTTTTTTTTTACATGGATGCATCCTTGAAAGAAACCTGTTCATCAAGAACCCATTGTCAATAAGTGTTTGGTTTTTGTGTATATAGCATTTTCTATAATTGACCCAAAAGAAATAAAAGTGCATCACACATTTGTAATGTAGTTGATCATAATCATTCATCTGAAAGCATAATTTTAAACAATCATCTGTTGCCCGGTATTCAGTGTTGTTTTCATAAAGTAACATAACAGATTTTTGCCCACCTTGTGGGTTTCTGCTGCTTTGTTAAACTTTTACAGTCCCTGAGGTTGTTGGTCCCTATAACAGGTTGTCTGTTATTCTGCAGTGATAAACATACATAACCGTTCCAGGAAATGACTGATGGGGGAGCGTTATTACTTTTTCAACCCCAAAATAATGGAATATAATGGAACATAAACATAATGGAAATAACTGCTAGATTTATAAATACTTTCATCCCTGTTAAATGAAAAATTTGTACAAGTTCCGATTGATTTTGAAAGCTACACTGTAAATGCATTTTTTTTTTACATTCAGCAGAGGGATAGACAATTCTGCTTCTATATAGCCCTCTCTAGATAGAGAGCAGAAAACGATAGACTGCTGGGGTCCTGCTGAAGGCCAAACATTTCAATTCTTCTTTGAGCGTCTCAATTGGCTTTTCTCTTTTTCATTCGGAACCGTCTCCTCCTCTGTTTGTAAAGATGACGGAAGTTGCTGTAAAGTCCTGTAAAGCATGCAGTAGTAGAATACAGGTCAGTGCTTGTGTGCAGAAATAAGACCATGTTGCAGTTAACTGCACAAGAACAGCACATGTCAACAAAGCAGTGCGATTCTCAAAGAGGAGATACTCACCCAAGAACATGAGTAGCAAGTAGAGCTGCAGGATATAGGAGAAGCTGAGGGAGGAGCCAAGGAACTCAGGCAAAGGGATGCTTAGGAACTTTGTGTCATTGAAGATGGGGATAGACTGGATGACTGCCACAGCTGATGGACAAACAAGCCACAAACAAAACCTTACACAAGTCTAAAACATACTGCCTGATCAGATTGTTAGCGAACACTTTAAACATCAACATAGCTTATCTAGGATAAAGTGAATCAAAAAGTAAAGTAACATTTACTATTCTCACCTTCAGCAAGAACACCAAGTGGGTACAGTGGAATCCAAATAGTATACCGCAGCCAAGTCAGTATTTCCCATTCAGTGTCAATGCATGTCAACATATAAAAGGGGTACCTAAAGTAAAAAATAAAAAATAAAAAATAAAAATATATATATATATATATATATATATATATATTTCAAAAGAAGTATATCTGCATTTTCACTAGAATCATTTTCAGAACTTCCGTATTCTATTTTCAAAAGATAAATTGTTTCGAACACCACTGTATTTATGGCATTTTTTTACAGATTAAAAATGTATGCTAATTTTGGTACTGAGCTGTCAGAGCCACAGAGTTTCATGTGACTTCCTTAAAACTAGCAGCTCGGTTAAGCTGAAAAATTTTATCGCATGCTTCAATATTGGTACATAGACCGCGTTCCAAATTATTATGCAAATTGGATGCAAGTGTCATAAACATTAAATGTTTAGTTTTTAAATTAAACTCATGGATGGTATTGCGTCTCAGGGCTCTTTGGATTACTGAAATGAATCTCAGACACGTGTGATAATTAGTTTGCCCAATTAAAGGAAAAGTACTGAAGAAGGTTGTTCCACATTATTAAGCAGGCCACAGGTTTCAAGCAATATGGGAA
>JAQMYL010000037.1:15254628-15266616 GCA_030014365.1 Clarias pachynema | reverse complement strand
CACCGAAATGAGGCACCGAAATTCGCGTTCTGTTTCGGTCCGGTACATACCGGTTCTATAGGTACCGGTGCCGTATTGGCACCGGTTTTCGGTACCCAACCCTAGTATTATGACATAAAATGTGTTAGGAGCAGGGGAAACAGGGAAGACTGGGCAGCCAGATGCAAGGCTTGCAGGATAAGAGGGAGATTATCTCCAATAATGCTTCATATATTTCTGTTGAGTATGGCATTTTATTGTTTCTTGGTAACATGACAAAATGCATTTTTGGTTTATTATCTTTAAAAGCGAAGGAAAAATAGATACTGTTAAAGGAACGACGGTTTACTGTGACAGTAAGGTCAGAAATAACAGGTTAATTGCTGTGGACATTACTAAATGTCATAATGAATATAATAATAGTTAAATTGCTTAATTATTTAAAAAAAATAAAATATGATTGGAAACAATAGTCTGCTTATTTTGTTGTACATTTTATTTATTTATATACGAATTAAAATAATCAATTCAAACTTTATACTTCTATGTGAAAAACTAATCCTAGCTCAAAATTTTGAAGCATTTAATTTTCACAGATGAAAAATCGAAAAAGTAGATCGGATAAAGATTAAGTTGTGTTAAAAATACTCCAGCGCATTGAAAATAATCACTTAAAATACCACTCCAGTGCTGTTATTTTAGCTGTGAAAATATTAAATAATCACAGTAAAAATATTAAGTTTAACTTTTCTAATTAATATCTATTGGTGTTTGCATAGAGCAAGTAGCTTATTTTAAAGTAGATTATTAAATCTGGCACATAATCGTTTATAACATCGCTTTTACTCAACATCATGAATTGAACGCTTAAGACTGGGCTCTCAGTCATAGTGGTGCTTTACCATTACTGCTTCTTATTGGTTCCATTATTTTATAGTCTACTTTTCCTTTTTTGGAGTAAGTCATGCTGTGTCTGGCTTTTGTGTTTGGTCAAGATGCATTGCCATCGTTTCTGTTTCTTCCGCATACTCAGAGTATACACGGTAAACTAATGAGTTAATTGCCTCCGTTGAATGATGTGTATAGCCACACACACCTCGAGGATAAAAGCCCTACATTCGCAAAAAAAAAAAAAAAAAAGGTCTTAGATGATATGACATTATCTGACATAAAACTGCTCATGACGTTCCTTCTACTCAACATTTATGGCGTAGATTTAACATCAGGCAAATACCACAGGACTGGCCAAGCGTTATCAAAATCCATTCAACCAGTTATGTATTTATGCTGTGCCAAAATCGGCTGGACAGATAGTCAGACATACAGACAGAAATTTTTGAGACTGGTTTCTGGTCCTCCAATGTACGAAATAGATATAATTGAAAGACCAGGTTCTGACCAATTTACATACAAAACCTCTCTTTTATTTATATAGATAACCTGTATATATGCAAACATGCTTTGCTAATAATGGTTTAAGCCAATGGAATTTTCCCCATCATCTGTACTGTGACTCAAGCCTCACCTGTGTTTTATCTTCCATAAGTGCACTTACTGCTACACTAGGACTACAGGCATTTAGCAAAGCTTTTCCTGTGGGATTAATTTCATTGGTTCTTTCAACTAATTTACAATGACATCTTTGCTAGACATCCCACATAATGGGAATTCAAAAAGCACATTCTCTCTGATATGTTCAAGTTCTCTCTCTATCTCGCCAAGATAGAGATATTTAACATTTAATTTAAAAATTTAAAATTTTTGCAAAGACTCTCGACTGTCAGCACTTTGTAACAGCTGTCATTAAGCTTCAGGACAGAGGGGTTTGCAGTTTTTCAGTAACTTCACAATCTGCATTTTTGTGGTATACATGTCAGAAGTAAAGAGAAAAAGCAGGGCTGGCAAAAAAAAAAAAAAAAAACATCTGTTCAACGAAGTTATATATAAAAATGCATGAAGCTACCACTCATTAAAACATAAGGCATTAAAATATAATTAAAAATGAATAAGGTTCCAGGTAAAAATGTTTAAACGTTTGAATCTGACGAGTATTAGAACATGGAAATAAGGCCATATCGACAAATCTAAAAATAGATGAATACATTTCTTTTAAAATAAAAATACCACTTTTATTTATTCTTCTTACACACACTTCAGATTTGACATGTACACTAATAACACCTGTACTGCAAGATCAAAATGTAGGTTAAGACAATTACTGAGAGCTTTCCACCAAGGTGGAACAACAGATTATCCTCTGTGCTTATATTCACACTGAGCACTTCGATTCTCCCAAACAGCTTCCAGAGACTTCACATGAAACTCTCTGGCCTCACACCTCCGGTAAACATACACAAACATACACAAACAGCTTGAGCACTTACATAACTGTGTTGTCATCAACCAGGATATCACAACTATGTGCAGGACAGGAAATGGTCTGCAATGAGAATATGGATACAAGGAGTTTTTAAAAACTCAAATAACATTTTTATGAAATGTCACCGGAGTGAACAAGTGAACAAGAAGGTTTTTGGTAAGATTCTCTGCATCTTAAATATGATTGGTCACAGAATACAATGCATATATATATATACACATATACATACATATACATACACACACCACACACACACTATACTATGTCAAGAAACAAAGCTATTTACTTTTGTAAGATTTCTCTATCTCTGTCCAAAAACTTTGCCTTTTCATGAATCCACCTATAACATATATCTTGTATCTATGGAAAAAAAAAAAACTTTGCCATAAAAACCTCATACCACTGTCCAGAAGACAGAATCCCAACAAATAATTCTAGAATAACCCATTCTGTACATTTTATTGTTTACGTGGCCCTAACACCTTTCATTTAACAAATTATGTAATTAAAGTTGAAGTGGGTGTGTGCTAGGAGTAGGGAAAACACTGAAATATCCAGGACATGAGATACTCTGAGGCCAACAGTGGAAACCAGATAAAAACTGAGATAAGACTAGTGCTGCACAGTTAATCTTTAAGTTGATAAATAGGCATTGGCAAACACCCTCTTAAATGAGATAATTTGTCCAGTTAGTTGGTATTAGCCTCGATAAATACATTTCAATAAATAAATAATACATTAATAGTTAAATTTTGCAGTTTATCACAATATGTTTTGAAATAACCACAATGTGATTTTTGATCAAATTGTGCAGCTCTAGATAACACAATACAGAAATAATAGAGGAAAAAAACAAGGAGGGAGGGTACCTGGCCCATTCCTTCTTCTATGATTTTGGTGGTTAAATAGTCGCCCCAGCACTGCATGCAGAACTTGTGGCCGCATTCCAAACCAGTGAAGTACTGTGAGAAAGAATTATAAAATCAATACAAAAACTCTCAACACAAACGCAGCGGATTAGAATATTAACCAGGATCATTTACAAGTAGCAAGTGACTATTTTGTAAATTAGCAAAGTAATACTGTCTCATACTGAAAGACCATTAACTCTATGACAAGTCAGTATACACCCTTCTTAAGCATGAGCATTCTGGCAGTATGTGGTTTCAGTGTACTGGCTACATAGTTACAAGCACTTCAACAACCTGACAGGAAACGCAAACACTCTGGAATAGCATGTCGAATATGAAATGTATGCACCTTTCCAGCATCAACATCGACTAAAATAAAAATAAACATGGCTTTTAGAGGAATATTTGAAAGAAAAGATAGTACAGATGTATGGATATGAAAACACCAGGGATAGGAACCACCAGAAATCACCCAATACGATATAATCTTATTTCAGATTTGGTTAAAATTCTAAACAAACTTTACAAATAATTGACTCCTACAAGACAGGATGCTGTGCTGCCTATCAGTTCTCCATTTCAGATCTCAAAATGTGCTTCCAGAGTGTTGGTATGGTCGACACTGTAACCATAAACTGTAACCTATCTACTGTAAGTTGAACTGGTAGCCAGGTATACTGTACTAATGTCCCAGCATAAACAATGCTGCAATGTTAGTAAGCAGGTAATCAAGTCATGCTCTTAGAAAACACCAGCTACATTTAGCAGCTATCAGCTGCTTCATATCCAGTGCTGATAGGGAAGATAAACCTAAAGAGGCGAACAGATAACATCAAACTTGATGCGTAAAAAGAACTTATTCACATGGCACCCTTAATAGAAACTTCTCAAATGATAAAAATCACAAATCTTGTGGGTTTCTTACCACAGAGCTATAAAACCTCAGCGCTGCTGAAATCTTTAACCTTTTTGGTCAATAGTTTTTTGTTGTTTTTTTTACAACAGTAGCTCAACAGTATTTCACTACTTTATTCTTTCAGCTCGTTAGCAGAGACCTGCATGGCAGCCACTACAGATAACCTAAGGCTAATGATGAAATAAACTTTTTTAAATATTTTTTATTATTCAACATAGAAAATGTCTCCTCGAGGAGGGGGTGGGGGGGGAGGGTTGGAGGGGCAAGTTGGGGGGGGGGTGGATTAGGTTGACCATCATTGTCAAATTGTCCATAGTATGTGTTTGCGTGTGTGCGCATGTCTGTGTGCAACGCGCTTCTCCCCAGCAATGGGTTGGAACCGCTTCCAGGGTGTTCCCTGTGATAGTTTTCAGCCCCACCAGCAAACCTACTCAGGATAAGCGGTATAGATAATGAATGGATAGACGCAACAACGTCATGAAGCTACAAATATTGGGTGCGAGATGAACTATACTAGCAAAAAGCAACGCACAAACAAGTGTGAAAATCTGAAAATCTGCAATGTGATTAAAGACCTCACATTATACATCATTATTCAGATTAGATGAAGCACCTTGACGATAAAAAGAAAGAACTGAAAGTGAGAGAGAGAGACACTTTTTTGTTTAATGCAGGACTGCTGTGCCTTCATTACACCTTGCTGTCCTGTATGGAGTGAACCAAGACAGAAGAGACCTGTTGGGGTTGACATTTTGAGATGTTTGATGTTTGTAATCTTCCACTGAGAGACCTGAGACCATTAAACATTTATAAACTAACCATACACAAAAGCAAAGCAAAAGCACCTCAGAAATAAGTCCACCCACCGATATTGGTTTGAAAGCAACAGTGTGTGGGTATTTCTGATGCGTATGTCTTACGTCACACTAAACACCAATGCTGTTAAATTACGCAAGTATGCTCTTTGAAAGCACACCCTGAGGCAGCATTACACCAGATTGGTGGGTTCAGTGTAAATGACCAAACATGAGTAAACGCGGTCACGTTGAGGGGATGTTCTTAACAGCTTTATAGTTCGACCTCAATGTGAAAGTGACTACTAACTGCCTGACCCCTGCAAGGTTTAGTCATGATCTAATGGTGTCTGCCAGCTTAAACTTGTGCAGAAAAGTTGATACATAAACATGTGCGTACACCCACACAAACATTTAACTCTATCCGATCCCCTGCAGACATGATGACATGTATGTTCCTCCACCCTGCTGCCTGGCACATAAGTTGAGTAATCCAGAATATAAAAAAGTGCCATCAACTAACTAAAAACCCATCTTAGTTTATGTGAAGCCAAATAGAAACGAAAACACATTTTAATAAAGTGGAAAGAAAAAGTATGAGAACCTTCTGGAATTTCATGGTTTTCTGCATTAATTTGTCATAAAATGTGAACTGATCTTCATCTAAGTCAAGAGTATTGACAAATGGAAAAGTATGTGAATCCTTGAGTTAAAGACCTCAAAAAAGCTAACTGAAGTCAGGTGTTAGCATACCTGGGGTCTTGGTAAGAAAATTAGTTTAGATGGGTGAGCTACTTTGACTGATAAAAACCACTTTTGAGTTTGATGTGCACAAGAAGAATACACTTATGTGAGCCATGCCTCACCAAAAAGAGCTTTCAGAGAATCTATGATCAAGAATTGTTGATTGACGAGGCTTTCATACTCCATACAGTACTTATCATTTGACAAGTAAAACTTGCCAGTCTACAGTTGGCGAAATGGAAACACTTTGGGATGGTGCTACTCTACCAAAAAGTCAGGGCCTGGCAAGCTTGCAGTCATAGAGGAGAAGATGAATCATAACAAAAGTTCTTCAGGAAAACGTGAAAATGTCTGTACGTCAGCTAAAACTCTGTAGAAGTTGGGTGATGCAACCGACAATCACCCAAAACACTGGAGCAAGTCCACAACAGAATGGGTTCAGAAAAACAAAACCCACCTTTTGGAGTGGCCAAGTCAGAGCCCAGACCTCATCCCAACAGAGACTCTATGGAAGCTCAAGCAGTTCTGCCAGGAAGAATGGGCTAAAATTCCTCTTGAATGATGTGCAGGTCTGAGCCACAGCTACAGGAAACGCCTGGTTGAGGTTATTGTTGCCAAGGGGGGTTGACTGGCTGTCAAGGTTTTATTAATTCCAAGGGTTCACTTACTTTCCCCAGTAAAATTGTGAATGTTGAATGATTGTGTTTAATAAAGACATGAGAGATCAGATTTTTTTCACATACTTTTTCTTGCCACTCTATCAGGATGCCAAATTACACTGGCAATGGAAAAGCAGGGGGGAAAAAAGAAAGAAAGAAAGAAAAAAAAAAACTATGCCTCTGCACCACTGGGCAACACTCACCGAATTAGGATAGTTGAGATAGCAGATCTGACATGGCATATCCTGAGCTGACGATCGTGTGTTCATGAGGCGCGTCCTTGATTTTTTACTAGGGTTTATGACATGACACTCGGAAAACAGCTTATCCAGGTTACCATCAAAATACCTGTAAAATACAAACTGGTTGTCCTTATCCAGATTTGACTATTCATCACTTAAAAAAAATAATAAACACACAAAATACTTTAGTCACATACATGACAAAGCTTTTACCTTTCCATAAGCTTTTCCTTGTCCCAGTTGAAATGACTAAGCAGTATTCTTGTGATTGTTGCAGGATTCTGCAAAATCAGAATTTTTCATTAGAACATGTTACACTTTGTTTAGTCTGTCTAACAAGCAAAACCATAACGCAATAACTGCCCTGGGTATTATATATAGAGGATGTAAAATGAACTGCATTTTAATACATTTTGATCCGTAGTTTTCTTCCCTTAAATCGAGGCGAAAGGCTCAGATCTAAATTAGGTTTCTCTCCACGTGAGGCTTTACTTCTAATTGCAGACTGCGTGCTAAACATTTTTAAAAAGAGCATCAGGGAAGAGGTGTTTTAAATATTACCTTCGATGCGTACATTTCTTTTCATAGCTCAGTTTATTTCTAGTAAAAAGGTAACATTCAAAGTCACCAAATACAGTTTTATCACAAAGACTGATCTTTTAAAGCAAGAGATATGAACTCTGCCCAAGTTGATTAAGCTTGCAGGTCACACTTCATAAAATGATCCTGACATGAACTACATACTATAAATAGATGGGCGGATGAACCTCTTCATTCCAGCATCTCTGACGTGTGAATCTGTGTTTTCAAAACCGTACTGGAAAAGAACAAAAACAACATGCCACGGTGCCTGATGAAGCTAGCGTAATTAATAATCCCTTAAAACCCAAGTGGCACAGATCTGTGCCAGCAACACAGCATAGGTCAATGACGATTTTTTAAAAATATATGTGTCTTAAATGGAAGCCTTGTCGATGTGTGTTAACAGGAAGGCTTTAGATATCAACCTGATCATTTTGGGTTTTCGGAACCACTAAAAGAATATGGGAATGACGTTGCAAAAATTTAGACCTCTCAAAACCAAGCATATTTTTATAACTTTTTTTAAAGTCACAAAACAACCGAAAACAACTAGAAACAAGTGATCAAGTGAATCCGTGCTATTTCTTTGCCTATGTGACCTATTTTCTAATTTTTTCCTCAGTCATGTTTGTACAGTTGGTTAAAATGAAATAAAATTCAGTTCATCATACTGCCTAAGTTGTGCTGAAAAAAAAGGATGTCACACTATACTTACGCAATCCTGAGCCCTATATATATTTATTACAAAACAACAACAACAACTAAAATAAAAAATGCTCAGAGTTTTAACGGCTACAGACTGTAGTCGTGTCCTTTGTGTGTGATCAAAATCGTTCACATAGTATTAATCATCATAAACCTAAGATACAGTATTTAATAGTGGAATTGATTTCTGACCTCACCATACTGCTTGGCAAAAACTCCTCACATTACCTCTCATATTTGTGCAGTTACTACATTATATGGGCCTCTTACGCACGAAAGTTATCATAATGACTCGTAATTCTTAACTGAATTGTGAATATTAATCTAAGTGAGCAGTTTAATCCATTTATGAACCATAACAGCCATGATAAAGCACCAGTTCCGCCATGTTGTTGTCGCGACGAAGCACAACCTGCTAGCAAGCTAGCCATGTAGCTGACTTTACAAATGATATTTATTTCTGTCCAGACAACAGCACTGTTACGCCAAACAACTACATGCAAACAACTACTGAAAACAGTCTACACTGTCACATTATAGTGCCCTGACAAATATTATTGTGTTTGAAACTTTGAAACGTAACGCACTCTCAAAGAAAGTGTTTGTATTAGCATGTAGGTATGTAGCCAGCTAGCTAATGAAGTACTTTATTAGCTTAGTGATGCAGAGAGGAGTTGTGTGAGCCTATAAAACAGATAGATAATGTATTAAAGATATCCTTAAACTCTATGCATGTGCAATTAAATACGTTTTTTGTTACTAGGTTGACTGAAATGATATAAAATTAGCCAGGCTAGGCTAGCTGTCCAATGAGTTGTCATGGTTCTGTTTTATTAGTTAAGGTTAGTTAGTTCTTCACCTCTCTACACTGAATGTTTAAATACCAGTATAACAAGCTAGTTTAGACTGATCGTTAACGCTTTAGGATCCGCGGATAAACCTGTAAACCCAGTGTGTAACACCTAGAGAAACGGCTAACGTTTAAGCCGTTAAAACACCGCCGTATTCAGCATTAACGACTAAACTCAATCCAAAGCCTTGCACAACCACAGTAGGTCTGAAAAACATTTACCTGGATGACCTCATTGACCTCCCTGATGCACTCGACCATATGCTGGAGGATCTGCTCAGCAGTGAGAACTTCAAAGCGGTAGTCCTCCTCGTCTTGTCCCGGGCCGAGGCCGCTGCCGCCGGTGTCCCCGCACTCGTCTCGCTCGCCGCCGGCTACGACGGGATCGACCAGCTCCACGTCGCCGAGCTCCAGGGTGTCGTCCTCGGCTTCATCTTCAGCGCTGTCCTCGCTGCACTCCTCTTCCTCATCGTCGTATTCATAATTGTAACCCTCGTCCGAGTCCATTACTACTAGATCGGCGTCGGGTCCTGACAAGCCAGGATATACGTGTGTCTGATTGTAAAGGGGGGGGGGGGGAACACTCACACAAACAGAGAAAAAGCTCTCAACCTGGGGGGAAAAAATAAACGATTTAACCTTTTAGCATTCCTGATTTTTTTAGCTGCAGATAAAATAACAACAGATCGGACACTGCTGGTGGAGCCAACAAAGAGACGTACTGCGTCATCAACCGACTGCGACTTACGTCATGCGCGTGCCAAAAAACGTTGGCCGTGTATGTATTTATTTCTTATATTTAAGTATGTTTTAGAAACAACACGGCGCCTAATGTGTAATATGTAAGACACATTTATAACAATAAATAACCGTGGTTAAAACGAATCTACAACTCTAAGAGGTCACGTGTGTTTAACGAACGTTCTGATGGTAAGCAGTTACGGAAATGCCCACTCTGTAAGGAGCCCATGACAGTCTGGGACAGGTCCATTTATATATGATGTAATATTTATTTAGAGTTAATAGTCTGGGTGAACAGCAATGCACTCGCCTTTACATGCTTAGGAGTGTATCTGAAACCTGAATCATAATGCCTGCAGAAAAGCATCGAGTCATGGTTTGCCTTATGACAAAATAGGGCAAATATTCCTCGACAACGTTACCATTTTAAACCTCAAGTTATGAGGCGCTGTCACCTGGATTATTACTCTGTCCTACATATCCCACAATCCTAGGCGTCATGCAGGGTGAAAAATGCAACGGAAAAACACCAGAAGGAGGGTGGTCATCTTACAGCCAACTAAATTTGTGTAGCTTAGAATTGTGTTTATTGTGGTTTAAGGCGGTAACCTCGTCGAGGCATATTTGCTCTACTTTCCCTAACATCACTTTCTTTTATCTGCTTTGGTGACCGTTAGTGTATTTCGGTAACCTAGCAACGTGCTGTCTCAAAACATCCTCGCGATGACCTAGCCATAAGCCCCGCCTCACCGAACGGAACTTACGTCACACACCGATGCAGCTCTGTAAAGACTACAAAACGGGGCGGTGCAAGCGAATGTGACGTCATTTCTGGTTCTATCGTGAAACTTTATTTAAAGTGTCTCTTCAGGTGTGACTATGATTAGGACGTTGTTTTTACGGCCACTAAACATTTTCATTCGCTTGGAAAGCTGTTTCTACAGACGAAAACGAACTCCCACTGTATATACTAATTGGCGTTGTACATGTTCTTTGCACAATGGCAAAAAAGTTAGATCTAATCTAATATAAATAGTAATCCAGAGGATTTGTAAGAAATATTTCTTCATAGCATGACAGACTTTTCAGTTAAATCTTAGCTGGGCCCACGGGTTGCTCACAAATATTAATTTATTCATTTTAACAGCTGTATCCAGGTCAAGAACATTGGATCCATATTATTTCCCAATAATAACCTGGCTTAAATCGGGACACACCCAGAACAGGATGCCAAGTCAGCACAGAGCACCATGCACACCTACATTTGTAAGGGTAATGTACAGTTCTCAATCCACCCTACTAACATCTTTGGGAGGTGGGAAAACTTAGCCAACCCTGAGGAAATCCTACATTCACAGGCTTAACAAACATGTAAAAGTACAGGATGAACCAGTGTAGACGAGGAGTGAGTGCGGACTGTCTTATCACATGTGCAAATGAAAGATTCCATTCTACTCAAGATACTAGAAGCATGAGGTGGCCCCTCTATTTGCTGTGCAACAAATGCTGCCCTCACAAATATTTAAACGGAAAAATAAATAGGCAAAAAAAAAGCACTTTTAGAAAAAAGGAGACTCCTTATACATGATGGCCAGGCCTGAGGACTAAAACTGCATTTTTACCCTACATATTTTGAGCAAATTTTAATATTCTACATACGCAGGTCCCCAGAGCATCCAATCAATCTGGATTCAGGACATTTCTCAATTATCTCCTTGCTGTGCCAAACCTATTTAAAAATGAATATGTTTCCCAGATTACTAAGTAAAAGTGGAATCTGGTACTAATACAAATAATAAATGTCAGTGATTTCTTTAGGCACTTAGATCACTTATGATCATGATTGGGTATTGTCTTTTACTGTTTTATTTTGTACATAATAAAAATAACTAATCAATTACAGATCAAAGTATTTACTAGAATTTAGCAAGAATCCAGTGTTTAGAAAGAACCCTCACCATCTATACCATTTTATTGTGTATACAGGGTCGCGGTGGGCTGGAGCCTATCCCAGGAGACGTAGGACATACAAGCAAGGACATACAAACTCTCACACATGCATTCATACTATGAGCAATTTGGGAGCACATAGCCCTTAAACCTCAGAGCATTTTAGATATTCATTATTTTGCTGCTTTTTTGTGGTTCAGGATTGTGCAGTATAGATTGCAGTATTGAAATATCCTTATCCCAAACATGGATGAGCAAAAAAAAAATGTATCTGGGTCACATAGGCAAAGAAATAGCACAGATACAGATGATCATGTGTTTTTATGGTTGTTTCTTGTTGTTGGTCTTTTGGCTGTTCCCAGCAAGGGGCCGCCACAGCAGAATATCCAGTCCACACAACAACTTGGCACAGGTTTTACGACGGATGCCCTTCCTAACTCAACACTCCTATTTCATCCGTGCTTGGGACCGGCACTGCATCCAGTGGCTGGGGTTTGGGCACTGGCTGGGAATCGAACCCGGGCCTTCCGCATGG
>JAQMYL010000037.1:15202193-15236264 GCA_030014365.1 Clarias pachynema | reverse complement strand
CACACACACCATTTACAGTCCTATAATATCACAGAGATCACACCCATATTGGAATATATTAATATCATGATACACTTAAAAAAAATTGTCAATAACCAGAAGTAAACTGAATTTCATCCTCACTCACTGTATTTAACACTCAGAGCAGTTAAGCCATTTTTTGTTTTGCTGTTGTTGTTGTTTGTTTTTAACAAACACCCCGCCTTAAGAATTTTCGTGGTTAAGAACTGAAACTTTCGGTTTAGTTTTTAAAGCAGCCGTTGCCAAGGGGAATCATAAACTACGGTTAAGTGAGGTTTAATGTCTATCCATTTCATATTTCACTTCATTTACATTCACTTTTTTCAATGTTTTGATTGCTATTATATGCAAAGATATGATTGGAAATTGGTAATATTGGTAATATTTTTGGGTGGTTGGAACGGATTATCTGTATTTACATTATTTCTTATGGGACATTGTGTTTCACAATACGATATTTCACCTTAAGGACTCGCCTCCGGAACGGATTAAATTCCTACGCCAGGTTAGTGCTGTAAAGGGCTCAGGATTGTATAGAGTGACAGATCCCTTTTTTTTTCAGCACAAAATAGGCAATATGATGAACTGCATTTTATTTCATTTTAACCAACTACCCAAACATGACTCAGCAAAAAAAAAAAAAGGGAGTCACACAGGCAAAGGAACAGAACAGATACACATGATGGAATGTTTTTTTACGACGTTATTCCCGTATTCCGGTAGTGGTGAAATTTACACGTTATAAAAGTGATGATAACTTTTGTCGTACCGGCCACATCCGAAAACCCGAATACACAGTTTGAAGTCTGATGTCTTCAGACTGTCTCCTATATAAACATTTTATTGATTTTTTAAATCATCATTGACCTACGCGGCTTGGGTTTAAGGGGTTAAACAATAACTGATTGGAAATTAAACTGGATGTTATATTTATACTAATTACATTTCTCTCCCTTTTTTCAGCTTGGGAAAATTTTTTATGAATGTTGTCCAAGAAAAAAACCCCACCTGAACGCGTGTTTTCTTTCTCGATTGTTTTTGTATAATTTGAGTCCGGCGGTTTATTCATGTCCGAGTTAGAGGTGAAGAAACAAATGCAATAATATCGATGTAGGAATTACTTCACTCGGGTTAATCCAATCTAGTCTGATCTCATGTGTGTGTATGTGTGTGTATAATGGTCATTAGCGATAGTGTGTAAATGTGCGGCAGGAATGTGTGTGTGAGTTGTGAAGTTTAGACGGACACTATGACACATTCCTGACTGAAAGCTCACACACACACACACACCCTCCTTCCCTCAAAGCCTCGCTCTCCAAACTGTTTGGACTTCATGGAGTTTATTTAAAGCAATTTAAAGTGGAATAAACGAACAAACGCGAACCATCACTTATCATTTATAGCTGTTACCTCAGATTCCACAACAATCACAGAGGAATGTAAGATAAGCAATACTACAGACTACACCTCATGGTCATGTGACCTAATGATCAAGTGTGGCCACGCCCCCTAAAGTGAGCTCTAATAATAAGAATTAGAACAATCAGTGTGTGTTATGAAGAGCTGTGTGTCTCGTTTAGTGATCACAGATACCTTATTCTTTGTGAATCAATCAGACTTTCTACACACACACATTCACACACACACACACACACACACACACACACACACACACACACACACACACACATACACGAGCCTCTGTTCATGGTGTAGAGTCTCAGCTGACCAGCACACAGCAACACACACACACACACACACACACACACACACACCGAGCCACCCCGAGAGCATCACGACAGGAAGAAGGGAAAAAAACCCTCTAAACGCTGTGAGTAGTTTCGGACGTGTCCCATTACAGTGCAGTAATGTCGCACTACTTACCGGGCCCGGTACTTCCTTACAGTACTGGTACTGAATTTGGTTTCCATTATTACAGAGGACATGTGGGCGGAGCTAGAATTAGCAACGGACTGTGATTGGTCAAATCTGTTCCTCAAAGCATCATCACTTAAATCACATCCAGAGAAACACTTTCTCAGGTATACTGTATGTGAGTCATAAGGCTGCTGAGTGAAGAGCCAAGACAGGAGTGTGTGTGTGTGTGTGTGTGTGTGTGTGGCAGAAAGTCAGTCTTGTGTCATGTGTCTGTCAGGTCTCCTTTTATAGTAAGAGTGGTGTGTGTGTGTGTGAGTGTGTGAGTGTGTGTGTGTGAGTTTGTGTGTGTGTGTGTGTGTGAGTTTGTGTGTGTGTGTGTGTGTGTGTGTGTGTGTGTGTGTGTGTGTGTGTGTGTGTGTGTGTGAATTGACGCAGAGGGCAAGAAGTGAGAGGGAATAAAAAGGAGAGACTGTCAGAGGGATGGGCTTTAGTGCATTATATAAATACAGGGTCCTGACGAGGGTATATGTATTAACAGAAAGAAAGAAAAGCGTCACCAGGCTGTGTTGTGGAACTTTAAGTATTATTGCAACCTGAATTTTGACTGGAATTACACACAAGTCTGATAATGGCCAGTTACAAAGGTAAGAAAGATTTCTGATTATATGGATGTCTTTTGGAAGTCTTGTCCTAAATGAAATGTAAATCCTAAATTCCATAAATATGGTACCTGAGCGTTAAGAAAAGCATAATTTCCAATAATTACTAGTACATTTTAATCTTAATAGTAGCAAGTTAAATATAAATAAAACTGCCTTTTCCTTTTGACTTTCAGTATTAATGTGGAGAATATTAGGACAACTAACTTAAAGTAATTATTACTGTTATTATTAGTTAAATACTAAACTTAATGAAAAGCACTGTGGTTGTTGCCATTGTGACCAAAACTGGCTATAGGACCCCGAATGAGTCTGGTCTCTGTCTCAACCACAGTATGCCTAAATGCTTCTTAATAAACATCTGCAAAATGTACACAAAACGCTGTGGCGTAACTGGAGAGGCATTAACTTTATAGTCATAATATAGACGTGTCTGATGCTGGTCCAATAAAATCCTTATGGTGGCAATAAATATGTTTGTTCAGTTCAGTGGTCTGTGAAAGTGGTGAGTGGTTTTGCTCTGATCCTTAGTTTATGATTGTCAAACCTTTCCAAATAAAGAGAGTAAAAGGTGTTTATGTGAAGCTATGATGTAACGATATCTGCTTAAAAGTTTTATTGCTCTCATGAAGTGCTGACGATATATAAAGTTTAAAGGAACTCAGTTTATGATTTAGAAAGCAGCTATTATGTCATAAAAATAGTGTAGATCCCAAATTTTAGGACTCTCAATAAATTGTCGTAGAAAAACACATTCTTCATAATGCATAGAAAAGCTTAGATTGTTTTCAGTTTAATGATACAACTTAAAAGTACCAAAGTATCACAAACTTGATCATTTTGTAAAACATACGGTAGTAATTCAAGATTCAGTGAGTTTTTTGAAAGGCGCTATATAAAATAAACTTATTATTATTATTATTATTATTATTATTATTCAAGACTGCTTGTTTGTTTTTTTTTGCCACATTTGAATGTAAGAACATCAATCCCGTCCTGTTTCCAAGAGATGCCTTTTGGAATTCCTTAGACCTTTCATCTGTGTTTTATTTCCAGCTGTATTTCGAGGTGTGGACTTGCAGTGCAAAGTGAATAACCGTGCTCACCACACAGAAGAAATAGGCACAGAGCGGCTGATTGTGCGTCGAGGTCAGCCCTTTTCCCTGCTCCTGCGCTGTACAGATTCTCCTCCACTGCCTCCAAACCACCAGCTCACTCTGGTCCTCAACCTTGGTTAGTAATAACACCAAAAATACACTAAGCGTAGGAAGGATATAGAAGAGGAGTGAGAAGAACATTAAAATCATTAGAATATTGAGAGTGTTAAAGATGTAGAAGAAAGTATGCATGCTTCAAGTTGGAGGTTAGTTCTTTTAGCAGTTGTGTTTGCCAGGTTTCAGCAGAATCTTTAGCAAAATCTGAACCTAGCTCTGTCACTTTCATTTCTTCTTTCTTTTGCCTTGTGCATGGAGAACAAGGTACTGACATTCACATGCACATGTGTTATATGAACATTATCCACTCCATACTTTTCTAAAATCTTTGGAATATTATAGTCTCGTCCACTCTTTGTCCTCTAGTGAAAATGTTTATCGCCACAATGCGCCTCTTGCTGCAGTTCCAACTTTTGGATATGATATAATAATTGAATGAAGCTAAATGTTGCACTGAACATACGTGAGCAAATAATTGAACATTCACTTATATCTGACAAATATCGACTTTTGGGTGTTTTTGTGTGTGTTCACAACAGGTGCACGAGGGGAGATGATTGTGAGGGTATCAGGTTCGAGAGTAGCTTATGGGAAATGGTGGTTTAGTCAGCAGACTGCTCAAAGTGAGGTGCTGCTGAGGGTCTATAGCCCTGCCGATGCCCCTGTGGGTCAGTACAGCGTTACCGTGCTCTTGCTCTCTTCTGAGGGACACATCCTAGAGCAGAGCTCATCTCATTCCTTTTGCATGCTCTTCAATCCCTGGAATAAAGGTGTGTGAAATACCTCCACATTTTAAACCGTATATCATTTTTTGATATCATCAATTGATTGATTAAATGACAATTATTTTATTAATAACATAAGATTATATTAGTGGTTGTATAGCCTGTTTGTAAAAGATATAGTAGCACTTTAATGAATGTATTAACATTCATATTAACTTTATTTCGGATATGTGTTTCAATTTGATGCTGCAGGTGACTCTGTGTATTTCCCTGAAGAACAACTTCTGTGGGAGTACATCCTAAATGAGAATGGCATTCTGTATCAGGGCACATGGGACCAAATGACCACTCTGCCCTGGAACTTTGGACAGGTAACATGTTCCTCCACAATAATTGATGTCTGATATCGCAATATTTGATATCACTTTGATATTCTGAAGCACTATGGTGTAGTGGTATGCACTGTCACCTTGCACCTCCAGTGTCCGGGTTTAATTCCCGGCCAGGTTCGATTCCCGTCTCTGTGTGCAAGGAGTTTGCATGTTCTCCTCGTGCTTGGTGGGTTTCCTCCGGTACTTTGGTTGCCTCCCACAGTCCAAAGACCTGCAGATTAGGCTAATTAGCGTTCCCAAGTAGTGTATATGTGTGTGTCCTGTGATGGATTGGCACCCTGTCCAGGTGCAGGTACCCCGCCTCGTGCCCAAAATCTTCTGGGATAGGCTCCAGGCCCCCGCAACCCTGAATACAGCACAATGAGCCATAGATAGTGAGTGAGTTTGATATTCTAACAGTAGGGCACTGACAATATGCACTTACAATATGGTTCTGATTAGGTAAGAATTTAAAAAACATTATTGTGGTAGATTTATTAAGCTGCCAAATGGAGGTCAAAGCTGTTACAGACATTTTGTCATGGGTTTGGGCAGCTGATATGAAAAATTTATACAGTGAAACCTTGGATTACAAGCATAATTCGTTCCGGAAGCGGGCTCATATTTCAAAATATTTGTAAACTAAATAAAATTTTCCCATAAGAAATAATGCAAACTTAAATTATTAGTTCCCCTCCCCCT
Organism: Clarias pachynema; assembly: GCA_030014365.1. NCBI lineage: Eukaryota > Metazoa > Chordata > Actinopteri > Siluriformes > Clariidae > Clarias > Clarias pachynema. The sequence goes on along the minus strand of JAQMYL010000037.1, from coordinate 15,230,694 downwards.
TTCCGCCCATTCTCGTCTTACACTGTTACCCTTCCTCCACTCTTTTCACACACACGCGCGCACACAACGGAAACACTGTTTTATCGGAAAAATATACACAAGAAATCTCTCTAATGACACTTGATTGAGCGACACACTAACGGAATCACTGCTGTAAAGTAAAAATAAAACAAATTAGCCTGCACTTTATCTTTGAGAAGAATTGCAACAGAGCAGTGTTTCTGTGTAGAGCAGAGAGAAAGAGTGTGTGTGTGTGTGTCTGTGAAGGCAAAAGTAGGAGGGGTCTGTGTGTGTGTGTGTGTGTGTGTGTGTGTGTGTTTGGCACGGTGTCCAATGATGCGCGCACACACAGACACAAAGAGCAGGCTGATACAGAGCGAGAAAATGGATCTTTAACCTCTCTGATGAGACTTTCTTTTGCTTTACACGCACGATGTACACACACACACAGACACAAAATAAAATATGTTTTACACACACACGTGGTCACAGTGTTATAGTAAACAGTACACGCGTGCACGGATGTTGATTATACCAGTAGAGACGAGCACTAAGACCCAGCAGGGGAGACGATTGGCCACAATTCCGCAGCGCAAGAGAGAGAAAAACCATTGGCTCAGTTGTGATCACGTGACGCTCGGCATCAAAACAAGAAGCGCGTGCGTGATACATGATACTCGGTACTCGTAAACCAAGACTTGGTCGTTTTTTCAAGTCAAAATTTATTAAAAATGTTTGCTTGTCTTGCGGAACACTCGCAAACCGGGTCAGTCGCAATCCGAGGTTTCACTGTATGTGGGTAGTTTTATATATTGTTGGAATTTGTAGTGAGACTCAGCAGTTATATGGTGGAGAGTGTGAATTGTAGCAGCTGTGTGCCAAGAGAGGCACAGGGGGTTGGTTTGTCTGAGCAAGCTTTCTGCCTGGATGTCAAGCATTTCTGCTCAAGATGTGTGAGAATGCATGCCATGCAAACAAGGGCTGACTTCCGCAATCTTATTTAGACAAGTGTAGACAGAAAAAGAGAAGCGAATGCAAAATAAACATAAAGAAAAAGGTGAAGAATATAGAAAATTATTAGTGCCACCGCAAGGTTTTGGTTTCAGGTCTGTAACTGTTACTATTGGTGCAATGGTCGCTCAGTATGGTATTAGTTAATAGCTGAATATAAAATTGCAAAAGTGTTCGTCTTTTTAATAATCCTGGCACTATAACGTCCATCCATGGCAGGAAGACCAAATTATCATAGTTTGCTATGTTCTGTACTCTTAACCAGAGATACATATATTTCATTATTCATATATGTATCTGTGTCTGCTTAGGGCTCATTATATTATATATGTATTTGATTTAAACAAAAAGGTCTAACCTTCAAGTTTAAACTACAAGTGTCTTATAAAATGTGAAGCCAGCCAACTGCATCTTTCCTAAATCTTGGTCATGCTGTGTCAGATGTTCAAAGAGAAAGTATTACCTGACAGCAAGGCTAGATTTGCACTGTGGGCTCCAGGCCACAAGGTGGCATTGATGGGATTTGAACTTGCGACATTCCAATGATCCCAATGATGGGGCAAACTCTGATCTGTTGTTTCACTTGGAATGCCAGACTGTTTAGCAGTTTTCACTGTGTGTACCTGTGTGTTATTTTTAGGTTGTCTCTATTTCCGAACATGCAAACAAACTTGTAGCTTTAATTTAACCAGCATGACCATGAAGGAATGAGTCATTATGCAGTACCGCATGTTTTTGGGCTTTGTTCTCCCTGAAAGCTCTACATACTCATGTCCATGTGAGAAAAAGAATATTTCTCACAAGTAGTCTCAATCAGATGCCCTGTGAAAAAATATAGTTATATTTGAATTTGTTTACAACAAATTATTTGTTCATTAAGCATAATGATTTTATAGTATGAATGATGGTAGTCAGTCTCCTCAAGATGTGTTTTATGGGTCAGGGGTAGCTCAGTGGTTAACCACCACGTTGCCCCTGTTCGGCTATTGAGCAAGGCCCTCAACTGCTCAGATGTAAACTGAGATAAAAATAAATAAAAAAATAAAAATATGTAAGTTGGGTGTCTGCCAAATGCTGTAATGTAAATGTTATGGTGATTCATGACTTGAAGGTGAGAACTGGCAATGTCTAATCTGGCAAAAAACTAGAGTTTAAAAATCCTGCCAAAGAAGCCAGAAGTTGAACAGATGTAAGTTTTATACAGTGGCAAGAAAAAGTATGTGAAGGTCAATAAGCTTTTTTGAGGTCATGAGCTCAAGGATCCTCCACTTAAAAGATTTAAGAGACATAAAACATACTCAATACGTCAATACTCTTGAAAAAATTGAAGATCAGATCACATTTTATGACAAATTAATGTAGAAAACCATGAAATTGTGTTCTGTCTCTCTAGTTTGAAAAAGGTGTGATGGATATCTGCTTTGAGATATTGGATAACTCTCCTGCTGCCTTGAAAAACTCTGAGATGGATATTACTAGAAGAGCAGACCCTGTTTATGTTAGTAGGACAATCACTGCAATGGTAAGACAAAGGTCTCATGAGTTTTGTTCTCCATTTCAATAATAATATAATATTATACTGTATTTCTGCTGGTTAGACAAATCTGTGAATGATGCTAATCATCATTAAGGGGAAAAGTTTTAACCAGACGAATGTGTGTTTGTGACTGGAAGGTCAATTCAAATGATGACCGTGGAGTGATATTTGGGCGCTGGGATGGTGATTACAGTGATGGTGTGACCCCTACACGGTGGACTGGAAGTGTCCCCATCCTGAGACGCTGGAGTGAGGGAGGGGCTCAGCAGGTGCGCTATGGCCAGTGTTGGGTTTTCTCCGCTGTTGCTTGCACAAGTAAGTAAAGAATTCATGTCATCCTACTGTAAGATAGATATAACCATAGGTTCCTTCAAACAGTACAAATTATTACTGAAGATTTACTTTGTTTGCTGTTTTCATACTTTTTGTATTATGTTGTTGAGCAAAAAGCACACAAAAGGTCTCAAATACTAGTGCATGTACAAAAAGCTAAGTAAGTTCTATTCATTTAGAAACATATTAGGAACCAATGAATATGTACTGTAACTCTTATAAATGAGTTTATAATGTGTTAATGTGTTCAATTCCCTATCTTTTGGCCTCCGCAGTTCTTCGCTGTCTGGGCATTCCAACCCGATGTGTTACAAATTACAGCTCAGCCCATGACACTGATGGTAACATCAATGTGGACTGCCTGTATAATGAGAAGCTGGAGAGTGTATCCGAGCGCAGGAATGACTCGATCTGGTAAAACTCATGCTTTATGGTATTTCAAGTCTTTAGAATTCTTTACATTCTGGACCAAAATGTGTCAAAATTGTTTTACATTTTTTCAGGAATTTCCATTGTTGGGTAGAATCCTGGATGAGCAGAGAGGATCTCCCAAAAGGTTATAATGGATGGCAAGTACTTGACCCAACCCCACAGGAAAGGAGTGATGGTAGGGTTTAACCCTTTAATGGGCAGCTCAATCATTTACAATCAGTTACAACCATTTTTACTGTGATCACAATATACTGCATTCATAAATTCTTCAACTTTTCCCTTTATCTCAAGAAATGACATTGAGTTCTTACGTAATATATACACACCTCCAGGGATGAGAGTTTGATTCTCTCTACAAACCTGTGTGCATGGAGTTTATATGTTGTCCCTGTGCTTGATGGGTTTCCTATGGGTACTTCGGTTTCCTCCCACAGTGTGTGAATGTACGTGCTTGTGCCTTGCAATGGATTGGAATCCAGGTTGTACCCGGCCTTACCCAGAGTCTCTTGGGAAAGGCTGCACACCTTTCATGACTTTGAACACCATTATAGAGAATGAGTGAGAGTTAGTATGAGAAAGCTATCACCAGTGATTCTCCTTTTTAATCAAGCTAAAATGTAAAAGTTAAGAAAACCGATAAAACTCATACCATGTTACTGACTTTCCACTCATGACCTTATGAAGGTGTAGTATTAAATTCATGTCCCATTTTAATGATAAGTTGTGATAACACATGTGTTATGGCACAGGCAATAGCTAATCTGAAGTGACTTAGCAAGAGGTCACTACATGACCATGGTCAACTATGACCTAGATTTTTTTTTTTTTTAGCAAAATAGCTTCTTGTTGTGCTATTTAAAAATATAATTAATTAATGGCATTACATTAAAAAAAAAAAGAAATCAGTAAACCACAGTCCTCATGGCTTATTTCCTGTACTGTATTTAACAAACTAAAGAGAAATTACCTAAGAAAGCTAACAAACTGAGCAGGTTTGTTAAACTCTTCTAAGCTTTCTATTAAAATATGTAGAATAAAATCTATGTGTAGGATATAATTTTTATAATTATTTTAGATTTTAGATTTTTATTTTATTGTATTTGTTATAGTTTATTTTAGTTAATAGTCTTATAGAAGGTGATATATCTTATGAAGGTAATATGATGATATGATAGAGACTAAATGCCTAGAAATATTTGATCGCAGTTTGATCTTATGCTGTATTTGTACTTTTCACAATGCTTACAAAGTTCACTAAATTTGTGGGATTTTGTTCCTCCCCTTAGGTGTATACTGTTGTGGGCCATGTCCAGTGAAGGCAGTGAAAGAGGGTGAGATGGGGATTAAATACGATGCACCGTTTATCTTTTCGGAGGTGAACGGCGATATGGTCTACTGGATTATTCATCCTGACGGGGAGAGAAGACGAGCATTTGTAAACCGCACAACTGTGGGAAGAAATATTAGCACCAAAAGTGTGTATGGAGACTACAGAGAAGACATCACTGCTAACTATAAATATCCAGAAGGTATTTCACTCAACTTACCTGCATCAATCACTCAATCCTTTTGCATTGAAGACAGTAGTTCGCCTATGCAAGTACTATTTACTCTGTAATTCATTGTAATGTTCCATTAGATTCCATCATGGAGCGTAAGATCTATGAGAAGGCAGGGAAACACATGGTGAGACAAAATGGACAGACTGGCAAGCTGGAGATGTCTATCAAGCATGCGCAGGCCATTCATGGGACAGATTTCGATGTAATTGTGGAGGTGAATAATGTTGGAGGAGAAGACATGCCTGCTCAGCTCACCGTCACATCAAATGCGGTCACATACAACAGTCTTCATCAAGGAGAGTGTCAGAGAAAGACTACCAAACTCACAGTGCCAGCACAGAAAGGTAGGTAGAGTTATGTAGATCTGAATTGTCCTCCTATGGAATTAAAGAGCCCATGGTGTACAGTTAGTGCAAACAGTACGACTAAAGTAATAATCAGAATACATAATTGAAGATGTGCTAAAACAAAAGTGACGCAACACACTAAATACTGTACCCATGGTAGTACATCAAGACATACTAGGCATAATTGCAAAACTCAGATTAGCCAGTTTGTCAGTAACTTCGCTAAGATTCATTAGGTAAAAAAATATTTAAAAAGGAATAGATGTGCACAGAAAAGACAATGAGCAAATCGGCTTTTAGGGTTCATAAATGCATAAAGAAATAATATCATATATACTGTATGTGCCTTTTTTGTGTTCAATACTCTCTTTTATATTGTCAATGATCATTAGCTCATAAAGAAGTAATGAGGCTACGGTACGATCATTATGGAGCATGTGTATCAGAGCATCACTTGATCAGAGTCACAGCACTTCTCCAAACCACCGGCGAGCAAAATACCATTCTGCATGAAGTCAACATCCCCTTAAAAATGCCCATGCTCCATATAAAGGTAATGCACAAAAGCACATGGCACTGATTCAGTTCAGTAAATACTGACCATATGAGTATAATTCTCAATTCTCAATGTAAAAATTTCAGATGATTGGAGAGGCAATGGTATCACACAAGCTGACAGCACGCATCTCCTTCACAAACCCACTGCCTATCACTTTGACAAGAGGGGTATTTACAGTGGAGGGAGCGGGGCTAACAGCAGCACAGGAGATCCAGGCTCCGTATGTATAAGCTCATCATCTCTGTGTACTATTTTTGTCAAATTTCTTTGTATACCTAATTCATAGAAGGAATATACAGTATAGAATATGGATACCAATTAGATTGGAAGGTGAACAAGTCTTCAGCCCTTATTCAGTGCTTACCATGTTTCACCACAACATTACAAAGAAAAAGGTTTCTTTATCTCAACTACAAACTAAATTTGTCAAATGTTATTATCATTAGACCTTGACACATAGCTGCCAACTAGACTCCAGCACAAACATTTACCAACCGCTAATATGGGAAAAGATATCTCTAAATCAACATAGCATAACTTGGGTTTGGAGTTTCATGCCTACTGGTGTTGGGTACAATAAACGTAAAGTTAATTGAATAAAAATAACTTAATATGCCCCTGAAATTCTATGTGCCTGTGGTTAATATAATAAGGTATCTCTAAAAAAAATGGAGAAAACATTTTATTTCCATGAAAATAGATAAACTTTCCTTGGCCTAAAATAACATATACATACTGTACATCTTGCCCTATAATAATACTTTATTAGCAGAAGTTTGTCACATAATTTGTCACAGCATTTTAGGCTGTGTGTCTTCCTTCTCTGTATTACATTTTGCAGCCATCACTTGCTTGAGAATGATTTTTTTTAATTGGTTAGAGTTAATTTTGTAAAAGCACATTTTAGGAGCAATTTGGGACTATTCAGTGTAATCCACCTTACACTTTTGGTGCCTCTCTACATGGTATGTATGGCCAAAAGAATGAGGTTACACCTCTGACCCTTCCTCAAGCTATTACACCTATGACCTTCCTCTAACTATTACCACAAAATTTGAAGCACACAATCGTCTAGAATATTTCATTGCAAATCAAAATTTCTTTTTTATCACACTTTGATTGGAGAAAAAACAAATCACATTTGCATATTTTCAAATGCACAAGACAGACAAATCTGAACTGGTCAGAAAGCAGTCATCAACAAGTGTCGATGCCCAAAGAAGTCCCAAAGGCAAAAAAGCATGCACAAGTGCCTAAAAAGCAAAAAAGCTCGTTCCCTTTTCCAGCATGGATTTATATACCTGTTGCTCCTCCTCATTTCTTTGTCTGATTAATTATTCATTACTTATATTATAATTTATTCAGCTCCCTAATTATGATGTTATATACAAGCCCAAAAGCCCTTCATTTCCCACCCTCTACTATCAATAAATAATTCTTTATTTGCTGTAATTACAGCACTGTGCATGCTCTCTAAAAAGGGGAAAGTTGGTCCATCTGTCCACTTTTTCCTACTTTGTGCTCAGATCAGCAGTTCTGAGCAGACGATTTGGTCTTAATTTGTACTTGATCTTACTTGTCGTCTGGATTAAATTCCTCTTTCTGTCTTTCTATGTCTCAACTTACTTCCCTAAAAAACATTTCTGGCCTACGGGCCTAACCTTCCACTCTTTCCAATGTTAATTTAATTGAGATAATATATACTTGGTTTGATGAACATACTTGTGCTAAATGATATATAATTGAAGCCCAAGAAAACTTTCTACAAATGTCTTAGTTAGCTGTAGCTCACTAATTATGATTTCCGCTCACTAGAGATAAGGGCTTTTGGCATGTTCCAGAATGACAATGCAAGGTCTATAAAGTCATGCTTTATTCAAGGTTGACGTGGACGAACTTGAGTAGCCTCTGACCCTGGCACCATTAGACATCATCTGGGCGTGATGGTTAGGTGTCCAGATACTTTTACCCATATAGTGTCTCATTTTATCAGATGAGTCTGCATCTATTTGTTAACATCAGTAATATTGACCTGAACACAGGTATTTGTTTGTTAGACCAAGAAGTTAGTGAGGACCACACAACTGCTTACCAAAAAACATAGAATTGAAGACGGGTGTACCCTTTGATTGATTGTAGCTGTAGAATTTCAATATATTGTCAATAAAGTCAAAAACCTACACTCTAAGTTCTTCAAATCCCTGCTTTTAGCCTATTTCATGTGTACTTTAAGTAATATCTCATGTATGAATTTCACTTGAAAATGCAGCCATATGTTCAATTAAGTGCTCAGTATTAAGACAAAAATCTTTGTCGTCAGTTTTTCCAAACCATAGCACACAGTCAGTATGGTCCTTGGATTAACTTGTGGATTCCAGTAGAAAGGAATATGTAAGGTTCTATGTACTGTATTTGCTAAGACACTATTTCTCGAGGAATTGATATTTGTTTGGAAACTAAAACAATCTAAAGCAAGATTTATAATACTTTGTGTCTAAGATTAACTTTTTTGTTCTTAACAGTGGTTATATTGGACCTGGCCAGGAGGTTGTTGTGAAATTCTCCTTTAAACCCATTCGAGCTGGACTGAGGAAGCTGCTGGTTGACTTTGACTCAGATAGACTGAGAGACGTCAAGGGTGAAGCAACTGTAATTGTTCAGAAGAAAAGATATGACAATGCTTAAACAACTAAGACAAACGGTTTAGTACAATATACAGTAGTTGATGCATGAAACGATAGCAACAGCTTTAAGATAACATGCTCACTTCTTAATATTATAATATTTGCATTTATCAGGTTTTTATTCCTTAAGCATACTTGTAGTGTATCATATTTAATAAAATCTTAAATGATATTTGTTTCTGTATTTAAAGCACAAGCAGTTTGTGGAGATCTTAGTTTTAAGCTTAAGCAGTATGTAAGCATCATAATATATTTTTAAAAGCATATTTTGCACTATTTGTGTAACTAATATTACTCAATAACATTTATCACATACACACACACACACACACACACACACATATACACACACCAACACACACACACACACACACATATTATAAGGATATAAGAAATACTCTGGTCACCATACCGTCATTTGAATTCTTTTTCTATTGCATTCTGCGTGAGTCTTAACAGTCTATGAGCTCTGATAATTTCTGCACACCAACAAATATACATATAAAGACTGCAGACGGAGCACTGTGACATGTATTATATCTGTTGATTATGAGTGATTATACATGAATCAACACTTGCACTTCTTACTTCTTTGATCTTCTCTGTCTCTCTTCCTGACATCTGTGAAACCTGTTCAATTATTTTTTACTATTTTATGTTAATAAATGTCATTTCATCAAACAATTTTACCATGTGCTGTTTATATTTTGTCTAAATCCTTTTTTATTATGATTTTTAAAAAATATAATATTGATTATTTAACACGATTTAACGTGGAGCAACTACAATTGGCAGGGGAGAGGGGGAGAGTACACACCACAATTCAGTAACATGTAGAACTACAACAATAGTACAACAAAACCTAGCAACAATCAATTTTTTACATTTTCTGTAGGAGTTTATGAGTTTCTAACATTGTTATGGAGAACTTAAGCTCACTCCTCTGTACAACATTGGTTTAGTTCACAGATGTACTGTACAGTATGAAGATATTTGGTCAGCAGAGCTTCTAAGATCCCACCACAGAATCTCAATGATCTTGAGGTCTGGAATTTGACTTGACCAATCTATCAACTTTAACTTTTTTTCTTCTTTAGCCCTTCATATATTGAATTGCTTGGGTGTGCGTGGGATCATTGTCCTGTTGCATGACTAAATTTTGGTTTAGCTTGGCCTATTTTGTTTGAATATAATGGTATAAATTTGAGTTCTGGAGTTTCCCAGGTCCTGTGGCTACAAAACAGGCCTAGAAGAAGTCACACTCCGTGATAATTTCAACTAATTTTATTCATTTTGTTAGTGACACCTACAGTAGCTGCTAGTTATTCTTCAAATGCTTTTTGAAGTAGAAAAGATGCATTTGGGAAAATTACAACATATTGAAATATCTTTTTTTGTTGTTGTTGTTATAATACATGTCTAGATGTGGTATAAGACTCTTTTGAATTGAAATACGTTTTTTTCTTTGTTCTTGGTGAAGGGGTAGTAAGGTACATCTGACTTTTCTAAAAGATTAAAGTATAGTGTGGTTATACTTTACATGGATGAATACATAAATAGATGAATTAATGTGTTCTAAACAGATACAAATACAGATGTGAATAGTAGGTGTATTATTAATTGCTTTTGTTAGAAAGCTCACCAGAAATGTTCACATGGTACCTGCTTTAGATAAGAGGCAACTGGGATGCAAACATGGTGCATGAATTAGAGTTTTTTTTTTTTTTTTTTTTTTACCTATGGAAGGTACCTATATTACCTATATAACCTATATAATGACTTTGTGAGAAGGATTTTAAAAATAAAAAAAATCTCCTTTTGAGACCTATTAGGAACTTATTATGACCTATTTTGAGACCATGCTGGTAGTGCTGCCATCTGCAAATCTCTCTTTCGAGCTGTTCCTTTAAGGTTTAGGTAGGGCAAGGTTCATTTAAAAACTGTACAGATGGGAACAAAGACAAACAGGATCGAGGCTGCTCTGTGCTCCATTTGTTAAATGTTTCTGATCTTCAGGCTAGACCATCACAAGATAACAAGATTAGTTGCATCAGTGAATAAATGTGACACTAATGATCACCATTGCCCAATAATGTAAAATGGGTGAAGATCCATACTCTGTATGTGCTGCTAATGGGTAACAAACAATATGAGAAGTCCAAGCAGCTTCCTGTCTATACAGTAGTTAGCAGGGCAGTAGAAGAGACTGTGTGCCCTCAAGTGACTGACTTTAAGACATGCTGCATTAGAAGTGTCAGAAGCATATAGCTATTTGTGCGGCATGGCATTTGTGTATTTGTGTGTGTGTGTGAGAGAGAGAGAGAAAGAGAGAGAGAGAGAGAGAGAGAGAGAGAGAGAGTTCTCCAGTATCTGTTTTTACTCCTGTAAAGGCTCAATGGTAACACACTGCACAATAAAATATATTACATTGAATATTGTAATCATGACGGACATTTCAAAATATGAAGGGAAATATATTTGGGAGGCAGCTAAGCTACTGTTTTGTGTGTTTCATTCAATCTAGAAATTAAGTTAGCCCTGTTTGAGTTACCATGAAAGGAGTTTGGTAGCTTAGTAGCAAAATATTATAGAGGCTAATCTGCTGCTAAATGAATGAAAGAGCGTGACAGTCTTGTTAGTCTAGAATTTTAAGGATTATCTGGCTATACCTGCATCTCAGTCTTTTATTTTTACTGTATTACCTGTTTTCTCTGTGGAATAAATAAATAATAAAAATAAATAAATAAATAAATAAATTTGTTTACCTCTGGTATCAAAAAGAAGTATCAGAAAGAAGGGCAAGCCGACAATGAGTAAAACCGGTACAACCCCAAACTGCTTACAAATAGTTACCCCAAGTGATCTGAAATTCACAGATCACTACCCTGAAGTCAGTAAATGTAGAATCATTGGTCCATGCCACTGGAATCTGGAAAAGGACAACAATACAAATTAAGAAAAGGGTTGTATGGGTGCATCATGGGTGTTGCTGCATCATTCTTTACAGTACAATTAAACATTTATCACTGTTTCAGGAATCTAAATTTCATTCTGGTCATCTTCGTGTGTCCTTAAGAGTATACTTCAACTTTCAGTCTATCAAAATAATTTTTTGAAGTTAATTCTTTAGCAATCGACAGACTTCTGAATGAAATACAGTACACTGAAACTATTTGTCCCTTCCTGATTTTTTTGGTAGATTTTTCACACTTAAAAATAATTCAGATCATCAAACAAATATTACACAAAGATAACCCAAGTAAATACAAAATGCAGTTTTTAAATGATGCTTTCATTTATTAAGGGAAAAAAAGCTGCCCCCCACCATGTTGATTTTTTTTGTAAAGTTATGAGTAAAATTTCACTTGCCACACCCAGGCCTGATTAATGCCAGAACTGTTGAATCAAGAAAACACTTAAATCAAACTCGTCTGACAAAATGAAGCATGATAAAAGATCTAAAAAAGATGAACTAAAGAAATTATAATCTGATTATCTGGATTAAAGAAATTATCATCTGGTTATCTGGTTATTATTCTGTAATAGTAAAATTAGTTTGATGATCTGTGCAGGTAAGAGAGTACTGAGAGAATTACCATAGGGAGCAGTTGTCGAGACAGTCGACATTGTGAGAGGCAACACACAAAGCAGTTAAATCCATAATATCATAGAGATTAAAATATTGTGAACTTTATTTATTGACAGCACCTTTTCTGGCATGCAACTGCCTAATAAGCAACAAATAGTGCTGGCCCGTCCAACACTCAATACAGGCGGTCAAGGGCACCGCTTACAATACAGGCTTACAAGGGCACCGCTCATGTTATTAAATGCATTTCCATTTTGTATCATGTTTAATGGGTCCATGTGTACAACGATATGTTTATGTATTCACGTTCTATTGTGGTGAGAAGGAAATGCATTGAATACCATGGCTGGGGCCCTTGTCGTAGGGCCTGTATTGCCTGTTGGACTGGCCGGCACTGATGGAGAGTTTTCTTCATAATAGGCTTAATAAAAATAATGCTCATGTAAAGGTTTGTTTGTCTGCAATCTCTATGTGTACAGTAATAGTCTATGAATGCAGTATGTAAAATGATATGTGGACAGACACTGATGAAATCTAGCCATTCTCTCTGTTTTTAGCGTTTTGGCATTCTTCTTCTTCATGGTAAATAAGGTTATTATTACTATTATCACGCTGTTGATGACTTAATGTATATTACAAATCAATGCATATGCTACGAGGCAATAACACTAGTTATCAGCTTACTGGCTGTGTGATATGACTCAACTCTTTCTTTTACGTTGCATCATCCTGTAATGAAAATGAACTTGACGTTGTCTATTATTGACAGCTCCTTCAACCAATAGGGGTGAGGTAAAGTTAAGGCGTCAACTCATTCAGACCAATAGGAAAGCGTCACTGCCCTGACTCCCGCGGTTTAGTGTTTTCTGTACCGGCGTGTTTGACCAGTGTGCGCGTGAGAAGGCGAGAAGCGGTTATTGAGAGCATTTTGGTGAGATACATGAATATTTCTCATTATTTCACGTATTTTGGGCGTATATTTCCGATAATACTATCATTCCGTATAGTTGTTGTCCGACTGCCGACGCTGTTCTGAATACGACACAGCACAAAGCACAGGTTTGTCTCGTGGCGCGTCGAAGAGCTAAAGCTAGCTAGCGAGCTAACTGACTGGCAATGAGCCTGGACTCGATTAGAAATCACATCTCTAGTGCTCTAGTCTGATTAATTCAGCAAACTGGGGGTATTTATGTGGGTAATATCAAGCAGAAGCTACCTAATTTTCAGTCTTGTGGATTAAATCAGTGCTACTGATTAGCATTACGCCCGCGTTTAATGTTACCGGTATAAACATGGAACAGTAGCCTTAACTAAGTGTTAGGGTCCGGTCTTAAACCTAGCGTTAAGTCCAGAAGTTTATGCATTTTAATGATCACTTGCTTTTTGTTGCATTTATATGAGCAGAAGCCAAATGCTGATGCATCAAATGAATGAACTGCACGAATCCTGTGCATGAGTTTATACATCAGTGTTGTCAGCTCTTTTCAGGGGGAAGTTCGATGAATGACGTCACAGAGTGACTTTCGTATTCAGATTTATATGGTAAAACGTTTTGAAAGATTTTCTAAAAAATATTTTGAATAGAAGTGTGTAGATTTGTATCAGAATGTAAAATATTTTTTGGGCGTTCCACAAAGAAGTTTTTACAAAATAGGCTCGGAGTAGTTTCTCTCAGTAGCGTGAACAAAAAGATGCAGTGGTAGTTAGCAGCCAGGAAATAGACACAAAGGGAACAGGTAGGAACCAATAGTGATTTGTCAGGAACACTGGCGAACAGCGATTGGTCGTTGGAGACACTGGTTTGCACAATCACACACCCCATGCAGGTTATACATACTGGTGAGGAGTTGCCTAAACCTGCTGTCACACCTCTTATACCCTGCAGCACAGAGAAGTGAGCTGGAGAACTTTGTCGAGTGCAGAATAGTCCGATCGAAAACTGCAATTGAGTAGCTAGGAATTTTTTTGAGAGGAGAGTCGGAAAGCTGACAACACTGTACGTTTGCATTTATGAAACAAAGGAATCTCTTTTTTTTTTGTTCCCCACCCTTGTCTGCCACCATAGGAGTTTTAAGGTGCCGTCATCCACATGGCTCTCCATCTCACCTTTTTCTGTGCCAAAGCGTTTTCATGGTTTCAGGTGAAGGAAGCATCAGTTTGTGCAGGATGTGTGGTCTGTGGTCAGTCCAGCTTGTCTCTAAAAGAAATGCTTGAAGCGATTGACTACTTTGATATTTTGCATCCCCCTTTAAGCGAATTTGAGTAACTACATCTCGTTGATTTAAAAAATATTTACAGAACTTAAAATATTTTTTTGCAAGATGTAATTTTATGTGTGATGCTACAGTAGTGCACGAAATCCTTGTGACTTTTCTGATGCGGTGAGTTTCATAACTCTACCAGTTTCAGTAATGGAGTTGCTCAATGGTCTGCGGTGGAACCTTGCAGTCACGCATTATGTCTGTATGGCAGTTTATCTTGTTGATGCATTAACACTACAAACATATATTAGTACTATTTTTGTTTCTAGACACTGGAGAAGACTTGGGTTGCATGTTCGAATGTTGTAGCAAAATGTAAATTCATTGGTTTGCATTTTGGCTAAAGGCCATAAGTCAGATGTAGAGAGAATTTTTTTTGTACAGAAAATGTTGTTTTTAATGTTGAAAAGACATCTACAGTGCTCCTGCTAAGAACTTGTTACTATTTGGTAGTCCTGGAAGCAGCAGTGCTGTAATTAGTGCTGCTTGTTCTAAAGTTGTTTTGCCATGAGGAGCCTCCCATGAGCCTGTTGATTTCCACCCATAGGAGGATAGTTGGGTGTTTTCGAAGGCATAGGTCAATTTAGTTTTGTTTGAGATACCTTGATCCTCATTCATGTTCGGTGTTTTGTTTCTTGTCATTTTCTAAATTGGAGGAAACCTATTGAACTCTTTATTCAGAGAAGTGTGTTCAAAGGTAAACTTCTATTCATGCGTGCCCTACATGGGATTAAATTCGGCAACTGAAGAATAAGAATAGGATGGGGAGGAAGAATGAATTGCGGGTTAGGCATTCGTACCTGTTCAGATTTTTTGTTTGGCTGGAAATTAGAATAGCTTGCTACACTGCCAGTCTAACATGATTTCTCCCTCCCTAGCTGTGCATGGCTAACAATCAGCTAGCATGTTGTGTTTGGCAATGTGAGCTTTTTAATAAGTCATTACTGTGTTTTCTGATTGCTTAGTCCTCTTCGAACAACCCATCCAGCATGGATACTTCACTGACTGCTGCTCAGATCCGTGAGAAGTTCATTAACTTCTTCCGTCGCTACGAGCATGAGTATGTACACTCGTCTTCAACCATTCCCCTGGATGACCCAACCCTTCTCTTCGCCAATGCTGGCATGAACCAGGTATGATTGTTCCACCCTTGTTAATTTAGGATTAGTGGTCAACGTTTCTTTTTTTAAGCTGTATAATTACTTTAATGTTGGTGTCTGTGAATTTAAAAGCTTGGCATGTATGTACAGGCTTTATGTAAAGAAAATTGAAGCTGTATTCTGCTGTGTCTCTTGTTTTGTCCTGGGGCAAAAGTACATTTGTAAGTTTTTGTTTTGACATCGGATTCAAAGACTTTGTTTTCATCAAGTATTTTTTTTTTTCATAGTTCAAACCAATCTTCCTAAATACCATCGACCCATCCCACCCCATGGCCCGACTAAAGCGTGCTGCCAACACTCAGAAGTGCATCCGTGCTGGTGGTAAACATAATGACCTGGATGATGTGGGCAAAGATGTGTACCATCACACCTTCTTTGAGATGTTGGGCTCCTGGTCGTTCGGAGATTACTTTAAAGTAAGACACGGGGAACCTACAGGGTGGTTATACAAGAGTTATTTGACAAAGTATGGCATTCTGAATGAGTTAATCTGATCAAATCAAATGCAATCTGAATATCTTTTTATTTTTTACCTATCTGGTGCTCTTAATACTTTTCATAATATGTTTCAAAATTCTTTCTTCAGCAACTGGCCTGTAAGATGGCTCTGGACCTGCTGACCCAGGAGTTTGGCATTCCTCTCGAGCGCTTGTATTTCACCTACTTTGGAGGACACCCTGAAGCAGGTCTTGAAGTTGACACTGAGTGCAAGCAGATCTGGCTTGACCTAGGGTAGGGTACACAAAAATCACACTATTAAAACCATACATCTACTAACATATATGGTTATTGCTGTCTGTCCAATTTTTGTCTGTACAGTGTGAGCACAATTCGTTCCACTTTACCTTTGAAAAGAATTGCGACAGCAGTGTTTTCGTTAAGAGTGTGTGTGTGAAGGTGAGAGGAGGGGGAAAGGAGCACGCTGTCCAATGACGCACGGGCACACACAAAGTGTAGTGCAGGCTGATGCAGAGAGAGAGAATGGATCTTTAACCTCTATAATGAGACTTGCTTTTGCTTTACACGCGCCCACAATTGTGTTAATAATGAACAGTACACGCATGAGTGAAGGGACGACTTTCACGCACATACAAATACAAAATAAAATGTTTTACACACACACGTGGTCACAGTGTTATAGTAAACGGTACACGCGTGCACGGATGTTGATTATACCATTGAGAGACGAAAAACTATTGGCTCAGTTGTGATCACGTGATGCTCGGCATCAAAACAAGAAGCGCATGCGTGATGCATGGTACTCGTAAAGACTTGCTCGTTTTTTTAAGTGAAAATGTATTTAAAATTTTTGCTTGTCTTGCGGAACACTCGCAAACCGCGTTATTCGCAATCCGAGGTTCCACTGTACAGCCGTCACAGTTTGAAACCTCACGCTACACAAACCATTATATTGACGGTTAGAAATTTAGGCATATATGATACAAGGAACAAGAGTGGAGCATAGTTCATAAAGTATAATTGGCTAATTACAGTCTTTCAACAACACACCCAGACACATGCAGGTAGAAGGTCAAATGATAACAATTTACAGAAATAAAAACAAAGTTATGGTTGAGGTGGTGCCGTTTTTCTGATTGAGGCCAGGTGGTTGATCAGTACCGGAGCTGAGGACCACCTCCTGTGCCCACTAGTTGTGTGAAGATGCATTGTAACAATACATATGGTTATGGGGTACAAGAATAATAATTAACATAGTCAATGAATTAACAGATTAATTACCAACCTATTTAATTATTGATTTGTTCATGTCATTGTTCATCTAAGTGTGCTGACATGTAGACATTAATGGCTACTGGATTGAAGTGAATAACAATGCAATGACAACACCTTCATAACCAAAAACCTCATGTGGGAGCATTGCTGTCTTAACTCGGTCAAAAACAACCAGTGCCAGCAGAAAACAGAAGGACTTTTTGGTGGTCTGAATGTGGTGAAGGGCAGGTGTTCCCCTCATGTTTCCTCAATATCTTCTGTGTCTCTATACTGTGTGTGTCAGGGTGGCAGAGGAGCGTATCCTGCCAGGTAGTATGAAAGACAATTTCTGGGAGATGGGAGACACTGGTCCCTGCGGTCCCTGCAGTGAGATCCACTACGACCGCATTGGAGGCAGAGACGCTTCACATCTTGTCAACATGGATGACCCTAATGTGCTGGAGATCTGGAATCTGGTGTTCATCCAGTTTAACAGGTAGAATAAAGGCCTTGAGTTTGGCTTTGCATGTAGTTGCCCAAATAAATTTACGCTAACCTTTAAAATTTGATATGCAGAGAGTCCGAAACAGAGCTGAAGCCTCTTCCTAAGAAGAGCATTGATACCGGAATGGGGCTGGAGCGCCTGGTTTCAGTTCTGCAGAACAAGATGTCAAACTATGACACAGACCTCTTCGTTCCTTACTTTGAGGCTATCCAAAAGGTATAAGCGCATCTCTAGGACTCTCTCTATTGGTTGCTGTTGAATTTTTCCCTAACCTAACGAGCACATTTGGTTTTGGGTGTCAAGGGCACAGGGGCCAGATCTTACACTGGCAAGGTTGGATCCGAAGACCAAGATGGCATTGACATGGCCTATCGTGTCTTGGCTGACCACGCTCGTACCATCACTATTGCTCTGTCTGATGGTGGTCGGCCTGACAACACTGGAAGGGGGTAAGATTATGGAGTAACCCTTAACGATACTTGGAGTATTTTGCACAGTTTATGGCTGTATTACATTTATCCTGTGGTTGTGTGTAGATACGTGTTGAGAAGGATCCTGCGACGTGCAGTAAGGTACGCTCATGAGAAGCTCGGTGCTCAGAAGGGCTTCTTTGCCAGTCTGGTGGACGTTGTGGTGCAGTCACTGGTGAGAATGCTTTTCTACCTGAACAGGAATTTTTGTGTTTTGTCTGTCATTTACAGTTAATATGAGAATTTCTTTTTTAGGGCACAAGCAATATGGCATCTGTCCTATGTTGTCATAGTGTGTGAAGGGCCCTATTGTTTTCCTAAGAATTAATATTTAATTTTAATTTTAAATAAATTTTTCTTAACATGCTCAAAAACTCAAGATTTTGCTGCATAGCTCATACACACTTGCATGTATGCCTGCGAAACCCGGTATACATTAAGAGCTCATTGAGCTGAACTACCTTTGCATTTCATGTCATGGGCTCAATCCAATAGGAAGTCAGTTATTCTGGGTCATTGTCAAAATGCACCCAATGGGCTTTGATGTACTCCTCCTAGGGAATTTATGTGATTGCCACCCAACTGGGCCTATGTGATCTAAACACAAAGAGGATGCAAAATTGTAGAGGGATTTTTGCTATCTCAAACGGGTCAATGCATCAAACCTTTGCCAAAAAGTGGTTAATAACTTTCTGTATGTCATTTTTTTGAGTGACATCATAGTGTGACCTGTCATCTGTGGCTTTTTGGAGACCTAAACATTAAATTATTATAAAAATTGTCATAATGGTATTGGTATGTCCCCTTTAAGTGCATGTGCCCATTTTCTTTCTTGGAGCACTCATCGTTGCATACAACTGTATTTCAATGTCTTTTTTTTTCTTTTGCTCCCATCCAATTAACTTCATTTTAATTTAATTAGTTTCTGCATGATTTCATTGATTTATATAATCTCTGCTCACAGGGCCATGCTTTCCCTGAGCTGAAGAAAGACCCAGACTCTGTGAAAGATGTCATTAATGAAGAAGAAATGCAGTTTCTAAAGACTCTCAGCAGGGGGCGACGTATCCTGGACAGGAAGATCCAAAACCTTGGAGACAGCAAGACCCTTCCAGGTTGGTGTCTTTACCCTCCATGCCCACAGTGATGGTCCTTTCTTTGTAGTTTTAAATCTAAGCAAAAAAAAGTATGTTATCGAGTATTTGGACACACTATTTAAAACGCATGCATATTACTCATTATTACAAAAAAAGAATTCACATTCTAAATATAAACATTGCAGAAAGTGTTCTCATGCAAATTGGTCCTGGTTTCATTTTAAAAGTTGTACTATTTGGTTGAGACGATTTTACAAAACAAACAGCAAACATAATGAAGATGAAGGAGCTGCCTAAAGTTCTCATGGAAAAAAAAAAAAAAAGTCTGAAACATCATTCAAATGGAAAATGCTACAAAGCTATAAACACTTATTACTTTACTGGCGTTTTCATTGGTTCCATAGAAAGAGAACGGCAGTTAAATCCCCAGGCAGATGTGCAACACAAGTTGCAGGATGACCTGAAAGTTGAGAGTCACAGAATCCAAGTTTCAAGTCCATTTTAAAGTTTTCACAGTCTGTGTCATCTGCTGGTGTCGGTCCACTGTGTTTTATCAAGTCGAAAGTCAATACAGCCGTCTGCCAACACAGCGGTCTATTTTGGAGCACTTCATGCTTCCATCTGCTGACAAGATTCTCCTTACTAGCAGGACCTAGCAACTTCCCACAGCTACAAACCTACAACTAACTGGTTTGCTGACTATATCACTGTGCTTGATTGGCCAGCGAACTCGCCTGAACCCCATAGCGAAAGGGGTATTGTTCAATTCAGTTAAACCTTATTGTCATTGTTCTAAATAACAAAGTATAAATAATAATGAGCTATCTCATCTTTGTCTCAGCTATGTCATCTTTCCTGGATGTAATAAAGTGCAACCATAGTGCAGCAGTGCAGTTACTAAAACGGTTATGGTTATGTGAAGTAGGATGTAGAGGGAGAGGGGCACGAACCATAAGAAGAGTGTGTGTATTGTGTGTGCTGCATCAATGCAAAGTCCACGTCACAATTATTGTGTGCCTGATCTTAAGTAACTGATCATTCAGCAGCCTCACAACCTGGTGGTTCTGGCATGTATGGACTTGTACCTTCTATCTGAGGGCAGTAACTAGAACAGGGTGATGCTGATTGCGCAGGATGCTGTGCACTCGACGAAGGCACTGTGTGTAGTGTAGATGGTGCTAATCTCTAGGAGACAAGTCCCAATTATTTTCCCCGCTGTTTTTCACCACCCTCTGCAGTGCCTGTTGTTCTGCCTTAGTGCAGCTGGAAAACCACACCAAGAGTCCATATGTGAGAAAGTTTGGCTCTTCTCAGTTTCCTCAGGTACAAGAAGCACTGCCGGGCCTTTCCTATGGCAGAAGTGATATTATTGCCCCACGTTAGGTCCTCTGTCACAGTTAGGCCATGAAATTTAATGCTGGTAACACACTCTACTTCTTGATCTTGAAGGCCAGGTTGTGGGTGTCGCACCAAGCTGCCAGATGTTCCACCTCCTTAATGTTCCTCACCTTGCTTTAGAGAAAGATGAGAAATGTCCAACCCAACAATGTGGATGAGCTGAAGGCTGCCATCAAATCAACCTGGTCCTCAATAACGCCTCAGCAATGCTATAGGCTGATCCATGCCATGTTACATTTGATTGATCTTGAAAAATATTCAAATTTTTAAATATTGGATTTATTATCATGAGCTATAAGCCATAATCATCGAAATTAACACAAAAAACTTAATATTTCACTTTACATAAAATTACATATTACTTTTTTAAAAGTAAACTACAAAAGAAAATGACCTTTTCTCAATATTCAAGCTCGTTATGATTTGAGAGGTAGGAAAGTTGCTCTTCTGCAAACAGTTTTGAGGCATTGCAAACAAAAGTTCAGGAATACTGATTTACCTCCACTGTGTGTAAGGTTTTCATCAGAATTGAGGTTGTTGAGTAAAGAGCCAGTTTTATCAAATGCACCAATAAAAGCATTCAGTCTGTCTAAAAAAATTCTAAAACCTTGTTAGATTCCTTTGTGCTGTAATTGTTTCCATATACATTCATTGTTGCGTGTCAAGGTCAAAATGGAAAAGCATG
This sequence comes from Clarias pachynema, assembly GCA_030014365.1. Lineage (NCBI taxonomy): Eukaryota > Metazoa > Chordata > Actinopteri > Siluriformes > Clariidae > Clarias > Clarias pachynema. The sequence goes on along the minus strand of JAQMYL010000037.1, from coordinate 15,209,351 downwards.
CTAACTGTTGTCAGCATATAGCACATATGTGGTGTTCATAATCTTGTTTTCTCCTGTTCAGGGGACACTGCCTGGTTGCTGTACGATACCTACGGCTTCCCTCTGGACCTGACTGTCCTCATTGCAGAGGAGAAAGGCATGGGAGTAGACCTAGCTGCATTTGAGGAGGAGAAGAAAGCTGCTCAGGTGGGAGAGCTGAACTTACTTTTTGGTTCTAAAAAGAAACATGAGATCCGAGTTGGATGGATCCTGTTCGAATCACAATGGCTTCTCATAACTTAGATCTGTACAGTTTAAGCAATAAATGTTAAACAGAAATCTTACACTGAGTATACACACACAGTCACCACAGCCAGAGACAGTCTGTAAGGACTGGATTACTAAGTCAGCAGGTCTCTCTTCATGTGCTGTTAGCTGAAGTCACAAGGCAAAGGTGCTGGAGATGTGGACCACATCATGCTGGACATCTATGCCATTGAGGAGCTGAGGAACAAAGCAGTCCCTGCCACCGACGACACCCTGAAATACCGCTACACCTCTGATGACAACGGCAACTACGGTGACTGACATTTGCCACACGTTAGTTTGTATGTTCTGTATACGTAGAGTCGTGTTGTAAACGAGTGCGCTTGTGTGTGCAGAGTTTGAGCAGGCTGTGGGCACAGTGCTTGCTCTGAGGCGTGACCGTGCATTCGTCGATGAGGTGAGCACGGGGCAGGAGTGTGGTGTGGTGCTCGACCAGACGTCTTTCTATGCTGAGCAGGGAGGTCAGACCTTCGATGATGGATACATGCTGCGTGAGAACGACTCCACAGAAGATGTAAGAGATGTGGGGAAAGACAGAGGGGAGTGTTTTAATAAGGAAATAAATCAGTTGTTCCTTTAACTCACTTTAAGATATACTCTGCATTTTGATTGTCTCAGAGGATGGAGTTCACGGTGAAGAACACTCAGGTCCGTGGTGGATATGTGCTGCATGTTGGAACGGTGTATGGTACGCTGAAGGTTGGGGACCGTCTCACTCTGCATGTTGATGAGGTAAGAGAGATCTATTAAATCATTTTATTCCTGCATTTATTTATATAGATCATTATCATAGTTTTAGGTCTAGACATAGTTTTAATATAGTTTGTCTCTTAAAATCCTTTGAGATTTTCTGTGCACGTTTATAAAAAATAAAAAAAGATAATTGGCCAACCGAGGAACCTTTTAAAACTTTAAATTAATGTTAAAACTTTAGATTAACACTGTTAAATAAGTTGAAATGAAATCCTAGTCCTCAAAGCAACAAAAATATGGCAAGATAATGTTATTGGAAGCATTAAATTAAAGCATTAGCTCTAGTTTACTTACTAATGTTTTTACCCAAGTCCTAAAAAGTGGCTTGAGGGTTTTCCCTAACAACTTTAGAAGTGCAAAAATGTTGCATTTGGCACATATAGAGGTAACAAAGCATTTACTTGTACTGTTTTTTTATTTGTGCATATTGTCACATGTTTTTTTTTGTTTGTTTGTTTGTTTTGTGTTTTTTATTTTTTTATTTTTTATAAATTTAGTCTGTCCAATTCTTTTTCCCCGATTTTCTCCCCAATCTAGTCGTGTCCAATTCCCTCCCGTCACTAGGGGGTTCCCACATTAAGGCTACTTACTACCATTCTGCCAGGAGGGCCGGGGGCTGTCACGCGTTTCCTCCGAACCACGTGACACCAGTGTTACTTCTTCCACCCCAAACCTTCTGTTTGTGCTAAACCCTCCTATTGTATTTTTAGTCAGATTTGACAGATTTCTAAGTTTTCACTCTAAAAATACAATTCTTTTAATTTGACCACATAGTGCATCTGAACACACAAAATAGTTATTTTTTTCTGTTAAACTTTTGTACATGTATGGTGTTCCTAGTCAAAGTTATTCATTAGTCATTAAAATTGAACATGTTAGAGTACAAATATATGCACTACAAGTGTAAATGTAATTCCGGTCTATGACAATTCATCAGATGCTCACAGTTTTGACTCATACGCTCACACACATGTACATAAAGGTTTAACGTTTTTGAGGCATTGTAAATATGTATGTGGATTTCTAGTCAGCTATAATGGGGTGTTCAACACAACTGGGAACTCGAAAGTAATTCATTTATACTGAACATATAATAGGAGATTTAAACAGGTACCAATTCGTGCAACAACTGGAGCAGGTTTCCAGCTTTTCTGATAATGTTTCAGTGGATTGTGCTTTTTTTTTTTTCTTCTAGTAAGACTATTATAACATCATCACCTTTCTCTGCTCTTGGGCTCCTTCAGGCTCGCCGGAGGCCCATCATGAGTAACCACACTTCCACCCACATCCTGAACTTTGCCTTGAGGTCCGTGCTTGGTGAAGCAGATCAGCGCGGTTCCCTTGTGGCACCAGACCGTCTGCGCTTTGACTTCACTGCCAAGGGTGCAATGAGCACAGACGAAGTGCACCGGACTGAGGACATCGCCAGTGCAATGATAAAGGATGCCAAGGTAATACAATACTGTTAGATAGAGCTTTACGCATTATTTAAAATTTTGAAAACTTCAAAACCCACGTTCCTTTCAGATAATTAATTGCTTTATTTTATGTACATAATTAGATGTACAAATAATAAAGCAACTAGTGTTTTTGTTACTCAGTATCAGAGCCTTGCTTCACATCTCATTATCACTATCTTAACATATTAAACATTGTAAACACATTGCCTTCTCTATAGCCAGTGTATGCCAAGGACGCCTCACTTGCAGCTGCCAAAGCCATTCAGGGCCTGCGTGCTGTCTTTGACGAGACATATCCAGACCCTGTAAGAGTCGTGTCCATTGGCATCCCTGTGGAGGATCTACTGGCTGACCCGAACAGCACTGCAGGCGCTCTCACCTCCATTGAGTTTTGTGGTGGAACGTAAGTTTTAAACACCATTCTGTTAGTGATAATTCCTCTCGGAGGGCTGATTGTAAATACGTAGATTTGTGGTTGCCACAAGTTGAAATTTTTTACATAAAACTGAGGCATTTAGTGTTTAGCGATAATCATTCATTACTTTGTTCATTGGTAGCATGCAAGATAGTTTTAATGAACTGTGAATGATGTATTTTGACGGGTTTGGCTACTGTGACAAAAATTGTTGGGAATTTGATGATGATTGAGTTATTGGCACTATGTCTAAACGTTGACACTCGGGATATGTGTTGGATGTCAGGCCCAGGAGCTGCAGTTCACATTTCAGCTCATCTCAGAGATGTTCATTAGGGATGAAGTGCATGTTTTCATTAACCCACATTGCCATGCTGGAACATGTTTTGGCCTCTTAGTTCCAATAAGGGGAAAATGTATTTCTACAGCATGTAAAAATTCTGTAGACAATTGCATGCTTTCATATTTATTGCAATAGTTTGGGAGGGGGAAAGGCGTTACATATTGGTGTAATGGGCAAGTGTTCTCAAACTTTTGGCCATATTGTTTATCTGTCTACGGGAAACATGTATACTTTGTATGTATATTCTCTATAACAGCATGTTATTCACTTCATATAACACATGGGAGAAGTTAAATACTTGGTAAAAGTGCTTGGAAATTATTATTTTTTTAAATCACTCTACTGTGTCCGTCAAATGCGCTGCTGGGATTATGATGAGTTGTGTAAAAAGTCTCCATGCTAGAGACATGGTGTGATCACAGAGATCCCAGTCCAGGTCAAATTGACCCAATGACAACATGGAGAACTTGGTTAAAGAGCTGAACCTTAACCTATATGTGTTATCTCAGGCATCTGCAGAACTCGAGTCACGCTGCCCCGTTTGTGATCGTGTCTGAAGAGGCCATTGCTAAGGGGATCAGGCGAATTGTGGCTGTGACTGGAGCAGAAGCTCAGAAGGTGATCACTCAACTCTCACACATGATTACGAACTACAGTGCACACAGTATTGCAGATTGTATTTTACATTCAGACAGTATTCATTGCACTGCTTTGTGAGAACCTGTTTGTAATGGCAACTTGATAATCTAAAATATAATAATCTGAATGCTGCATATTGTAGCAGCATAAAATGCATATGCTGATGATATAAGTCATGTGTTAATAGGCCCAGAGGAAAGCTGATGCTCTGCATCAGTCCCTGTCTGCCATGGCTACAAAAGTGAAAGCTCAGACTGCTCCCAATAAGGACATCCAAAAGGAAATCGCCGACCTTAATGAGGTGAGCTTCACGGTTAGCTCGTGGTTGTACACATCTTGTCCACAATGTTAAATGGATCATGTTCATTTAAACATATATTTGTGATGTTCCAGTCCTTAGGAACTGCAGTGATCTCACAGTGGCAGAAAGACGAGATGAGGGAGACTCTGAAGGGCTTGAAGAAGATCATGGATGACCTGGACCGTAGCAGCAAAGCTGATGTGCAGAAGAGGGTGAGAGTAACACTTACAAGCATATAATGAGGGTTTCTTGCCAATTTCAATTCCAATCTTAGTGATGACTCAGCATTTTCCTCAGCTTTTTACAGAAAAGTGTAGATCTGGCATTACATGGGCCATTGTGATGGCTCTTTAAGTAGTCTGGACCTTGTAATGTGCTTTTATGGACAGGTTCATATCTGTTATAGCAGTAATTTTTATTTTTATTTTTTTTTTGCCATTTGCACTCTGTACACCACCACATGAAAATGAAACACTCAGGATGTGCGCAAAGTCAAGACATTCAGGTTTAATTTGAGGGGTTTGACACAGGTGTGACATTAACTATTCAGGAACGATCTTTTCATACACGCATGCTCCATAAATAATGGAACAGACTATATAATTTTAAAGTTTGTATTACAAACATAAGGCTTGCCTAGAAGTCTGGAAATCATGGACAATCATGGACCAAATGCTGTGTTTACTCCCTTGAGATTCTTCCGCTCCTGCTTGTTTGTGGGTCTTTCTACCTTCTGTCTTGTGTTCGTTAAGTGAAAAGCGTACTTTTTTTGGTTGAGTAGTAATAGTAGACAAATCTTTTTATTGAATTTTCCATAACTTGCAGAACAATTGCATCAAACATTATTAGTATTATTATAGGGAAAAATGCACAAATAATAATTAAAAACAACTACTTACACATCGAAACACTAAGAAAAAAAGGGGGTGGGGGGTCTTTTCGGTTGAGAGCAGGTGATTGACTTTGCAAGTAAAGTATATCCCATTTCTTTGCCTTGAGTTTCAGGTCACTATCCATCTTCAATATTAACTGGCGTCCTATTGGTTTTGGCTGAATCTGAGCAGAGAGTATAACTGTATACACTTGAGAATTCATCCTGCTACTTTATATCGTTCTTACTCAGTAGTCAGGTCATCAATGAATCAGTGACCCGTTTCCACTAGCAGATATACATGCCCATGACATTACACTGCCTCCACTGTGTTTGCCAGATGGTGTGGTATGCTTCGGATCATGAGCTGTTGTTACTTTCCCTTTCTGTACTTCATTCCCTTCCCATCATTCCGGTACAAGTTTAATCTTGGTTTCATCAGTCTAAAAAACTTGTTCCAGATCTGGCTTTTTAGGTGGTTTCTGGCAAAGTCTAATCTGGCCTTTCTGCTCTTGACTGTGACCAGTGGTTTGCAACTTGTTGTGAAGCCTTGAACCTTTCTGCCATTTGTTCCATTTGAGCTAGTGGCTTAGTGGTCAAGGTGTTGGACAGTGTGGTGGAGTCGAGGCCAAATGCCTTAAAAAATTTTGTTACGTTTGAACACTGACAAACCGAGGCAAAGAATGAAGCGTAACCACTGCAGAAATTTGGTGTCATCTAAATATTTGGACTGCTGGTTGGGATAAAATATAACTTTAAATTAGTAATTAAACCCTGATTCTATCTACACTTCCACAAAAAATAGTTCTCTTTTCTGCATGTACTTCTGATTAACAAATGAATTAGGTTCACAGGTACATTTTACATGCGTTTTATATCGTTTTATATGATTTTGCTATTTTGTTTTTGTTTAATAATGTGCAATATGAAACCCAGTCAAACCAGTATAAAAATTAAAGTAATATAACCTGATTTAAAGTAAGCAAATTAATTAATGGGTGTGAATGTGTGTTTTGTGTGTCGCTCTGAATTTGCTGCCACTAGATCACTGACATCTTTATTGGGACAGAGAGTGTAACATTAGCGGTCATTCAAATGAATCAGTCCCGTGGTGGCTTTTCAAGGACATTGCCATCTAAAGCTTTCTCTTTCCTGGTCTTACTGTATATAAACTAAATTAGGGTTTCCAGTTAGGAAAAGCCTGCAGGGGAAACCAGCCAAATGTCCCCAAGTAGCCAAAACACTTTGCATGGTAATGAAATCTAGGCTACATTGATGGAGATAATGTTGCTGATTATAATATGCTGATTATAGAAAATTTTAAAAAACATTGAATTGTGGTGCATCGAAAATTGAGCTTGGAATATTTAAATCCTATTCAAATCACAAATAAAATCTGAGCGCCACCCTACCTACAACCGTTGGAGACTTGCAAAACCTCAAGGTGCGTCATAGTCGAGGCTGTGCTCCAACCCCAGCTGGGATATATAGCAGAATGCTTGTAATATGTATATATGCGTGTTTGTATAATAATAAATACATGCATGCTTTCTTTCTCCTGCCTGTCTTTAGGTCCTGGAGAAGACGAAAGAGGTCATCGACAGCCACCCCAACCAGCCTCTTCTCGTCATGGAGATGGAGAGTGGAGCTAGCGCAAAGGTGCCGTCTTGCTTGTCTGCTTACAATTATTCATGTGCAGGATTTTGTTATAGCGAGTGTCTTCTATAAATATATGATCGTTTTATAGTGTACTGAAAAGATCTTGAGTTGTAGAAGTGTGTTCACTGTTTTTCTGGCTCTGAATATTATATAGGCATTGAATGAGTCCCTGAAGCTGCTGAAGACTCAGTCCCCTCAGACCGCTGCCATGCTTTTTACTGTGGATAATGAAGCTGGCAAGATTATCTGCCTCTGCCAAGTGCCACAGGTAAACTATATCGACCTGCTGCACAAGTTGAGAAAGCCTTTCATAATGACACGGTCATCTGTTAGATTGGACCTGGGGCCAAATACCATCAGAGCTATGCTGCCTCTACTTTCCTGTTTTATATATATATATATATATATATA
>JAQMYL010000037.1:15149460-15169813 GCA_030014365.1 Clarias pachynema | reverse complement strand
TGGTGGATTTGGCACTGAGGCAGAGATTAAACTATTGCACTTGCGGGACCTACCTGAACATTTTGGTATAAACTTCACCCTGAATTTTGCACACACCCCGACTAAACTAATATTGAATTGTTCGGGTCTCCCAAGTGCAAAGGAATGAAAATACGTCCTGGGGAGGGGAAACCCGTACCGAATCACTTTGGTCCCCTGACTCCTAGCTTGCTCATTTTTGGTCAAATCAGAAAACAAGACATGGCATGTTGAAGGACTCTAAAGACTTTGGTAAAAACCATGTTGAACGAAAACAATTCACCTCTTTAAAAGGACAAAATAGGCCTGAAATCACTGCTAAATCACTCCATAGACTCTAATAGGGTTTGTAGAGCAGGGAGCGCTTTTGGACCACTTTAGAAAAACAGCAATCCTGCGCTCAGTATTTTTGAAATACACACATGGAACTTGACAACTTCAAAGCCTCAATCCAGGAACCCACTCTCTAGCAAGCCACATCCCCTTGACACAGAGACGCACACACACACCCTCCCTGGAATCATAGCTAGTGCACGGACTCATATTTTAGTAAAGTATGCAAAAGAAACAAATCGTTTTCAGCATTTTGCGCAGGAAAAGCGGCGTGCTATTATGCCCCTATGTCACACTTTCTCCAGCAATTGTGTCCAGTTTAGCAATCTCATTTTCCCCACTATGTAGATTTAATATGTGTATAAAATGATGTGTAAGTGGATGTAGGACAAATAGTGTCCATATTGACCATAATACGAATTATGGGGAGCTAAGGGGAGCTCAGCTCTCCTGGAAACAACAATAATAGTATAAATACGTATATTTTTGTGTATTTATTCGATCATTACATAGCGTTTTTCCAAGCATCTATCTCCACTAATGTTACTGACAATATTAACAGCCTGCAGTAGTAATAGCAGAGGCGGATTTGAGGGGGCAGAGAAAAAAAAAAAAAGAGCAACTCTGTACATTAATGTAATTAGTGAAATCAATCACATTATGAAATGCCACCAAATAAACCTAATTTCGCAGCCATATTTCATTCTTTTGTTTTTGTATGATATCATTAAGTATGATATATAACCATTCTACGCACCTTCAAGTTGAAACAGCTTAGTCTTGACTCTTAATTAGGAGTGGATAATAGACTGATGCTTGAATCAAAATAAGAAATGGTCAAAGCCATTACGTGCCCAGTTTAAAAAAGAGGGGGAAAAACGGAAAAAACTGACATAATACAAAGGTATCCATAGGTAGTATAACACTTACTGTATGTTTGTTAACCTGCGGGAATCTTGTTATATAGTTGCAAATGTTATGACCATTTATTTGTTATAGTCTATACCGCTTTATCCTGTATTCAGGGTCGCGGGGAGTTCTCGAGCCTACCCCAGGAGACTTTGTGCATGACGTGGGGTACACCCAGGATGAGGTGTCAATCCATCTCAGGGCACACACATACACACACTCATTCACACACTATGAGTAATTTGAGAACGGCAATTAGCCAAAATCTGCATGTCTTTAGACTGTGGGAGGAAACCGGAGGAAACCCACCAAGCACAAGGAAAACATGCAAACTCCATGCACACAGACCTGAGGTGGAAATCGAACCCGCACCCTGGAGGACAGTGCTAACAAGTAAACCAATTTATTCCCCCCCAATTTTCTTTTTTTTTTCTCCCCAGGGAGCTGAAGCGGTGATGGCCATATAGACCTGAACCAGCACTGAGTAATAGCAGAATGGTTTTCATTGTATCCCTGTTATTGTCTGTGCTGTCTCACATGTATGCCAAGTGCAAGAAACCACTGGGGAATTCACGCCCTGCTATTAATTCAAATTATACAAGTCAGGGAATCTTTTCACTTGACACATAAAACTGAGTTAGCGTAATTAAAAAAAAAAAAAAAAAAGTAAAACTTCAAGCTTCCTTTTTCCTTCCAAATTTTCACACTGGACTAGATTCTACATACATCCTACCTGCAGTTTTTGTTCAACATACTGTATACATTTGTCCTAATTCCTTCACACTATTTCTACTGTCCTCCTTTTCTTTTTCTTGTCTTTGGAGAATTCCCCATCTTCACTTGTCATGACAAGTTAACCTGAAGGTGCTGCAAAGCCTCGCGTTCGTCAGTCTCTTTTTTTTGTTCACCATTGTTTTGGTCGCCACCTTTGTGTAGCGCTCTACAGTATGTTGCTGCACAAGTTGCGTACCCGCCCCCCCCCTTTTTCCTGCCTGTAATTGAAGTCTACAATGTGATGGTTTATGCATCTGGGTAGGGAGATACATGAATAAATTATTAATAGCATAAATTAAATAGGATCACGTGTACGAGAGCGTGTGTGTCTGGAAACTAAAGGCTGGAGTGAGTGTGTGCATGCAGGTGTGTGTAGCTGGCAAGTGTCAGATAACCACCTGTATAATATAGTTTTGTGTAAAATCATACCGTTCAACTGGTTACAAGTAATTTGCTGTTGAAACAGAGATGTATACTGTACAACACACACAACAATATTATTATTATTATTATTATTAATAATAATAATAATTACATAAATTACAAGTCTTGTTTCAGTTGGCTTCCTTGAAAAAATGCCCTATTCCACTGGCTGGAGTATAAGGTAAGAAAAATGATCAATATGTGTCATGGTTCAGTATAGTATGGACTCCACTGGTCATTTAATATGCATTTATAAAAAGACTACCTTACAGACAAACGTGAATAAACAAAGCCCAGGGCCCTATACTGTACGTCCGATGAGCGCTGTAAAGCTACCGCGATCTACTGTATGCAATACATTTTAATTTTATATTTTAGTGCAATAATAACCATGGCTACAATTTGACATTTAAATGTATGCAATGCTGTGCTGTATATTGTCTGGATATTTCCGGTTGCAATTTGCCTGCAACATTCTAGGTCCCTTCTGAACAATGGTACAGCACAAACATTGTTCTCTTGAACAGTGCACAACTGTCAGGGACTGAGAAACCAACTCATTCTGCTCTTTTTTGGTGCCTGGCTCTACATAAAATAGGTAAAAAAGCAGTGGTTCTGGCAGGTTGGGCTTTGTCCGATGAGTACTCTGTATTTAACCTGTATTAGGTTGTCTCTTGAACCCTTTTCCACGCTATTTGCTATTACAGGCAGCTTCACTAATCTGTATATCATTCATTACTCTGCCGCAGTTTCTCCCAACTAAGGTCTCTCACTCTGTCTTCCTGCAATAGAGATTCTCACAACCCCCAAAAGAGTAGGGCAAAGTGCCAAGGCTTGTCTCAGAGCCCATTGATCGAAAGGAAATCAGGGGACACCAGAGCATCCAAAAGCAGTCCCATTCCACACACTCATCGTAAAACATATTACCCTCCACAGCAGGGCTTTTCAAACTTAATATTGAAAGGTCCACGTGTGCTTTCTATTCAAGGTCGAAAGTCTGGACCAATTGGTGATGAGCAAATAACTTGCGTATAACTTACAAGCAATGTACATTCACATTAAGGCAGTCTGAGACAAAATACATTAAACCAAAAAAACCTTTTAAACCAAAGCAACTCTAACTTTAAAGCAACATGCAAAGTTTCAAAAAAACGTACAAGTTACAAGTAAAAGTTACACGTTGCCCTAAGGGGGAGAGATTACTGCTGCGACCATGTTTGGGTGCACCCCATCCTTCATGCATGAAGAAAACAGAGAATTTCACCAGCTGATCCAGGAAGACAGAAATAGTGAAGTTGATTGGTTGGTTCTTGTCAATTGGTCTCGAAGAGATTTTTTCATCTGGCTGTGCCGTGTTTAATATAGCAAAACTGAGCAGGCAAAGCGCCTACTGTAGTGAACGGCTCAGTCATAATACACAGCAGCGTAGTCTGAGAAATGGCACTGTCCGCATTCAATTAGCTCGAAAAAAGGTGTGGTCGATAGACGGCAGCACTGACCTTTTCTTTTAGTGGTGTACACAGGGGACGTGATGTACAATGACAAAAGAAGCCGATATCTTGCTTGTCTGTGTCCACAGGAGAAGTGCGACACTCGATCTCTGTTTCGTTAAACATCATACGCTCGCCGACTGTTATCGTTGCCTTGACAACAACATTAAAGAATTTAAATTATTTTGTTTCGCCTTAATCTCGGGACAGGTTCACTGTAATAATCTTCAAACCGATTACAAAACTAACAGTTTATGGATAAATAGAACACATGGGCTTTTATTTAAAGTGGGAAACACACTGAATTATTGCGTTTCTAATACAAGGTGTGGGTTGGGTTCGGACTGAATTGCCGTACGGTCCGGATTCGGACCAGAGTCCTGATTTTGAGAAGCCCTGCTCTATAGCATATGAACTGGAATGGATGAGTGTGAAGAGAATTCATGCTTTTAGTGTGAGCTGTTCCAGTTTATCCAACAATTCTCAGGAAGCAGAAACAACTACTGACAGGAACGAAATTAAATATTTATTTAATTTACAGAATTGTAGTAAATTATATGAAATAGCTGTACTGTTCTTGTCCTATATTCGTAATCAGTGTTGGGAGACGTTACTTTTTAAAGTAACTAGTTACATTATAAAATTATTGTCATTAAAAAGTAATCAGTTACATTACAGCGTTATTTTCTGATAAAAGTAACTAGTTCGAGTACTGTTCCATTGCAGAAAATGAAAACTCCTTTGTGATTCCTCATGCATGTTGTTTTAGTCAAGACCTTTATAATTATTCTACCATCATCACTCAGTGAAGTTTGGCCCATAATCTGTTAACTACTAATACCCCTATGTCACCTACGCGGTTTCGCACGGTTGCTGTAAGTACGGTTCATCATGATTCACCGCGAGTTTTGGCGCTGAGATTAGGTTTCCATCTTTGCGTGCGTCGGTCCTCGCATAGTCAAACCGCATAGGCGAGATAGGGGTATAACAGCAGGAATAACAGAGGGGGACAGGGCTTGTAGGACGACTTTCTCACACACACACGCACACACTAACGGATTGGGAATGACTGCTGTCTGGCTGACGGATTACATAAATTGTCGGAATAACGGATTACATTTTTGAAAATGTAACTAAAAGACTTGAGTACTTAAATGGCGGACCTAACGCGTTAGATTACTCGTTACATCAAAAAGTAATCCAAGTACTCTACACCACCCAACACTGTTCGTAATCACTTAATCACATACTAGTAAAAACTCGTCCCCTGTGTTTGAAAAAATCTCCAGATTTTGCAAACAATACAAATGCATTCCTGGTAAAAAAAACTAAATCCTTGATCATCATCACCACCATACTTTTATGACATGAGCATTTTTGCCAGGAGACAGTACACCATCTGTTTGGGTTTCAGCTGCCAGTCCAGGTGGATAGTAGTCTATAGAATGTGCATCACACACACACACACACACACTTTAATATATTTCTCCAAAGCATGCGGCTTTGTAAAAGACATTCCAAGATGCATATCAAACTGAATTTGCAGCTGTTAAACCACTTTTATATAACATGCACTGATTTGGGCCCAAGCTTCTTAATCTGAGAAAAATACAAATGGATCTCTGTTACAGCTTGAGTTGGACCACAATGTAAGCGAGTCTATTTGAATCTGTTCTATGAGCACTCCAATGCAAAGTAACCTATTTATAAGCTCTTGAATAGGGCAGGCTTCTAGACAGCAGGCTGCGGTTGTAAAGAACGTTAACCCAGTTACATCTGCAGGACTTCTGTTTGCCACATTCTACTCCCTAGGTCCTGCGTTAGCCTAGTTACAAAAAGAGTTGTTGAACCGCCAACAAATAAAGCTGGCAGCTTACAGTATCACTTTGAATCACATTTTCTATTTTCTCCTTCTAGTAGCATTTTTTTTTTTTCATTAAATGTAACTCTAGATGCATACAGCAGCCAGAGATTTCTATTCATTGTACTGATTTATTCATAACAAGGTTTCGGTGCAGTGCCACACTACATGTGCTGTGCATAATTCACCAGCATTACGGCAGGAAATAGATGATCCTCTATTACGTCCTGCATTTACGGGTCAGCAGAAGCGCAGAGCCGCAAAAACAGAATGGGGTTTGACTACACGTGCCTGGAAAAGCATCTCATTTATCATAACAAAGTGTGGCCATCTCTTAAATAATGCAATTAATCCCAAAAGCGATTTCCCACGTCACTTTACATCATTGAGAGGGGGTGTTATCTAATTAGCTAAAGACAAATATGTGTCAAGTAAAATCAATGGCAATTCATCTCCAGAATACAGACATGCTGTGTGAGCACTGTCGGTTAGTTGGGGTGCACTTTCTGTTTCAAATGAGCCACATCCCCATGCCATAATTTTCTCTCATCGGGGATTGTGTTCAAATGTCTTGTTTTTTAATCACGTATTGCATTTTCATAGCATTAGTTACTTCACAGCCACACAGCAATGTAAGAAGGACTTGATAGAGAATGGCATACTCAGAGCATTTTAACTGAAAATATGAACAGACCACTAGGATTAGAATGCTTCAGCATCACAGATGTTAAGGTACATGTCTAACCCTATAAAGACCATTATAATTTGTGCCACATCATTACCGGTATTTTTTATTGTAAATTAAATTTAATATACCGCAATGGCTTTTGACATAAATATATTCAACCAGAAATATTGCACTCAAGTTTATAATTAATTATTTGTCTGTTTATGTCTACGTTGTCATACTGAATAAAGCATATTCAATTGCTCTTATTTCCCATAGCATGATTTATTCTCATCATTAAAGTTAAACTAAGAAGAATTTTCCACTTTAAAAGATAGGCAATAGTAATGGTGCCTATGGAATGTTCCCAAAAAATGCATGTTTGTATAGGCAGGATATGTGCGGGGATAAGTGGGACTGGTGTATATGTGAAAATGGGGCATATACTGTACACGCGGATCTGAGACTGTGTGTCGAGTATGTGGAAGTGGGAGGGAGGTAGGGATCATTGTTAATATCAGTATACATTAACCTATTTCACTGAGAGGCCCTGAAATAGCACAGCACAAGTGTTTGTTAAAAAAAAAAAAAAAAAAAAAAAAAGGAAAAAATCTCAGAAGTATTGGTGCTTTTCCAGCTTTCCAACACAAATTATTGGCACACTTGTTTATTTCAGTTATTTAAAAGATTTAACCTTTATAGTAGTCTTATTCTTGTGTATTTAACTCATTGACAGTTAATTCATATTACACGGCTGAACTATCTTCCACCCATTTCCTCTTTGTTGCACCATTTGAGAACTCCTGGCTAAACAAATGTAATAAAAACATAAAAAAAGAAAAAGAAAACACTTACATTTTTAAGATTAAAATAAAACTACAATTATGAAAAAGGAAAAACAATAACAATAAAAAGTCATATATAAATGACATACTGTATGTGGCTGCATTTCCAATCTGGAGAGCAGAACAAATTCCTGTTTTTTTTTTTTTTTTTTCAGACACCCAGCCCTCAACGCCACTGTGTCACTAGGGAGCCCGCTATAGAATCACATCAAATGGTTTCCAGATATCATGGGAATATGGGTTCTCTCACTGTACCTGTATTTAAATACAAATTAGTGAATTTGTCTGGAGTAAAGCTGTATCTACTGGGAGTCAGAAAAGTCTCAACACATAGGGGAACTTACCACTTGAGACATCGTCCCAATCTTCTTTTGCCAAAGACATTCTTAAAGCCAATCTGTATATAAATAAATAAATAACGAACGAGACTTTTGGACAATGATGACAAACAGGAGCATTAGACTTTTAAAGGAAGCCTGGACTGGAAAATTAGCTTTAATAGGCTGGGAAGATAAGGGAGAATGTGACATACAGTACATTGGTGTGAATGTAACTTACTGGATTCCAACAGCTGTTAAACAACAACAAAAAAAGAAGACTTCTGGACAATTTTGGGACGCCTTGTATATCAAAAATAAAATGAACGTAGGAAAAGTACTGAGAGAGAAAGAGATGATCATCTCAGAAAAATGGAAAAATGGGGGGGGGGGGATGCTTTTAACTGTAACTTTAACTGGCTGGTACCATTAAGAGTGCTTAAAGGGATGGGATGGGAATCACCAGGGACAATCCGATTCGGTATTATCACGATACCTACTGTAGGTGGCAAGTTTAGAGACCTAGGAATAGTTTAGAGAGCACCTCTTGTAACATTATTAAGGAACTGCAACATTTTACTACCTCAAATGCAAACATACTTAAATTAACAAATAATAATTAAAAAAAATTTTAAACGATTTTGGAGCCAGTGTGGCGATACATGAATTGCCACACAAAAGAATCGAGATACATCACTGACTTGATTTGCCTAAGTTTAACCTAGACACTCAAGCAGTCCAAAGACATTCAGATTAGGCAAAATGGCAAATTGCCAGTAGTGTGTGTGTGTGTGTGTGTGTGTGTGTGTGTGTATGTAGGAAATGTGAGCTTGTGAATGTTGACCAGAGGTCCTACCACGGTTGTACAAAATGGGAATAAATACAATGGTCCCCATTGCCCTCCACAGTCCCTACTTAAACTAGGGAGATTTTATATATATATATATATATATATATATAAATCTACAGTTTCTACAAACACAAACTGGACTGCATGGAATCATGCATGATTTCTCTCAGGTTTATAGCAGTGTTACAGGTTGTGAGCGAGTGAGTGACGTAGATTAGGAATTATTAAGTGTCTGGTAAAAGAATATCATGGAAGACCCCCTGCACTTCAAACCCACCATGCGCTCGTGCAGCACCGCTGTCTCTTAGCAACGCGAGCTCAGGGCGGAAGCAGCGGGCACATCAATCAGGCGGGTGGACTACAAAGAGGGGGCAAACCAAAAGGAATAACACACACACACACTTACACACACACAAAAGTAACTATATAATCTATGCCATAACCACTGCATGAGTGTTAAAGTAACGTCAGGTGCGCGAGACTTTATTAGAACGGAAATAACAGCAATTGCATTGAGACACGTGCACAATTCCACTATTAAGTACCATAGCTGCAGAAAACTACGAGTAGGATCATACCTTGCAATTCGACTCAAGCATGCATCTTCATCCCCTTTTTCTTCAGACTGACAGACACCCCGCTAATGCTGAGCTTCGGCTGAAAAATCAGCGTTAAACCATCTCGTGTCTTTCCTCCATCAGGCTCCCCTTTGAGCCGGGAGACGAGGCTAACGCGCTGCAGAATGAATATTCACATGCAGCCTCACATGCTAGTCCATGTTACAGCTCTGTCCAGATGTGCTGCGGAATTTGGCGCTCTTTCCTCACGTGCAAATCTAACGCTGCTCGTGCCTGCTTTAAACCCAGCCTCGAGCTCCTGTACAGAGAGGAATCTGTCCACCTGGAGGTTTCTTTCAGGCAGGACCGCTTCGCATTAGAGCATCCCCGAAAAAAAAGGCACTCCTGCCACCAGCATTCCCTAAGCTGACCAAACAGGCTGAGGGGAAATGTAGTTCTGGACTGCTGGAGCCACCAGCAGGTTCTGCAAAACACATAACCAGTAAACACGAAAAAATACAGATGCATAAAATGAAATAAGATTTATACATGAACAATATTGCATTTTGGAAATGGTGCATACTTTACAAAGATTTACACTTGCTTCATTTTGAAACATCGTTTCCCATGATGCATTGCGCTCTTTACAGACGGTTATTGAGTAGGGTGACGGAGCAGGGATATATATATATATATATATATATATATTTTTTTATTTTTTATTTTTTTTTTATTATTTTTATAGATTCATATTTAGAAGCACAAACAGTGTTGTACCATAGCCATCGTTACACAGCAGCGATTTTTAAAGCGGGAAATGATTTAAAAATATTTTACATTTTAAAAAAAGAATTTAATTACGCACTTCTGT
The DNA here is from genome assembly GCA_030014365.1 of Clarias pachynema. Classification (NCBI taxonomy): domain Eukaryota; kingdom Metazoa; phylum Chordata; class Actinopteri; order Siluriformes; family Clariidae; genus Clarias; species Clarias pachynema. The sequence goes on along the minus strand of JAQMYL010000037.1, from coordinate 15,159,898 downwards.
GCAAAGATCACAGCCTTCAGGTTATAACGCGATAAAACCTGAGTGCATTTACACCAGGGGTCTTACATTCAGAAAGACATGACTAAATAAATTTTGTTGTTGGCTGTCACCCTCCCATCCTCATCTGAATTCCAGCATGACGAGGTGACGTGAATTATTCACATTAAGGATACAATGGCGCCATCGTGTGGATGAAATAGTAATGTGCACCGCTACTGAAATCAGGGCGTCCCCAATCTCCCCCCCCCCCCACCACCAAAAAAAAATTTTTTTTGCATAATTTGAAATATAAATATTTGAGTAACTACATGTCGTATGCAAACGAAATTAAATAGGCTTCATGTTGAAAAAAAAATAAACAACTTAATTATCACGACACACGTCCAGTCGGCGAGTCCCTCGTGTGCTCAGCTGTGGCATGGGGATTTTCTTCCCCCTAAATGAGAACATTATACTTGTGGACTTTGCAATTCGTATGAAATGTGGCCTAATCACTGAAAACAAGACGCTTTTCGAACTTCTCATCTTCAAGTTCCTGTTGCAAGATTTGTTTAAGCTGAATAGTATCTGGCACATAACTCCACATAACTTCCCATCTATTGAACATTTCGATTGAATTCATAGCACAATGTTCAGTTTTCATAGTGTATGTCCTATTTTTTGTAGTAACCCATGCTGTGACCACCATCTGAACCTGGCTTCAGTCCTCTTTCTTCTTCTGTACCTCCAAAGTCATCCCAAAGACCACCATCTAATGCTGACTAGCCCCTGCAACCACCATACAGTGTCAGATCTCCTTCATACTGCATCTCCTACACAGCAGATAGTCCACCTGAGTACATCTTCCACCATTTTTACATCACCCTGTGTGCCTCTTTCTTCTTAAAATATGTATTCACCACTTCCATTTCCATCCTTTTTACAAAATCTACAATAATCTGTCCTTCCATATTTCTCTTCTGGACTCCATACCTACCCCATCACCTCTGTTCCCTTCTCCTACATGACCATTAAAGTTATCTCTAGTCACAAATCTTTTGTCTTTGGGGACACTTACTACCACTTTGTCTAACTCACTCCATAAATCTTCCTTATCCTTCACATCACATCCTACCTGTGGAATGTATGCACTGATGACATTTATCATTAGCCCTTCCACTTTCAGTTTTACACTCATCACTCTATCAGACCTTTTCCTCATTTCCACTACACTATTCCATACTCTTCCCTTAGTATTAGACCTACACCATTTCTCTTATTATCTACACCATAGTAAAGCAGTTTAAACCCCCATTCAGTATTCTTAGTATTGCTTCCTTTCCACTTAGTCTCTTGTACACAGTTTATCTGCCACCATCATATCAGCTACTGTAGCTCTCTTCCTTTACCAGTCTACATTCAGCATTTAAAGTTCCTATTTTAACCTCTTTTAACCAGTTTTCACAGTGTTTGTCCAATTTTTTTTGGAGTAAGCCAGGCTGTTTTATACTTTTGTTTGTGTTTGGTGAAGATTGTGGAAGTTTGTAAGGTGCATTGGTTTGACTACCGCTTCGGGTCTGTGTGCATGGAGTTTGCATGTTTTCCCAGTGCTTGATGGATTTCCTCCAGGTTCTCTGGGTCCAAAGACGCAGATTAGGCTAATTGGTGTTCACAAATTGCCCATAATGTATCAATGTGCATGTGAATGTTGATACAGTTGTACAAGATGGGAATAAATACAGTGGTCACCACTGGCCTCCAATGGGCTCTAGTTGGACTACAGAGGTTCCTAAATGGATGGATGGATGTAGGATGTATTGCTATCATTTCTGCGTGTTCTGTGTTTACATGGCAATCTATCGCGATTGGCTCTGCTGAGTGACTCATATGGCCACGGCCACCTCAAGGAAAAAAACGCTGAATTGATTGGACGGCTGGACAGGCATACAGATATATGTACATACAGACAGAAATTTTTCTGAGACTGATTCCAGGTCCTCTAATGTATGAAATGTAAAGATATCATTGAAAGAGCGAGTTCTGACCAACGTACAAACAAAACCTTTCTTTTATTTATATAGATTAAAAGCAAGATTGAACTGGGTAAGATAAAAGATAAAATATAATACGCAAACACAAAAAAGCAGTGTGGCCTCGCACGCCAGGGTCCAGGGTTCAATTCCCATCTCGGGTCTGTGTGTGTGGAGTTGGCATGTTCGCCCTGTGATTGGTGAGTTTAATCCGGGTACTATGGTTTGGGTCATACCCAAAGACATATAGACAATTTCTAAATTTTGCGTGCTCCCTGCAATGGATTGGCACTCTGTCCAGGGTGTACCCTGCCTCAGGCCCTAAGCCTCCTAGGATAGTCACCAGGCCAGTGTGACCCAGAATACAGGATAAGTAGTACAAAAGATGAATAAATGAATTAACACATTTTGCCTGTCTTGAAAAGGTTTCGGTTCCTGACCATGTTCCAGGTTAAAGAAACCTGACAAATAAATCTGTATTTAACTAACATTCTTTGACAATCACTTTTACTCGCTCACTCAATCACTATTCTGTTTATCCTGATTAGGGTAACGGTGGATGCATCCTCTCTCTATGCACCCTGCATAGTCACATTCACACTTATTGACATTTATGAACAATGAACCGGTGTGTATGATAAGGCCGTCAAGATAAACTTTTTATTAACTCACCAGGAAGTTAAAAATAAGTAAGTAAAGTTAAATATAATTATACTAGTGTCAATATGACAAACATACAAAATGAATGGTTGAAGCAAGATAAGTAGGACAACAAGTACACTATATGGCCTCATGGACATCTGACCTTTACACCAAATTTTGGGCTTTCCCCAAACTGTTTGTTTCCACAAAGACGGATACATAGAATTGAAAAGGGTGTGTGTGTGTGTGTGTGTGTGTGTGCTGCAGCATTAAGATTTTACTTTCCTGGAGCTGCAGAGCCCAAATCTGTTCCAGCTTGACAAATGGTTTGGATGAACTCGAGTGGCTGGAGCAAAGCCCTGACCTCAATCCCACTGAACACTTTTGGCATGAATTGGAATGCTGAATGTGTGCTAGGCCTACTCTTCTAACAACACTGCCCAACATCATTAATGCTCTCGAGGATGAATGGACAGAAATCCCAACAGCCAGAATCCACAAAGCCATCCCAGAAAAGTGGTTGTTATTGTAACAAGAACTAAATTCTGATCTTATGGTCAAGTACATGTTTCTCAGTGCATCTGAATGTGTTCTATCTGGGTTCTCTGGTTTCCTTCCACCTCACAAATCCATGATGGGACTTTGATTAGCTAATTGGCCCTCAATGTGTATGACTGTGTGAATGTATAGCTGCATCATGATCTGCAGTTGACTGACAATCAAGAGTGTATTCCTAAACCATGCCAAGTGTTCACAAGATGAGGTTCAAAGTCAATGTCATCCTAAAAAAGGCTAAAGTGTTTACAGAAAATGAATGACTGAATTTTATCTGCTATTCTGCCAGAATAGTCAGGCATGGTTGGGATCATACTGCGTCTAAAGAAGGAGTGAATGCTAAGTCTTGTGGCTGAATGAGTTCAAATCCCTACAGCCTCATTCTACATTTTAATAGAAAGCCTTTCTAGAAGAGTGAAGGTTATTTTATCAGCAAACGGGACTAAATATTGAATAGCATGGTTAATAAGAACATATTGGTGAACTTGGTCAGTTGTTCACCTACTTGCATCCATATAGTTTTGGTACAGTGCCATGAAAAAATAATTGATCCCTTCCTGTTTTTATTTTTATTTTTTGCATATTTGAGACACTTAAATGATTGAAATCGGCAAACTAATTTTAATATTACACAAAGATATCCTCAGTAAATGCAAAATGCAGTTTCTTTAGATGTTGTTCTTGGTTCTTTCATGCGGTTTTATGAACTGGGTTCTTTCTATGAGTCGTTGTTGTGCTCTTGGAGTAATTTTGGTACTACAAGGAAGGTTCACCACTGTTTTAAGTTTTCTCCATTTGTGGATAATGACTCTCACCGTGGTTCACTAGAGTCCCAAAGTCTTAGAAATGGATTTGTAACCCTTTCCAAACTGATACATGTCAATTACTTTGTTTCTTATCTGTTCTTGAATTTCTTTAGATTGCAGTTGTTGATGTGTTGCTTTTTGAGATTTTTTAGCATACTTCACTTTCAGACAGGTTCTATTTACTGTAAGTGATTTCCTGATTCAACAGGTCTGGCATTAATCAGACCTGGGTTTAACTCAGCTTTACAAAAAATGTGGTTAATTACAGTTTATTCATGATTTAGCAAGAGAGCAATTACTTTTTCACATGATGCCGGGAAGGTTTTTACTGTTTGTTTTTTCCATTAATAAATCTTCTTTTTTTAATATCGTATAGGGTATTCTTGTGTTATATTAAATTTGTTTGATTATCTCAATCATTTAATTGTGACAAATATGCAAAAAATAAGGATACATTTTTTTTCATGGCCTCGTCTATCAGGAAATGAGCAAAATAAAAATGCATTGCTGCTGGATATCATACAATTGTCCATATGCAAAAAAAAAGAATGAATCAGTGACAACAGCATAATACAGTCTCCTCTGAATATATTAGGACAGCAAAGCCAATTCTTTTGATTTCATCATATACTAGACATGTACTGTAGTTGCACTAGCAAGATTGTCAAGTCATTTGGGTTTATGAGACCATATTTAAGAATTTAATCTTTAATGTGTGATGTGTATGTCTAGCCAGAATATTGCGAAAGCTGTGAAGAACAAAAACTACAAAACCATGAATCAGTGACATAACCAAGAATTTCCAAAGAGCAGGGGTGTCTGCATCACAATCCACTATTCAAGGAAAAATTGGAGAGCAAAAGTATAGAGGCCATACCAAAAGATGCAAACTACTCATCAGAAGCAGGAATCGGGAGGCCAGGTTGGAATTTCCAGACATACAGAGGTTAGCCACAAAATGTTCTGTGGCTCACATTAACTACTTCCGCAGTATAGAGTGTGGCGAAAGAAAGCATCTGTTCATGATAAAACATACAAGCTCATTGGTCAAGTATGGTGGAGGTAGTATGGCTGCTTCTGGAAAGGCTCACTGATGATAGCAGCACAATACATTTACAAGTCTACAGAAAGATCCAGTTTACAAAGAAATGCCACAAGCACTCTGAAACGCATAATTATTAAAACCACTATACAGTTCAACGGTTATTTAAAAAAAAACTCAACTTCATATAGCTCTAACATAGATAATAATCCCCTTATCCATGTGGCATCAAACCACTTTTTTTCTATTTCTTTTACATGTGCGTCCATATATGATATGGCATTCACTGATCTTTTGCCCTTTCTGTGTTCTTGATTAAACTATAAAGTCAGTTCTCATGCTTTGGAAGATTTATTTTAAATTTAGATTTGACTTTATGTCTAAGTACTTCGAATTAACTGCTGTTGTAATTCTTCTTCTTTTTTTCTTCGTCCTCCCTTTCTTTGGTGACATCTCTCCAATTCTTGTACCCGGTTTGCACATGGCATAACAAGCACCTGGTGGATGTTGTTAAAGGGCAGTTACCTATGCTAATTTCTTGCTAATCCTATGTGCCTCAAATGTAAAATGCAGTGGGATTCATCATTCAGCTCAGCTCTGATAGCAGGTTGGGATGGTTAAGAACGTTTTGGACATCTGACATTGACTTCTCTCATTTTTTTTCTCTTGACAGAAAATTGACAGAAAATGTAAAAGATTGTTGCTGCATAAAGCCCAATGATCTAAAACATGGAAATTTTGACTTTTAGACTTGCCAAGTCAATCACCAGACCTTAAACATAATGAGCCTGCATTTCACCTTATGAAAAGGAGAATGAAAGAAGAAACTCCTCACAACAAACAAATAAAAGGAGCTGCAGTACAAGACAGTCAGCGGGTTGTTGGCTTGATGCAGTTATTGTGTGAAGTGTTGTGTTGAATGAATGGAGGTACAGTGACTGGATGGACTTTTCCAGGTTTTATATTATTTTTCAAAAGATGAGTGCTCCAAATGAACAAAAAAATACTGTGGGCAATATTCTGTCTTTGTTTCTGACAGTTCCAGTCATGTACAGTATGTGTGTGTGTGTGCACTTTACGACATCAGTGCAATACATGAGATTGATTGTACGTCTCAGTTGCTGTTTGGGCAAGGGAGCATTTGCCTCTGGTCTAGTTGGCCAGGAACATTCACAATGGTCCAGTGTTCTTCCTTTTTCTCCTCTTGGTAAAATTAAATCCTTCTTCACCAACAAAGATGAGTTCATGCGGAATGCCTCAATTTCAAAGAATCTTTACAAAAGGATATACTAGCGCACACACTGTTGTAATGCATACCTGTACTAGAATACTTCATACATTATGAAAAAAAAAAAAAAACATAATTGCACATATTCCAATTGGTGGTCTTTGACTCTATTGAAGTTGCTGTTGAAAGGAACATGATAGACCTGTTTCATCCTCAACCTGTTCTGTTGGAGAATGTGGTCAATTGTTGAGATGCTGACTGCATGAATCGTTTGGAATATTTCCTGATAGTTAAAACCAAGGCAATTATATTGTTGTCCATATTAATGATTTCCTTCTCTTGTTCTTCCCCTCGCAGTTTTGCAAAAATAGAAGTCCTGGTGGGATTATAAAAGCAGAACATACATTAACTCTAAATTAACTACATGTAGTATAGTACATTAATTTATGGGACAGACAGTCCCATATGCAGAAAGTATACAGTACTACAGACCAAAAACTTACAGTACATACTGCATATGTGCTGGAAAAGTGCAGAGTACAGCACTTCAAAAGTTACAGTAAAAATACATATGTAAATTGAAGGTCTGGATTAATGAGATTATTGTGACGTGGCTCAACTTCAGATTCGGCAGATTAGGTTAATTAGAATTCTCAAATTGCCTATAGAATGTGTGTGTGTGTGTGTGTGTGTGTGTGCCCTATGATAGATTGGCACTATGTAAAGGGGTACCTTGCCTTGTACCCAAAGTCTCCAGGCTCAAGGCCCCTGTTAGGATGAAGGAATGATTGTTTCAAAATGCAAGACAGGAGAGCAACAGATACTCCCCACCCACTGTTACGGGGACAGTCACTTAAGTGGTCGGGATGCCAGTTTGACGCCTGATTGTCATTCACACACTACGAAATGCCAGTTAACCTAACCTGAAGGTTTTTTTTGGTCTCTGGGAAACCAATTAGTTTTTGTTGTTGATCTTTTGGCTACTCTTGTCAAAATATGATCCACACACACACACACACACACAACATGGAACAGTGGTGGGTGGAAGCCCTTCCTGATGCAACCCTCCCATTTTATTCGGCCTTGGGACTGGAACTGCAAGGTTTGGACAGTGGGTGGGAACTGAACCCTGGCCTTCCTCATTGCAGGCGAGAAACCTACCACTGAGCCCCCAATGCCCAGGAGTACATGGAGGAAACCCACCAAACCAAGCACTGGGAGAGCATGAAAACTCCATGCATGCAGACTCAAGGTGGGAATCGAACCCTGACCCTTGGGTGCAAAGTGACAGTGCCAACCACTACGCCACTGTGCTACATGGTATCCTTAAATTGTTGTTATTATTGAACCTCTAAGAATCCTTTCAGCACTCACCAGAGACATTAATCAGACTGTACAATATTGTCACAAAATGTCTTCCTGATATTTTATTAAATACATATTTCTAAATATTCTATATTAAAACAAATTCAATAAAATTCTTTCTACAATAAAAAGTAAAGTTCACCTAAGTGAATAGTTTGTAACAGGTAGTGTAATATGGGAGTAATAATTTTCGACAGGCAACCAGCAGGACAGCCAAATCCTGCGCCTGGAGAATCGCAAGGCCCCTCATCGTCAGAGCGGCGTTTGCAAAATACGAGGCTGGAGAGATAATACTGTGAATGAGTTTTTCATCTCTCATTATCTGCAACATCCTGATAATAAAATCGGTAAATTGTTTCCGTACGCTACAAGTAGACATCAGACAATGATATTATCGATGAATGTCTTTGAATGCAACACAAAAGAACACGTTAGCGTAAGACTGCGACGTTAGCTTCACAGGCTAGGTATGAATGGACATGCTAACAAAATGGCTAGCATTAGCTGTTGTAGAGTTTAATAGTTTAAAAAACTTCAAAAACGAAACTTGTGATTAGTTAATGGCAGTGTTTCTCATGTAAACCAAGCTGCTAGCGGCTAACTTAGAACCGGTTTATGAGTTACTTGAATGATTTTGTAGTTTCTTAGCTAATGTGCTAGCTAGTTTGTTGTGAAAGTATTTAACAAAATTGTGTTAACCGCTTCGTAACCGTTACGCTTCTTACTAAAGGAAACGTACCCATTTGCTATGTTTAAATTAGCCACTGAAATTTTAGAAATAGTGCATTTGCACGTGGTTTTGGCGAATAAGTTGGTAGTAGTTGTAGCTTAGCTTTGTTAGCATTGCTCATCAGTCTATCAGTGGTCAGAGTGTGAGGTCAGTGTTTACTCTGTTTTGATTTTGCTGACAAATTTTTTTTATTTTTTGTGGTTACAGGTATTAAAAAGTAGATTTTTCCATCCAGAGCTGAAGGTCCAGAGACATTGATCATGTTTCTGTACAACCTGACCTTGCAGCGTGCAACTGGCATCACTCATGCCATCCATGGCAACTTCTCAGGTAGTCCATTCCCACTGGTTTAAGCCAATAATAGCATATGCGAATGCATGTGTACGATATTGTGGTTTTATTTCATTTAACAGATGAATTGTTCGCCCATACGTTTCTTTTTCATCAATAACCTTGATCCAAACATTCAGATCACACTTAGTATCTTGTTTTTTCACTCAAGGTACAAAGCAGCAGGAGATTGTCGTTTCTCGAGGAAAGATTCTGGAGCTGCTGCGGCCCGATGCAAACACTGGCAAAGTTCACACGCTGCTCACCATGGAGGTGTTCGGCATAGTCCGCTCTCTCATGGCCTTCAGGCTAACTGGTGGCACAAAAGGTGAGTTTTATTTGTCTGGTTTGTGTGGAAGAAATTTTGTGGTCTTCTGATGCTCTTGCAGAATATTTGACCGCTCCAGGGGTTACTATTTGTTCCTGTTCTACATATTTCCTATCAAACTTATTTGTGATATTTGTTGTATGTAAATGAGAAAAAAATTTAAACCACACAAAAAATCTTGCAACAAAAAGACCACTCGAGTGAACATGATGTTTGCGACAGAAGCATTTACTGCTTTCATTTATTCGTGCATTGGTTACTGCTTTATCCTGGTTGGTTTTGTGTGCCTGCCAACATGCAGATGACTTGTGTAACTTACAGGATTCCAATCATATTGCACACAGTTGAAGTGTCTTTTTCTGAAACAGAAATTTATATATATAATACATACATACACACACACAATTATTATAATTTTTTGCTTTTGACTTTTCCAGTTTTAAAGTTTTTAAAGAATCCACCATGTCTCACTTTGTTGGTGTGCTCTTTTGTTTGTTGTTAAATTGAAGACTACATCGTGGTGGGCAGTGATTCAGGTCGTATTGTTATCCTGGAGTATCATCCCTCCAAGAACATGTTCGAAAAGGTGCACCAGGAGACCTTTGGCAAGAGTGGCTGTCGACGCATTGTTCCAGGACAGTTTCTGGCTGTGGATCCCAAAGGCAGAGCTGTTATGATAGGTAAGAGATCCCCCCCACCTGAAATTATATACCTTTTAATTATAAATTCTTCTATTTAGCCAGTAGCAAAATGTCAAGGTAATATTACCTGCCATATTTGCAATTTAAATTTTTAAATATTACCTCCAAAAACATTGGTGCCTCTTTTTTTTTTTTTTTTTTTCCGGTTAATTTTGATGTCTAGAGTTTCGGGCTACAATGCACAAAATGTTGATTTGTAAATATACAGTAGTCGTCGTTTTGCTCTCAAAGTGCCAAGCAAACTACACCAATCAGCCGTAATGTTATGACCACCCAATTAATATTGAGTAGGTCCCCCTTTTGCCACCAAAACAGTATTACTCTGTGTCCTGACACTTTTCTGTGGGAACCACCACTGACCTTTACAGTGAAAAGACCTTTTCAGTAGCTCTACTTAGGGCTGGGCCGATAAACGATACCATATCGAATTGCGATTTATTTGATTTTAATAACGATGATATGCTCTAGACATTTTTTGCTCGATATGGATTAATCTAAGAGACAATCACACAGCAGAACAATACGACAACAGCCAATCAGCGTGCAGCTTACGCGTGCCGTGCACATCAAAATTAATTTCCTACCTCACTTTGCGAAGCAAACTTGACACCAGGACGACAAAAACAAATGAGTGGAAGCAGCGACGAAAGTGAATCTAACCTCGAGTTATTATCCAAAGATGTTGAAATTGTCGACAAAAAA
>JAQMYL010000037.1:15095508-15126160 GCA_030014365.1 Clarias pachynema | reverse complement strand
ACATGTAAACCTGTTTTAAGAGACTCATAAAGCAATATTAGCAACCTTTAAAATGGCATAATAGGGGCACTTTAAGCAAGGTTGTTTATTTAAAGACTTTTTTTTTTTCTTTTGAAGTATGAAATTAAATGTAATTTTGGAATCTGATTCAGATCTCTGGCCTTCGGTTTCTACTTGTTATGCATTAATGGAATGTGAAAATCATAGGTTGCTGACAAGTTGTTTGTTAATGAAGTCTACTTTCACTTTTGCTTTGTCCTCTCTGACAGAATTCTGGCTCTGGAGAAGCTCGGTGCTGTGTTTAACCAGGTGGCTTTCCCATTGCAGTACACACCACGTAGATTTGTCATTCATCCGGAAACCAACAACTTGGTCCTTATTGAAACAGACCACAATGCCTACACTGAAGCCACCAAGGCCCAGCGAAAGCAACAGATGGCAGAGGTAAGGGCACGAGGCTGGATAGTGCAGACATTTCAGCTGTTAAATAACCTGATATGATTCATCCAGTTAATGATTCCTTTATACCAGGCTGGGACTAAAATACACACACAGTATGCACAAAGAACAGTGCCTGGATCACCACCAAAGCAAACAAGAGACTTTCTTCAGTGCTATTTTTCTCTTTGTAGGAAATGGTGGAGGCTGCAGGAGAGGATGAGAGGGAGCTGGCTGCAGAAATGGCTGCTGCGTTTTTGAACGAGAACCTTCCAGAAGCAATCTTTGGTGCCCCAAAGGCTGGCTCAGGACAGTGGGCGTCACTCGTGCGCCTGATCAACCCCATTCAGGGCAACACTCTGGATTTGGTTCAACTGGAGCAGAATGAGGCAGCCTTTAGGTAAGCCAGGAAAAATGTTCGGAAAGTTTGTGCAACAGCTGGGAAAGAGAGTTGAGTTTTAACGGAACGTTAAACTGTGCCTTTAGAGTAATCGGTAAAAAGAAATGGAAAAGTGGAATACTTACCTGAACTTTGAAATTGTTTTGACTGTAGTTCTGTGCATTTAACCATCTCAATCTTCTAATTCTTCTGTCTGTACAGCGTGGCTGTTTGTCGCTTTGCCAATGGAGGTGATGACTGGTATGTACTGGTGGGTGTAGCAAGAGACATGATCCTTAACCCACGCTCAGTGGGCGGTGGTTACATTTATACCTACCGCCTAGTAGGAGGGGGTGAAAAACTGGAGTTTGTGCACAAGGTGAGTTGAAGGGAAAAAAAACTGTTTGCTGCATCATCCCATCTGTGAGTTTGTGGCTGCTGAATGAAATTCCCTGCATATCTCTTCTCATGCAAGGTCATGTTGTTGGTTATGTGTAGAACTGAGTTTCTGGGAGCTGAAAGGAACCTTTGTGTTGGTGTTCTTACCTTGCCTTTTATGCCCTCGTGTGTGTATTTCTGATTGTTGATTGGGTGAGTATGTCCAGAATCAATTCACTTCAACGTAGTGTATTTGCAGACCCCAGTGGAGGACGTGCCCCTGGCTATTGCCCCATTCCAGGGCAGAGTGTTGGTGGGGGTGGGCAAACTGCTGCGCATCTATGACCTCGGCAAAAAGAAGCTGCTTCGCAAGTGTGAGAACAAGGTAAGCAGGAAACTACAGGTGTGTGTGGCCCTTGTGGATTGTGCAGTGAGATGGAAACAGGTTCTGTGTTCACTTTTTGTCCCCATCATTAAATTAATAATGCAAATTCTCTAATTGTAATCTAATCTTTAACATTTTATGATCAGGGTTTTGTTGGGAACTTTGGCCCTAGTTTGTTGTTGGTGTATTTGGGTCAGGTTCGTACAGTCTACACAAACAAGATGGTCATTTTTATGGTCAGACACTGCAGCTGCGCAAGGACTTTGAGAGAACCCACAGTGATGTCTTAAAACACCCACAGGATTGACCAAAGTACATTACAGCAAAATATTATTCAGTACAAAGCTAAATAATTCTATTACAGGAAAAATTCAGTGCAAAGCTATCATATCGCTAGTGCCATGCATTCCTTTAATTGAACTTAAAACAGCAAGCTAAAATTTTAATCCAGATTTAAAAAGCTAAGTGGTTGTATAGATGTTGCTCTGAAAATGTAGAAATTCTAAAGCAACAATGTTTGAGATTTCTTTTTGTTCTGTTTGCAACTTAGTTTGTGTGATCAAGCAGTATTCAATAGCTGTACTTAATTTCGATATTATTGTTGAGGAGGAGGATGATTATTTATCAATTTATTAATGTCTTCTGGTTGGGGAATTACATGCTTATAACTTGGTATACATGTTTTTACATGAAGTGCCATCATGCTCTGGCACAATATTGGACCTGGGGGGTGTGACGTGGCTCATTGACTCCGTAGTGCCACTGTGACATTTATAACTGGGGGTAGTCAGTTTCACCTAATATGTGAAATCTGGTGACATTTGTTTAAGACAAAAGTTCAAAATGTACTTATTGGTCCACCCAACAGGAAGTTTGCGGAATTTAGTTTTTTCTGCAGTTACCAAACTTTTCGTTAATTTTATACTATATTTAATGTCAAGTTATTTAAGACCTTAAATTGCAAAGTGATTTCGGTGCGTCTCCAACATTGACATGGTTGACGGAACCGCCATGGCAACAATGTGTGCATAAAGGCATAATTGGGTGGCATAATTGATCTGAACATTGTATAATGCATCTCAAAAATTCACATTTATGCCAAATAATTAAAATATTTAATTTAGCAACACCCAAGCTGGAAACCACGATGTGAGACATTTGTAGCTAATTATTTAACTATTAGATTTGCTATCTGTAATGACTGTCACGGCGGTGTATTTAAATTGCCATGATGCAGTTCAAATAGATGGTGGTGTGTAGTTCCCCTATATGTCATAGGATGTGGCTCAATTCCAATGTAATAACGCCCAACCACTCATGCACATACTGACACACTGTGATAGCGGCAGCAGCTTGCAAAATAACATTTAAATAGAAGTCTTTCACATGCCTCTCCAAAAAGAATTTTAAAAATCACAATTCAAAGGTCAATATTTTGACTGTTAAGGGACAACTGTAAAAATGCACTGTTTTTGTTATTGATGTGTTAAATGGGAGTGCCGTGGCAATCAAATTAACATACACCACTAAATCAGGTTATAATCAGACTAAATCAGGTTATAATAAGAAAATCTTCATTAATAATGCATCATGCGATTATATTTAATGTTCCATTTCTCATACCCTTAACATGCCAACGTAGTAATAACACCTCATTTGTGTCTTTCGCACTAAAAACACCAGTCACTGCTTGCAGCACTATTTATAAGTCTGTTCTTTCCCCTTAGACCGGTCATATGTAGGAGTGACACAGATAAGAGAAAATCGAACAGTATTTGTTTAATTTGTACTTCTATTTATGGACTTACTCTACAGGTGAAGAGATGGTCTTCAATGTAATTCTACTCATAATTTAAAATATTGTGTTAGAATTCCCACATAGTTTAAAAGTTTTTTTTTGAAATGCATTTTTGCATTTGTAGATATGTTTGACAGAATGATTAGTTTGTATGTAACCATTTGATACCTCTTTGTTTACATCACCATCAGTTTTAATGTTGTGTCTGTGTAATTAACCTCCATTGATGTTAACCATAATTAGTAATTTGGTTAGCTTTTCCAGCACAAAGATCCCCTTCCAACATTATCAACTATCCTTCCTCTTACCTTGCTGTATTCTGGTAATGACAACTAGCCATCTCCACATCACCAGCTTTTGAGAAATGTGCACTGCACCCTTCTCCACTTTCAGAGAAACCATCCTTTGCCCTTCTGCACTTATTTAGAAGTAAAACCTGCCTACATTTGCCCAGGTGTCAGTTTACAGTACTTTGATGTAAAGCATCACAGGAACACCAAAGTGTGTGTAGAAATGTCAATAATCTTTACTTGTACCTCACGCTTGTTGCTTAAAGGTGCTTTTGAGTAATGGTACCTTTATAATTTCTTGTGTAAGACCTGAATGTACGGTCATTCAGACACCCTGTTCTTAAAAAAAACAAACCAAAAAAAAAAAAAGTATCTTTAATCATTATGCGCTTGTACCTTTTTCTACTCGTGGTATGGTTTTCACTGTACTGTGGAAAGTTCTGAGAAAAGTTGCATCAAGCTATCCTGTAGGCTGTCACATGCTGTGTTAACCTGCGGTTGTATTTTACACGTTTTTGAAGCATGTTCCTAACCTGGTGACGAGCATCCACACCATTGGCCAGCGCGTGGTTGTGTCGGACATCCAAGAAAGCCTGTTCTGGGTGCGCTACAAGCGAAATGAAAACCAGCTAATCATCTTTGCTGATGACACCAATCCACGATGGGTTACCACCGCTTGCCTGCTCGACTACGACACCATGGCCGCAGCTGACAAGTTTGGAAACATTACCATTGTGGGTGCTGTTGCATATCTATTGACTGTTAAGTTTACCTACGGATTCTTGCCTTTAAGTGTCATTTATACCTATTAAAGACTGACTGGTCTTGTGTACGACAATCCTTATCTAGGTTCGTCTGCCACCAAACACCAGCGATGATGTAGATGAGGATCCCACAGGGAACAAAGCGTTGTGGGACAGAGGCCTGCTCAATGGAGCCTCCCAAAAGGTACGCGCCTTCATTAATCCTTCACTTTGTCCTCCAGGCATGGGAAAAATTACACCAGACAACCTTCATGATTCTCTTTGCGTCAGTGTTTGTGTCTAGCTGGTATTGAGGTCACTTCAACACAAACCCAAACATCCAGAACAGTTAACTTGTGTCTGTGCTGTGGTCAGTTTCTAAAGACCCCAGAACCACGTTCATCCACATGCCAGAAGTTATGATCTAATCAGGCTCTTAGAATTGCTTAGGTGGACATGGGGGAAATTCCCAGTGTGCCCCAATGACTTGTTGGGAATTTAGGGTCATGCCAAGTGTGTGTATAAGCAAGTGGGAGGATAGTGGGTGATTGACTGAGAAGCTTTCTTGAGCATGTCTGCAGATGCCCCTAAATATGAACTGCATATGATTATTAGTGCTTAACTCATGAGAAGCTTGTATGTTGGTGAGAGTGAAGTGTTCACACTACAGGCTCAGTAAAAGGAAGTTAGTTGCCAACTAACCATGACATTCTTACACTGTTTGTTTCAGGCTGATATAATTATGAACTACCACATTGGAGAAACAGTCCTGTCACTGCAGAAGACCACACTCATCCCTGGGGGCTCGGAGTCTCTGGTGTACACAACTCTGTCAGGAGGCATCGGCATCCTTGTGCCCTTCACCTCTCATGAGGTATGACTGTATTCCAGTTGAAAAATAAAACGATTCTGAGAAAGAGGTCAAAGGCACTATCTAGGCCATTTGTCCTTTCTCTCAGTGACAGCTGAGATTAAGATGTTGTGCCCAAACAAATGTTGAGTTCAGTGCTCTCGTGCTTCTTTCCTCAAGCAGAGGAGCTGCAGGGTTGTGGTGGGAATTTGTGAAATGAGTCACGATAAATCCAAGAACAGTCTGTTTTTTGTTCTTTAGCAGTAACAACATGCACAAAATGCATTTTAAATGAACTTTTGGGAAGAATTTGGCAATAGTCTGCACAGTGTTTACTGCAAAATATTGAATACATTTAATAATAAATTAATAATCAGTTGAATAGTGTTTTTGTTTGAAGAAAAAATAAGGAAGATTTCAAACGACCAGTACAATGACCATGTGACGTGACCCTAAAAATAAAAGAATTTCAAAATATTTTTAGACAGTAGTTGAAATAAAAATTTGCAGAATACATTATTACAAATAAATAACTTTTATTTGATTCCTGGTTTGGTGTGTGCTCTGTTTTTAGAAATGATGGAAAACTAAACCAGCATGTGTATTAAAATGCTGAGATTAAAATCTGCTTATCAGAATAGAAATTAAAACTGAATAAAAAATAATATTGAACGAGCAAAGTCCACTATGTTGCCAATACTCTGTCTCCACGTGATGTAAATTAATCGGCTCATGTTAATTCCTTACCAGATCTTAAGCTCTTGTTACTATTAAAGGTGTTTGTAAGTCTCACGCATACGTGGTGAATATTAAACCCTTCCTTGATTTATGTATGTATGTATAAATGCTGCATTTTTCCCCCCATGCAAAAAAAAAAAAAAAAACACATGCAAATTAACATTGTTTTCTGTGCCCTCAGGACCACGACTTCTTCCAGCACTTAGAAATGCACATGCGCTCAGAGTTTCCTCCACTTTGTGGCCGAGACCATCTTAGCTTCCGTTCTTATTACTTCCCTGTAAAGGTTAGTACACGGACAGGAAAGTCTCAGACAGCCTGTTTCACAAGCCTCTTAACATTTGTTAGTTTTTTTACCTTGATTAAGGATACTGTAATTTTCAGTGGTTATAAACAGCAAATAATACATTATTAAAAATTACATGTCATTATTATTATTTATACATTGCTTTCAAAGTCGGGAGTGATTTAATGACAATACACTTCAGTAATAAACAATACAGTTACTCCTAGAAGCTCTTTCATCACTATATGTTTTAGCCTGAAGGAACAGTTAAATCCCATGACATGAGCTACAGGCATGCTTTCCCTGAGGCAGTTTACCAGTGTAATTGTAATGAATGAATATTTTTGTTTCATGTTTCAATTGTTTCTTGAATAGGTATAGGAATGTTGTCTTACAACATATGGTGCATCTAGTGCAGCATGGTTTTTAATTGCAGTATTGTGAGAATTAGGGCGAAAAGTAAGAAGGGAACTTTATGAACAAAGTGTTACTACATATTATTGATTTGCTTGCTTGCAGAATTAAATGACAGGAAACATTAAAAAAAGAAGGGAAGACTGTTCTGAAAGTTTCTGAATTGTATTATATATGTTTATGTTGCTGGTTTGTGTTGCAGAATGTAATTGATGGAGATCTCTGTGAGCAGTTTAACTCCATGGATCCTCATAAGCAGAAAAGTGTTGCTGAGGAGTTGGACCGCACACCAGCCGAAGTGTCTAAGAAACTGGAAGACATTCGCACACGTTATGCCTTTTAAAATGGTCGGTTTTGTTCTGCAGTTGAACATTTTCAAACCCACTTTTTCAGTGCATCCACAATTATTTTTTTTTTGCATTAAATATAAGTGCAGTATTGTGGATAAGTGCTCCAAAACTGGTCGTCAGAGCTTGCTAGAGAGGTTTTTCCTGAGCATTCCAAGGACTTGGTTGTGGTTTGAAAAAAGTAAGGTTTTGAAGATTATGGACAATAGGTTTTCTGCTGCCACAATTTCCACAGTTTGGAATTATGTCTGATGTTTATTGTGCAAATAATAAGATTTCAAATTTAGCATCCACTTGTTTAGTTCATTTGAAGGTTGAAAATAGTACTGCTTTTACATGCCATTGTTTCAAATGATGGAGGAATTTGTAAAATAGCTAAAGCTGTCCTTACAGGGGAACAGTGGGATTTGTGTGGTTATGTATTTTCTGTTCTTTCCTTGGACCCGTTTCCCTTATCAAACCCATACCCAGACTGTACTGAAAGAAATTCTCTTTGTAAACTTGTTTGACAGAATTTTGTAAATAAATTTTGTAATTAAATTGTTTATTTTTTCTTTAGCACCTTTATCTTTAGGTAGAGAATAGGTAAAGTAAAAAACAAAACAAAAAAAAAAACAGTCCCTTTACATACTTTCACACTGATCACACAGGTAAGACAGGATTCCAGTGCCCCACCTATCAACTCTGCAACCCCCTCAGACTGCATTGCTTTGCTCTTTCTGTTGTGTCTTCTGTCTGTTCTGGTGATGCTTTCCTCAGTGTTGTAAAACCGCCAGTGAGAAGTAGGGAAAACCTTTTCTCAGCCTGTCAGATGTCTTAAAGTGTCTTCCACTGGAAGCGCAAACAGATGAGGGTGATTTGTTGCTTGTGGCCTGCAGTCTCATCAATTCTACAAAATGATACTTCTGAAGTTTGTCTAGTAAAGCCGTAGGAATGTCTGTGTATATATAAAGCAGCCGTGAAACGACTTTATCTGGACCTTAACAAAGAACATGCGGATTATTGTGTCTGTATGGGCGTTTGTCTTAAACAGGTGAGTTTATATACTACACAGTATATACAGCTTTATTTATATAATGCTTTTAACAGTGGTCATTGTCACAAAGCAGCTTTACTGCTTTCAAAAATGATGGGTTTATGAGTGTGAAAAGGGTGAGAAATTATAAATCATAATTATCAGACTGAATATACATTCACCTTATACACCAATCAGTATTTGTTTTAGATCCTTTAGTGCCAGTCAGTCTTGGCTGAAGGTGTAAACTTGGTTGCTTGTTTATGTTTATTTTTATTTTGGTAGCTTAACCTTTGTCCATCATTTTGGTAAAGTACAGCTAGAAGGTGTATCATGTTGGCAAATTCTGAAAAGATTTTGGCTTAAGTACAGTATATTGGATTTATTATATATTTTTTTCTGTTGATGAAATCACTTTACAAACCATTTGACAAGATCGTGTTGGTAGTTATGAGTAATGTGTAAGTAATCCCACGTGGGAAAAAAAAAAAACTTGTTTCACAATGTAATTAATGATCATGTGAAAAAAATAGTATAAAAATGAAGTAAGTGTTGAACACACTCATTCCCCTGATCTATTTATATGCATTACCAGTGCTGTCTGGTTCCTTGCTATTGATTTTGCAGGGACATTATCAGTGTGTAAATATTGTTTGTGATGTGTGATTCACACTGGTTTCATCATCATAACTTGGAAGGGGGATAATCAGGGATTTTATAGGTATCCTTTAAAAATGTAGGATTCTACATGGTCCTTAAGGTCCAAAAAAAATAACACCCTAAAGCCACGCAACATTGAGTGTGTCCCCCGTCCCCCACTCCACACCCTTTTGTTAAATTTCGGTCTTTGAATCCTTTTTGTTTGTTAATCTTCTCAGCATTGCCTGCCCATTACCTGTTTTGTAGCTATAACGACAGACCGTTTCGGTCACTAATTCATATTCTTTATCCAATTTATCCTGGTCACTGTGGATCTAGGGCCTACATCAGAAACACCAAGTTTGAGGTGGAAATTCCCCCTTCATGAGGCACCCGCCCGTTACAGTGGACCGTGTGCGTGCACATTCACACAAGCATTCAGGTCTAGGGGAATTTAACTTAGTCAGTCCACCTACATGCATGTTTTTGTGTGTTGAGAGAAAACCGGAAAACCCGGAGAAAAAGGAATGCGAGATGAGATCAGATTGGAGCCCCTACAGCTTGAGGAGTTTGTTCACCCTTTAACAATGTGTGGTTCAATTTATAGTATAACTTTTTTTTTTTTTTTTTTTTTTTGCCTAATATAATTATAACACTTTTATTAAATGTTGATGGGACACCCAAATGACTGTTATGGTCATGGTGAGAGAAAATGGAGGCAGGTGGTATTTAGAGACAAATAGAGGTGGCTCAGAGCCATTAAAAAAAAGGGGTGTTAAAATCAGGTCATGTGGTTCCATGCAGGTCCATACATGTCTGAAAGAAGAGAGTAAGCAACTCCAAATGCCCCTATCTAGAAAAGATAAACACTGTGACATGGTCTCAGTAATCCAACAGCAGCTACGACAGGAAGAAGCACGAGATATATATAACGTCATGTCAGTGAAACTTTCATTAGGAAGCTGGTCTCGGACACGCTTTTTCTTCTGGGTTTTCCCAGATGACGATATGTTTAGAGACAGACGGTGTGGGGGGATGGGGGGCACGAAATCCCCCTTTGGTCCACAGCTTTTTGTTAGTTCGTTGCAACTTGACAAAGTTATTACTGTGGATAATTGGAAGCACAGGAAAAACAGGACACCTTCCTCTGCCTGTGAAGAGCCAGACTCGAGGCAGTGCATGCTGTGGTTTGGCATTAGATGGCTAGAATACTGAGCTGAGTGTACTTGTGTGGAAGTCAGCCGGGCGAATCCCACTTCAAGCAGTCTGACAAAATAGCGTTTTTAAAAAACTTTGCCCAGCTCGACATTCTTAGCAGCTTCTTAACCACAGTGAATGCACGGAAGGATTTAGTAATGTGGGCAGGTGGGCGTTTGTGGGCAGCCAGTGGCTTTGTGGGGAGAGTGAGATGTGGGGGTGTATACACATGGATATGAAGTTTGATTGGTGTTTGTTTGTTTGTTTTAAAAATATCTTTCTACTTTAATTATGAGGATTACACTTGGGGCAACTGATTTAAAATGAGTGTGTGAAGAAGTAAATGGACTAAGTAATGGTAAGCACCATTCTTGAGATTTAAAGAATGGTGTAATCCTACAAAAAGAAATAGGCTGCCATGAACCATTTGTGTTGTGCTTTTTCATTATTCCTGTGAGATGTGATGTCACAGAGAGAAGTTTCTTGAATGAAGTTTAATAGAAGAGAAGGAAATTTCAAACATCAATCCAGATTTCACAGAGATCCTAAAATCAAAAGAGCAAGAGCTTATTTTGATTTTAATTGCAGTGACTTTCTTTTAATCAGAAGCAAATGTATTCTTTAATTTCAGAGTACACCCGACCTATACTTATACCTATATATTAATCCAGGAGAGGACAAGCAAGATGGCATGGAAAGTAGTACTAGGACGAAAGTTGAAGCTTGGAAACCATATCTAATAACCTCTATAACCACCAAAAATGTGGATATTACATAGTGGTTTTAGCCACCTCATGTTCACTGTTTTAATCTCATTTCCCAGGGTGTGTGTGTGTTTACTATTTTTCATGTTTTTTTTTTCCACCCTATGATTCATAAAAACCCACTTGACAATTTCCTCAATGTTTTATTTTTTGCTTAAATATTAAGATGATGTCACATGTTTAGTTTATTTACCCTACATGATGCAATGCACCTTCACATGCTTATCATGTGATCTCATTGCATAATCACGTGTAAAACACTTGAAATCCAGGTGATTTTTCTATAAGAAAAAAGTAAGGACATTTTGTTCTGTAGTCTATAAAAGTTGAAGTTACGGAGGTGTTTTTAGCTCTGTGGGGTGGAATTAACTCTATACAAGCTTGGTACTCTTTAGGGGGGAAAAATCGCATACATTTTACATGTGCTATGTTTTTTGATTATATGAGTAATATGTGAGTATTGCAATATTATACATATTTATAATCCATACATACTGTACATAAGAAGTACTACTGTTAAAACTGTTAAAAGTTAGTTATGTAATATGGTTGCGCTGAAGGTTAGATTAAATTCAATTTCATTGAATGTCTTTTACTTTAATGGAAAGCCCTGTCCCACATAATCTGAACTTAGCGATCTAAAAATTCCCAACTCATGAATTCAAGACATGTATTCGCATGTTTTTCACATGTGATCACATGAGTCATCTTTAACCCAACCCAAACTACGATGCATACATTACAAAAAGGAAAGATTATATAAAGTTCTGTATTTGGAAGTACTTTGTCACACTGGAAATCTTTTCTTCACTCCAGCTTTTACAAAACCAGATGCCAAAAAAAAAAAGAATATTTCAATATGTTATTTTTTCCCCCAAAAGAAGGAAAAACTTTCAAAATCCAATTGGCAACCAGGTGCTACTAATGAAATCAGTTAATCATCAGGAAGTGTGACTACCTCTATAAAAACAGAACCATCAACAGGTTATTATTCTGAAGCATACAGGTGTGAGCCTCCATCATGTAAAGAAAAAGGTAAATCAGTCGACTTCAGAGAAGTACTTGATGCTGCTCATTATACTGGAAATAATTTTACACTGAGGATGATTGTTTACAAATGGAGAGCCATAATCTTCCCACATTCATGTACTCTACTTGGCCAAAAAAAGAAAAGGAAAAAAAGTCATCACCAGGATTTAACTGAGCAAGTAGTTAAGAGGCTTCCATTGAATAATTATTGCAGTGATTAATGTGGTTCAGCTGCAACAAGTGATTTGACCTTAACTAATGAGTAGCTAGTGAGTAGCTTCTGATTTCTTACACAACCATGTCAAAAGGACATGGTCATGTGGTCATGGAAAAGATGTTACTCTGTTTCAGAAGGATCAGATTATTGCCAAAGACAACAACTAAGGAGACTGATGAAACTATTAAAACTGGGTTAAGAACTGAAAAAAAAAAACACTATTAAAACCTGGAAGGATAGTAGTGAACCATTATCTTGTATGAATGAATGAACATTATAGGAGATCAATTAAATACTTAATGAAATCTAATTATAAAAAACAACAGTAGTCTTAAGAAAATCACTATCAGTTAAAGTAATCAGGGGAAAAAATATTACATTTCCTAGAGAGCATAAAGAAGGGGCTATGGTACATTGGAAAATGTTGTCTGCTGAGTCCAGATTTACCCTGTTCGAGTGAGGAGTTGAGCCCCCTTTTGCCTTTAGAACTTTAATTATTTATAGCATAGATTTAACAAATTGATAGAACAGTGTGACTCTGGACAGGAATACGTTGTGACATTGCATTGGTTTCTCAAAGCGATGCCACGACCATAATCAAAACAAAAAGTGATCCAGTGGAATAGCAGATGTGCAACTTTTTTTGGTCAGGCAGTTTTACTGTATATGTATATATACAGTAATAATACATTTTTATATATATTTTTGAATATACCAAACAACAGTTAGGACAAAGGTGGCATTTATTTTTGTACATTAGATAACAATATTGGAGATTTTAAAACAATGTAATAATACATATGGAATTAGGTAATTAAGTAAATAACAGTCAGTTGTTATTTTAAGACTTGAAGGTCATCTGTTTTGGGATAGTTCTTGCAAGAACAGTATTGTCAATACGATTTGCAAAACCCATCAAGCACCATGATAAACTGGCTCTCATGAAGACCAGGAAAGCAAGACCAAAACTTACCTCTGTTCCAGAGAAATTGTTCATTAAGAATTACCGTCTCAAAAAAAGGACCAATTATTACTAAATATTAATAATTAGCCAATTATTCGTTATGAAACCTTAAAGTAGCAGACACCTCTCAATATCAACTGTTTAAATGGGTTTATTGCATATTTTGGATGCCATAACATTGTTTTATGATGTAGAAGAAAAAAAAATCAGGAAAGACCATGAAATTGGAAGGTTTGTCCAAATGTTTGACTGGCAGTATATAAGATGTGATTAAAGTGCAGTTTGGGAGGTTCAACAAAAATTAACCTTTGGAAATAACATTTTACAGTGGTGGCCAAAAGTATGTTGCACAAAGTATGCCAAACTATGCACAAAGCAGGTAATTTCAAGAATTAGTACTAGCCTATCTACCCAAAGATTTGAGCAAATTCACTGAGAAACTAGTGGAAAAACTGCCTATTAGTAATATAATAATGTTATTCAGCTTCTGGATCTCTGCATCTCCAGACCTAAACTCAATAGAAAAGTGTTGGACACCATCTTCTGTACATAATCTTCAGAAAGCAATAAAACAGGCATGGATTGATCAAATGACACCAGAGTACAGCAAATATCTTTTTCACTTTATGCCCAGATGAATCCAGCTGGTTTTGAAGAATATATATTCCCACTAAATACTGATTGTTGTATAAAAATTAAATTTGGTAAAATAACAAATTATTATCTTCATTGCTTTTATTAAAAAAAAAATGTAAAAAATTTCATTAAAATATTGAATTTCATTTTTGTCTCAGTACTACTGGGTACCACTCTACAGCATTTTTTTTTTAACAGTCCCTCTAATTTCACAAGCTCAAGTGTAACTGGACTAAATAATCTAATATAGTGGGTTTTTTTTTATATTTCGATGACCAAAAAAAAAAAAAAAGCACTCAATTACTGCTTAGAATCTGGATCCAATAGGCATCACGAAATCCTGAGTTTGATTCCCTTCTTGAGGTGCTTTCCCAGGCCTTTAATGCAGCTTTAATCTTCAATTGCTGCTTGTTTGTGGTACTTTCTGCCTTCCGTTTTATCTTCAGCAAGTGAAAAGCATGCTCAGTTGGGTTGAGGTCAGGTGACTGACACAGCTATTTAAGAACATCTGATTTCTATGCTGGCTGGCTTGCTTTTGCTGTGCATTTTGAACCACTGCTCAGCTGTACTTTCTTTTTGCTATTAGTTGTATTTTGTCACAGTAGAGAACCTTAAGAAAAAGTAAAAGTGTTTATTCATTTTCTTACAAGTTGTTTATAAATTTTGAGACATCTTTGCACTTTGTATAGCATTGCGAACAGTCAAATCGATCACACTAGAAACTGCTACCAAATAAACCACAATTCAGTCATAACAACTGTAAATAAATACTACACTGTACTGTAGAGGTTCGCAGACATATTTCATCATTTGGCTCAGAATTAAAGGCTGGCATATAAAACCATCTACTGTACAGCATGCGTGCAGTTGCTTGTTCTCCCTGTGCTTGGCAGGTTTCCTCTGGGTAATCCGGTTTCCTTCCACAGCCCAAAGACGTGCAATTTAGGCTAATAGGTGTTCCAAAATTGCCTGTAGTGTGTGTGAATGACAATCGGGCACCGGGCTGGCAACCTGATCCCTTAAGTAACTGCCACAGATACTGTATATCTCCAGAGTAGGGATATTTCATCCAAGGGTGAAGTGGTATAGTCTTGACTTTTAAATGGTGGTGGCTAAAGTTTTGGTAGTCGCAGAATACAAAAAATGAAAATAAACCAAGTCAAAACCAATAGGTGCTCAGTTTAGAAAGAAAGAGGAAGGAAAATGAAAAACTGAAAAAAGATAAATGCTTGCCCCTATGTTCTCTCTTACTGAGATGAAGGCCACAGTTTGCACATTTTAAAATAGTCCCAGCATTTCTGTAATCGTCCCATGTGCAGATATAACTTCATAATGCTTTAATAATGATGTTTTAAACTCAGCTCACTGTGTAAGGTATGTGCTGGTGTTAATGTTTCGTGAAGACATGTGGGGGTTGTGTAATAGTAATGCGCTTTGATGAACAGGTCAATAAACCAGTGAGCTTTGGTTCAGTCATGGGTTAAACTTAAAAGTGAAAGTAAAATGTCAGAGAGAGAGAGAGAGAGAGTCCTGATCTGAGCTGAGCTGAGCTGAGTGTCCTGAGGGTGGGAGGAGGATCTCCACGCGCACAGGACCACGCGAACACACACGCAGAGGGTCCGCGTTTATAACACAGAGGCGTCGTGGGAAATTCCGAATCATTCTCGCGCTTTTTTTTATTTTTTTTTTTACGTAGTTACAAGAGGGAGATTTTTTAAATAAGACGCCATACGGATATGAGCACTTGACGGAGCGCTGCGGGGCGGACAGACACAGGCACTGAACATTACCATCGGAAACCCGACACACTGAGACACACAGAGACAGACTGAGACAGACAGAGACAGACAGAGAGGTGCGTGGACTCTTCGGTCTTTTCCCGGCCGCATCAAGTGCCGATCTGTTTAATCCTTATTGTAGTTTCAAATCTAATGTTTTAGAGGAGGTTGTGGATTCATTGACAGAATTTTCTGCACCATTTTATGTATAAGGAGTGCTTTCTCATTTGCGCTTTTTTTTCCTTTTTTTTTTGCACATGTGCTCTTTATTGCGCAATGCATCTGCTTTTCATCACAGTTTAGTTATATCACCATTGAGCCGTTGTTGGATTTCAGTTCTGTAGTTGCACTTGTTTAACAGAAAAGCTGAAGCAGTGAAATTATCTTGAATTTTTAATTTTTTGCCTTTTTATTCTGGTCAGGTACCCTATACTGTATATATATATATATAGGGTACCTGACCAGAATAAATATATCTACACATACTTTCAGTATTCAGACTCTTACTTTAGCTTTGGTAAACACCAGGTTATGAACTTTCTTTTTTTAGCAGACATTCTTTGGACAACATCCAGCATTTAAGTAACCTGCATAAGTCCAGTGAAAGTGTCCAGATAGTTCTTTTTTGACACCGGTGTGTCAGTTATGTTAGAAAACATAGATACAGTGATGTTGTCAGTGCTTGACTTTACTACACACGAAGAAGAGATCTTCATTTAAAATATGTCAAATTCGTATACATCTGTATTTGGAAGTTTTGCTGTACAGAATGATATCGGATGGTCATGTGATTCGGCGTATGATGGCATACAATATGATGTTAACACTTCTCTGGTTTTAAGACTTTTCACAAATCAGTGGTGGTAATATCTTGAAAAACACTTGATTTGATTTATGACAACCGAGAATTCCTGGGCATGTGATTAATGGGGGATTCATTGACATTAAGTAGACATATACTGAATTTACAAAGTTGGTCAAAACCTTAGAGTCTTTAATGCAGAGCTTTAATTTAATAAGCAAGAACAAGCTGTACAAAAAGAATCACATGACCTATTATTTTTCTTCACAAATGTTCAACTGATTGTTTTTGTTTTTTTGTTACACTTACATGCATGTACATGTACGTGCCTAACAATTGTTAACCCTGTGCCTCTTCAGTCTGACATGAATTTGAAGGCAGCTGTGCAGACATGAAATAACGGCAATTAATGAGGACTGTGCTGATGCTTTTGCATATGTTTCTCTCCGCTGTTCCAGGCCGGGGAAAAAAATATTGAAGCAGTCTACATCTGGATTTTGCTTGAGTTTCAAGACTAAAGATTCAGCAGCAGTATGGTTCGGTGTGAGGCTTGGCTCCTTAAGGGGCTTTTGGGTAAGTGGGGCCCTTGCAGGGGCTTAAGTATTTTCTTAAGGGAAAAGACATTAAAAGGGGTCACAAGTCACTCTAATCTCAAATAATTCCTGTTGGGAACATCTGGCTCACATTTCACATTGAAGTAATCTGCACGAGTTTATCTCAGTGTTGTGAGTTCTGTCTTTGTCATCTGTCAGAAATCAAATTGAGATAGTTGAATGGGATGCTCTTAGAGTTTTTGAGAGTTCATTGGGAGCATTAAATGTTGATGGAGAGAAAAATAGGAAGATTGAACACTTCCTGAAAAAAAAAAAAAAACAAGTGGCAGGGTAACTCTGATGTAGTTTGTCACCAAGATAAACTTCATATTACTGATGAAGAAAGATGGAGTGACGCAGAACAGAGAACAGAGATCATCGCATGTGGTTTTCACAGCTTCTGAATGATGCTACTGTATGTGTTGATGTGTTTGCTGTGTCATTTAGTCTACGGTTAGAATCCTGCTTCAGGTATTTTCGTTTTTTGTTCTCACCACTTCCTGTACTGAAGAGATAAAAAGATGCAGAAAAATGAAGTGAAATGGCAATTAGAAGGAGCAAAAGAATGCAACTGAGTGGGGGGGCTGAGTCCAGAAAGATTCAGCTGTGAAATATACGACTGATATATGACTGGGAACTACTCATATACCCACTTGAAGTGTGTCGTCCGAAAATCCTAAATGCAAACCGGCAGCAGTTTGTATGTATCTGTCTCTCTCTTAGCCTTGGGTTATGCTGTCACAGTCACTTAGTTTCAACTATAGAAACCTCTGTAGTACAATAGGCACATAATTCAATGCATCTGCATTAAACCTACAGTCCTACGGGACTGCGGGATTCTAACCCCGTAACTTTCTGCTAACCCTGTGTTTTATACCACTGAACAATTTCACAGTGAATTACAGTGTAGCAATGCTGAAGAGGTAATTGTTTTTGTGGCTGCTTATGACTTAGTTGTATTTATTCAGTGTTACATTTATTCCTGGAGTTGTTTGCTTTACTGAAGGGAGGAGATGAAGTACCTACACAAGTCCATTGGAGGGAACAATATTTTGCTCATTTATTCATAGCCGGTACAATGCATAAAATGTATTTAACAAGCATGCACATTATGTTGAAAGAGTGTGATCGTTTGTTCTTTGTAAAACCAGCAGTGGTTTGAGGTTTTGATTTTGACATGGTGAGACAGCTCCTTCCTTTCGCACTTTATCTTTCGTTTGCTGTGACAACGATCATGTGGCCTTTAAAGAGAAATTACACCCGAATTTGATGCTTCTGTTTGTGTCAAACTTAACTGACAACCTGCTTTCTCTTTCACCTACAGATTGTCTTAAACTGAAAAAAAGTAGTGTAGCCAGCTATGAAAATAGGTAACAGAATTCACGGTTGTGCTTTGTTTGACAGGAAGCAATTGTGGTGTATAAATGGTATGCCTACAAGTGGTACTTTTAAAACTAAGGCCTTAACTGTAACTACAGTATCCATCTCATAAATCGGCAGTGCTGGTAAAGTGCCAAAACCATGGAAATGATTAAATAACAATCTAGGATTGTTTTACTGAAAGCATTATATGTGCGGCAGTTAGGAGACAGGTTTCCACATGCTCATACTCATTCATACCATACGGTGAAGAATGTGTATTTCTATACTGGGTACAGTCGCACTTATTTTATTGCTCTGTTTGCGTCTAGGTCTAACGTGGTTATTACCCGTCTTGATGAGCCATCTGACACCTAAACCATCTAAACTCTGCACTTCTCTGGAAACTCTGAAAGATCAGCTCAATTCATCATTAAGGAGACGATATTTGGTACAGTAATACATTTAACATGCTGTTGTTAGAGAGCAGTGCTACAAGTATCATAGGAATTTTGTGAGTGACAAGTCAGTTAAATGTAAAATGTAATATTTACAAGTTTTGCATTTTTATATTTTCAGAAACATAACTTTCCTATAAACTACACCATTCAAGTGCCTTATGAAGAGGTCTTCAGACTGAAAAATATCAGCAAACTGGTAAGCAACTGACCCTAATCTTTGACTCATCGGATTACTATGACTTATTCCCACACTCTCTGCACAACTTCCTCCCATTCGCACACACTCTCTTTGATGCTTGTCTCCCTTGTGTCAATGATATTACAAATTTCCACTGATATTCATGCATCAGCCTATTCTTGCCTCATGTTACTTTTCATAGCGGCTCCTGTTTTCTTTGATAGATTACATGCTATCTGTCTTTTCTTTCTTGTAGGTAAATGATTCAGCAAGTGACAGTGATCTCCAGTTTTTGTGGGCCAGCATCACAGAAAAAAGCATAGATAGGATTTTGCAAGTGCTGCCAGAGAGACATCCAACAAGGCGTAAATACCTTACAAACCTTAAGGATCTCTTCAAGGTCATCCTGGAAAGCAACCCGGAACTTAGGATCTTAGTTGAGGTAAGGACAAAGCCTTCCAGTGTGTTGTCCTTCTACGTAGTTGCCTGGAAGCTCATTGTTTATGCCACCCACCTTCTCAACTCACTTGCAATACTGAGGAGCCTTTCTGAGGTCTTCTATCATGTGATGAAATATGATTCTGACTCATGCTGTATCGGTATAAACGATGTCAGAGAAAATGTTAATTAAGTAATACTTTTAAAAACAAGGTGTACACTGTATATAAAGGATAAATACGTTTTTATATGTTAGATAAAATAAAGCCCAAATAGGTTTTAATATGGATTTTAAAGTATGTTTGCTGGAAATAAGGAATGTGTGAAT
Source organism: Clarias pachynema (assembly GCA_030014365.1). Classification (NCBI taxonomy): domain Eukaryota; kingdom Metazoa; phylum Chordata; class Actinopteri; order Siluriformes; family Clariidae; genus Clarias; species Clarias pachynema. Next base: position 15,106,716 of record JAQMYL010000037.1, on the reverse strand, counting down.
GTGAATGGTGCCACATGGACTCTTAAAAGACTGCACTTCCCAAAACATTTTACACCGTTTAAGATTTGTACCCAGGACTCATATTCACAATATACACTGAGCATATTTCAAACACACTTAGGTACTGTTTAACTTTGAAGTATACAATTATAAAAGATTAATTAAAGATTAATCATTTATAATTCACCCAAAGGAGTCTGGTTTACATCAGGTTTACGTTTGAACATACTTTTTTTGAACCCACTGGAGTCATAATGCAGTTGTGCTAAGCTGAGTCATACTGATGAGGATGTTTATGTGTTTGTGTGACAGAGTGGTTCAGAAAGCATCGAGAACATTTTGGGGCACCTGAAAGACGAGAACTATCAGGGATGGAAATCCGTCACGCCTAAATCCTTACTCGACAACTGTTATCGGACCATGCACTGCATCTTTAACAGCTGCTTTTTCAGGAACGGCACCACCGACTGTAAGTGAACTTTCGAGACCTTTATTTCTTTACACTGTAGATTAAAATTGAAATGAACTTAAGAGCAAATTTGCCATTGTTAAATCCATGCCAAACTGGTTTCACAGAATAATGGGACTATTGATCCCATGTCTTGTGTTTAATTTACACGTGAAGAAATTAAAGAAAATGATAGTGACTGGAATAAAGTTAATAAATAGGACACATCAGCATGAATGCTCTTATAAAACCCTTAGAAGGTTGCTTGGCTTTAGGATTTAAATCATTTGGTATCCTGAGTTTGTGTATCTCTATGTGAAGTATCTTATAAACATTTGTTGAAGAAAATGAGAAAACACTTACGGAAAAAAAACATCTGGTATTCAGTAAGTCCTTATTGTTAAGCTCCGGTTGGTCAGTTTTTGCAACATGGTGGCACAAAACCACAGCTGACCAGTAAATCTGGCTAGGCGCACTGTGAGTGGGAGCACATGCCAGCGGGACTGAGTCAAAGACACGGCTTTCATGACAAGTAAGGTGGTGGCATCTGATCCTGCCATCTTCCTGTCTTGGCGGTTCATGATTCAGAGTTGATTTGTTGCCCCATGCAAAGACACACTCCAAAACATGACACACACACACTGATGAATGCCGTCTGAGGACAACCACAGACAGTTAAACCGTGTAATTAGTGTTCGCATATGGATGTGCTTATTTGTGCGGTAGTTAATATATAAAGTGAACTCATCAATGCTTTTTCTCTTTGCCCCATCAGACTGCCAAACTCAGCACTGGAGAAAAGGGAAGGGAGAACAGGGATGATAGAAGATTCCCTAAGTGAGGATGTTCTCCTGACAAATGCACAGGGCCGCTGGCACGCTGCGCATTTCTTAATGTTCACAAAGATGTTGCTTAAAGGCATACCAGCGTTCATACCTTCATCCATCCATCCATCCATCCGGCATATATACACACATACATTTGTGGAGTGGATCCACTCATGGCTTTCCTTTTTGCTATAGCATATTCCATCTCTAACTAGAGACTATAGCCAACTCAAACAGGAATTTAATGGTGGTCTTAATGATATCCTTGATCCTATGTGCCTTTAAGTGTATATATGTGTGTGTGTGTGTGTCTGTTTGTTTTTCTACAGGCAATAGAAGTGATATATTTCGTGTATATGTTTTGCTGACTGCTGGCTTAGTCAGTGAATTATTTTCCTTTGCTTTGCGCTTTGATATAAGCTACATTATCATAAATATTAAATATCTGTATAAATATTAAATGTCTGTAACAATACTTTTCCAGCGATGATAATTGTTTTTTAATGCAGTTTGTGTGTGTTATTTATTTAAAGACTAGAAAAAGAAAGAATGTTCTAGTCACTGTTTGATAGAAAAAATAAACGTTCCTCTGGCTCCCCCTTGTGGTCACATGTATTTATTCTACAATCCAACAGGTTGAGGAGTTTTTTCTGTTTTATAAACAGTTTTTTTTTTTTTTTTAAAGAAGAAAAAAAAGGCTGAACTATAATCCTGTTAAAATCCAGTTTAGTTTCAGCTGATAAAAGCTGGTAGTTCTGTTAGAAAAGAATGTGTTACGGATTTGCATACAGTAAAATGATAGTGACAAGCTTGTCACGGAGCCAAACAACAGATTGCATCAAATCAGTTTCTGATCACTATGTCACACAGGTACACCCAGTGGATTTGTCTATCACTCATAAATGCACTGACAGACATAGAGTAAAAGTATGTTAGTTTATTCAATGTGAGAATTTTATTTCCCATGTACTCTTTAACATCTAGTTCACACATTAAATAATTTTATGTTAAGCCGATGCAAAGCAACAATTTCACCTGGTATAACAGTGAGCTTGTAAAAGATTTATGGTAGATAGCCTGTGTCCCACCTAGTGGAGAAGGAAACGCCCAATTTTCTGTCCTGCAGGTTTGTAATAAAATCATTTTAAGTACACATGTGACATTATGTGGCTTTGTTGGTTCACATACCTTGGGTTCAATATGCTATGAAGAGTTAAGATTTTAAACTGGCTTGCTGAATGGGGATTGGTACAAAGTGCACCACTAGCAGCCAACAGTGCTACGACAACACAGAAGAACACCTTACCATGATGATACTCACTCACTCACTCACTCATCGTCTATACCGCTTTATCCTGTTTACAGGGTCGTAGGTTGCCTGGAGTCTATCCCAGGAGACTTAGGGCACAAGGCAGGGACACCCTGGATGGTGGCACAAACACTTACACACTCATTTATGCTGCATCCGGAAAGTAATTCACAACACTTCACTTTTTCCACATTTTGTTATGTTACAGCCTTATTCCAAAATTCATTAAATTAATTATTTAATTATTAATTATTATGTAACTGGACATGATTTGGAAAGGCACACATCTGTCTATTATATAAGGTCCCACAGTTAACAATGTATGTCAGAGCACAAACCAAGCCATGAAGGTCAAGAAATTGTCTTTAGACCTCCGAGACAGGGTTGTATCGAGGCACAAATCTGGGGAAGGATACAGAAATTTTCTTGGAGCATCAAAGCTCCCAATGGGCACAGTGGCTTCCATCATACGTAAATGGAAGAAGTTTGGAACCACCAGGACTCTTCCTAGAGTGGGCTACCCAGCTGAACTGAGTGATCGGGGGAGAAGGGCTTTATTCAGGGAGGTGGCCAAGAACCAGACGATCACTCTGAAAGAGTTCCAGCGTTTCTCTGTGAAGTGAGGAGAACCTTCCAGAAGAACAACTATCTCTGCAGCAATTCACCAATAAGGCCTGTATGGTAGAGTGGCCAGGCGGAAGCCACTCCTGTCTGTTGTCTGCCAAAAGGCACCTGAAGACTCTCAGACCACGAGAAACAAAATGATCTGGTCTGATGAAACAAAGATTGAACTCTTTGACTGGAATGCCAAGTGTCATGTCTGGAGGAAACCAGGCATCGCTCATCACCTGGTCAATACCATCCCTATAGTGAAGCATGGTGGTGGCAGGATCATGCTGTGGGGATGTTTTCAGTGGCAGGAACTAGGAAACTAGTGAGGATTGAGGGAAAGATGAATGCAGCAATGTACAGAGACATCCTTGATAAAAACTTGCAACCAACCTTCCAACAGGACAATGAACCTACACAGCCAAATAACTAAAAAGCTACGGGACAACCCTGTGAATGTCCTTGAGTGGAGATCTGAAAATGGCTGTGCAGCGACGCTCTACATCCAACCCGATGGAGCTTGGATCATGATGTCTGACGCGTGTCTGAAATTACACTTAATGGATATTCATTTCTTATTTTTAACTGTTGTCTAAAACCAATAGAGCTGCACAAAGCCGTGACCTCAACCCCACTGAACACCATTTAATTACAGGTAATCCCCGACGTACGAACATCCGAGTTACGAATTTCCGCAGATACAAACAGACTGTGGTTCTATTTCCAGTTCAATCACGGAAGTAGCTCCTGTGTATTGTAAAAAGAATTTTTTAATAGACACTGCCATGCACCAGATAGCAATATTTACAATTATATACAATATTTACAGTGTTTAAGTGAATGTATAAAATGTCTAAAGTCTGGTATATTGTATGTGTGTGTGTGTGGATGTGTGGGAGAAATGAGTTGGCCTTACCAGTTGCAATGAATCGGTCCGGAAGCATGATGATAGAAAATGGCTGTCCTGCAAAGCTGTCACGATAGTGAATAATCCTCATTTCTGAAAATCCTCAACAAAACAGAGTTCACCGTCCAATACAGTGGAAAACACCTCTGAGACAAAATACCGTCCAGGATTCCCCTTGCGATGTAAAGACGCAGAGACAACATTTCACTGTGAGATTCATTTCCTTAGGCATGGTTGCCTATTGATGGCATTTGATGCCTATTGAGTGTGGGGAAAAGGGGACAGATTTAGTCAAGAGCTTTACACTGTAAACCTCACTTAACAACAAATCGGGGTTACGAATGTGGTAATAAAGGTTATAATAAAGAGCACATATGGGTGTAATGGTCAGGTGGCTTCTTTTGGCCACAAAATGTAAGGATTTCTGAAACAATACCACAAATATTTGCGCTATTTTATCTCAATTAGAGAATCTTTATTAGAGTGCTTAGAGCTGAAAACTACAGGTAGCATTTGATAGTGTCTTGTAAAACAATGCCTCCGGCATGAAACAGTAGATAGCATATTTTATAGACTATTTTATGGTTGAAAATTAAAAATAAATAAATAAATAAATTCCAGCATCTGTTACTTAATATTCGATGTAACTACTGTACACGAGTTGAAGCAGGTCTGGGTGTGCCTACTTGAGACTGGGCCTACTTGAGACTGGGCCTACTTCCTTTAGGGAGGCATTTGAAGGTTGATTACATCATACAGCTGCAAATAAGGCTGTCCCATTTTGAATGATCCTTCAAATGGGGCCTTCTTTCCCATGACGATGAAGCATGCAACGGTGTATACTTCACGGTCTAGACTTCTTTATAGGAAATCCGGTAACACAACTCTCCCCGCATCTAACCCATATCACAACCCTTGACTACGATCACTGTGATTTTTAAAGCTAATTTATACTTCATATTATGCTGACACGACAGTAAGGGCAGACACATCTGCTCTTTGATCCAAAAAGCCCTCTATAGACCAGACCATCTCGTGTGTGGGTTTGGATTTCGCGGTGTAGACAGCCAAGGCTCGAAGGCCACAAGCTTACGAAAACCGCACAGACCGCATCCTCTGATGGATATGGCCCCTGAAATAGGACATGGCTTTTTTACTCAAGTACTTTATGCAGACAGGGGTACTTGGGGTTATGTCGTCCTGCCGTTGTAGTAAGCGGTTCATCCGCAAGAGGGCAGAAATGTAAAGGCGGACACAGAACATAGATTAAAACTTTTTTTTTGTTTAAATCACAACAGTTTATAAAACAAGCGATACAACAAAATGCCAGAAGGAAGAAAAAAAAGAGAAATATAAAATAATAACAAAACACTTACTCATACAAATAAATAACTAAAATAAATAAATAAATACATGAAAAGTAAAATGAAATATTTAATAATAATAATATGAACAAAATTAAATCATAAACATAATATATAAATATATCGGTTAATTAGCCTAATAGTTTTAACAGCCTTTCTGTTCATTTTGAACTGGCTATTGTTTCAGGAAACTCATTCTTCTTCGCTTTTAATGTGCTTGAAGTAATGTCTCTATATAGCGCCCCTATCGGCGACACAGGGAAATAACTTCACATCACGTTCACCTTTCAACATTTGAATCTTTGTAAAAACAAACAAACAAACAAACAAAAAAAAAAAAAGCTGACTTTCAGCAGGTTGCTCCAGATAGCTGATTATGTAGCTGTAATGAAGTCTACAACCTGAACATGTTTGGGTGTGATGGCAAAGTTTAGACCTTTGGCTAAGACCACTCTCTCTGGTAGGCTGAGTTCTCTGTCTAAAAGGTTCTTTACCCACTTTTCCTTTGTGTCCTCTGTTGATGTCCCGTTATCTATATTCTCACCAGCAGGCTCCACTGTAATCCGTTGCCGGGAAAGAAGAAGGTAAAATTTCTTGGTTTGTCTCTCCTTCACCTACTTCACCTACAGAGGTGACTTCTACAGACAGAAACATGTCTGTGCCAAGGGCTTTCCTGTGTTGCCCATTGTGACCACTCTATAGATGGAGGAAGTGGAGCTTAAGAGCCAGGAAGTACAGACCTTCATAGAGCATATTAACTCCATTGTCACATATCAATTTCACTAAAGCGGACAAGTTGGCCTTTCTGGACTGTGCAGATATCATTAGGAAAATGGTGAATCTAAAAACAGAAGTCTACAGGAAAGCCACACACAGATCAACATTTGCGGTTTGACTCACATCACCCATTGCAACACAAATTAAGTGTCCTAAGAACATTGCACTACATGGCAGAGAACATCCCTACTTCCACTGAAGCCAAACAGAATGAACACAAGCATCTCAAGGCAGCACTTATGCCTTCATGAAAAAATCCTTCCAGATCCAAAAGAACGATGACAGAGAGAGCTGAGACCCAGATACAACGGAAAAATCTTATTATCCCATATGTGGCTGGAGTGTCAGAAAAGGATTTTTGGAAAGCAAAATACAATAGTTCACTTCAAACCAACCAACACGCTAAGACTGTATACCAAAAATAACAAAAGCAATATAATATATGCGGTTCAATGTGGTGAAGAGCATACAGAGCTCTACACTGGGGAAACAAAACTATCTCTTCAGAAAAGGATGTAACAACACAGAAGGAACAACACCTCAGGTCCAGAATCAGTGGTATACCTTAAGGACAAAGGACACACATTTGAGGATGAAAATGTGCGAATTTTGAACAGAGAGGATAGATGGTTTGAGAGAGGGGTAAAAGAAGCCATTAATGTGCAGGTGGAAAATCCTTTTCTCAACAAAGGTGTCGTCAACACAATCGGTCTCCTATTTTTCATGCTACGCTTTCATCTGTCTAAAGGAAGATCAAGACCTTTTCACACATCAAGCAAGAAAGCCACACTTAAGGACTCCCCTTACTCTTTCTGGTCATTACACCTTAACAACTCAATCTAATCTCTCTCTATTGTTCTCTAACGACTCTCTGTCCTATTCTCACATTTTCCACTGTTCACCTAACAAGCTGTTTCGGATAGGGGAGGACCATTCGACCTTGGAGGACTTAAATGTGTGGAACTTTCCAACATACCTTAGACTGACGATGCTACTTGGATGAGTTTTGGAACGTTTCATCTAAACTAAGAAGGAGTCCAGTTGACATGACTCAAGTTCCAGATAACCTTAACTGGATGACTGAGAATGTTCATAGACTTATTCAAGTATTTTTGTCCTGAGACTGAATGCCAGCACAATTTAAGCTGAAAGATTGTATTTCTCCAAAACAAAGTTGAACAGTTTAGAATTGGCCTGACTATTAATATAAGTTGGTAAATAAAAAATTGTGAAGCACAAATGAATCTTGAAAGTCCTTTAATTTTATTTGGGTCATTCTACAGCAAATGTGGAATTTGAGTGATAAAAATCTCCTCAAATGTATTTCTTTCACACCTAGAACTTCTTTAATAGCATTAACTTACTTTTTAACTTACCTTTATGAATCCATAATAAGGTTTTTACTACATTTAATAACTGTTACTTTCTTCCTGGTAACACCAGTGACGGTAACACCAATGGCTTCCATGTATAAGACCACATGGTCTTCAATTACAATATGTCCAAATAAATTAATTATTAGATGTAATCAGTTTTATCTTTTGACAGTTATTATAATTATAAAATGAGCAACACCGGTAACAGACTTAAAAGCTTCTCATAAAATTGCTAAATATTTTTTTAAACAAATAAAGAGAGACATCTGACATACCTTTTGTACCAGTGCTCTTTATCTGGTGACCTCTTCAAGAACATTTTCAAATTATCAAATCTATTTCAAAATAAAACTCCTTTTGTATCACAGTAACACCAATGACACTTTGGGGTGATATTTATTTCATGTTATTAGTTGCAATCGATTATTATTTCATGATTGTAGTGTTGAGCTTATTTTATAAGATATTGGTGTTATTATGAATTAAATGAAAAAATCTTCAGATGAAATGATATGGTCCCACTTTGATGTATATAGTGACAAAACATTTCCTTGAACTTGGATTTCAATTAAAAAAAAATTTTACAATTAAATTTTAAAAATTAAAGTAAGAAAACGTTTTTCATGACTGAAAGTATATAGTACATACTATATTTTCTGAGCACAAGTGTGTGTTATGTTAATGTAAATGATTTTAGCATTAGCTAAACTCAGTGACATCACTTTCCACCATTTTTGTAGAATGACCCAGATACTAATACACGGATCTGATGAATAGAAAAATCTATTGAAAGTCACATATTATATTTATTTCGAATATTATTAATGATAGATATAAAGTTTTTTGTTTTTGTTTTTAGTTTATCTTCACCAGGCCAATGTTTTTGTTATTCAGAAATTGAGACACAGTGGGAGATCTGGAAGTTACGGTTTGTCCCAGCGCGCCCGCCGTAGGTCGCGTTTTTTTATTTTGATTCGCCTTCGCTGCTCACCCCACGAGCTGTCATTCGGATTGTTTATCCAGAGAAAGACGCGGTTTGTGGTTTGTGTGCGAATTTAAAGTGCAGATAAACTCTCCGTGATGGCCGCCAGTGGCGGGATTCAGATACCCAGCCGCCTGCCTTTACTGCTAACACATGAAGGGGTTCTTCTGCCCGGCTCGACGATGCGAATCAGCGTCGACTCGGCGAGAAACATGCAGCTGGTGAAGAGCAGGCTGCTGAAGGGGACCTCGCTGAAGAGCACCATTCTAGGAGTGATTCCCAACACCAAAGACCCGGAGCAGGACAGCGACGAGATCCCCTCTTTACACGGGTAAATCCCAGCGAGCTTTAACAGGAAGCTAATGCTAAAAACACAGGTGACACGGAGAGCAGCCTAGCAACCTCGAGATTCATCCTACTTTTAATACTGACGTCACATCGGTAATGAATGATTGTGGATTCCGGAGATCATATCAAGTCAAATTAAATGAGATTAAAGTGGAAGAGCACACACAACCACTTTTAATGTTAAAGCTTCAGGCAGTTGTTAAAAACTAAACTAGACAATAACATTTCTTATGGCTAGGAAGCTCCCCAGACTTTAATCCCACTGAGTGGGCAAACAAAACCCCACAAATACTGACAAACTCCAAGCCTTCATTATGCAAGAATAATCAGTATGTGACCCGGAAGTTGACTGAGAGCATGCAGAGGTCTTGAGATAAAAGGGTCAACCCTGCAAATATTGACTCCATAAATTTAATGTAATTTTACTTCAGTGTATCATAGTAACATCTAACAAAAAGAACATCTAAAAACACTGAAGCAGCAGTAAATTAATGTTTGTGTCATTCTCAAAACTTTTGGCCACGCCTGTAGAAGTCCTGCAGCACATCAGAGTGAGGGAGGACTTTTCTAGAATGATCTTTACGGACTTTAACCTTCTTTCACCTGCTACCACAGCTTACACCGGGTTGCCAGATAATTTCCACCTGCCCGTTTAAGTTACTCCACCAGTTTATCCCAGAAAACTTTATGCAACTTTATACAAATATGAACCAGTTTGCTCACTCACTATCACACACCAGTATGATTATTCCCAAGTTTTAACCTGTTAAGTCGGTTAGTCATTTTCGAATCAGTGGAAAATGGTGACATGAGGAAGGTTTAAATATGACTAATTTCCCCACCGTATTGCAGTGTTAGTATGTTAACAGCGGGATGGGTTAGAGTCCACCAGACTTGCTGGTTTGAATAGAACATTAAACTAAGATAACGGGGCGATTTAATTTCCAATCTCCTCGTAACTTTAGTGAGAGTCAGTGTATAATATCAGGGAACAACCGTAGTGTTTACTTGAAGCAGCACACACAACTGACACACAACTAACTGATCTAAATTGGAGAAGCTGGTTGAAATTAGTTTTTCAAATTGGACTGTGGATGAACTTGCTAAAATAGTGTAAACTCTAATATCTGAGGAAGAACAAAATGCAGAAAGTAATTAAAAAAATTTTTTCCGTATATACCAGTTTTAACATTTAATGTTAAAATTTCAACAATTTCCTGACAAACTGCAGCCTGTGCCCTTACTTTCTCAGGTTCACTCTGTAGTTGCAGATTGCATGAATTTCCCAGAAACACTTGGAAAACACTTTTTTTTTTTTTTTGCAGATGAGGTCACTGAATGAGTGTGCTTAAACGGGTGCCTAATGCCTTGATGTGTGTATTTTGAATCTTTGGAATATGATTTATCTTTATCTTTAACATGCATGTGTGTAATTTTCTTTTAGATCTCCACACACAACTCTCTCCTTTGCTTTCTCTGGTTCATGTGGTACACACCGTGATACCAAACAGCAGAGTGATCACTTTTGACCATTTAAATAGACTCGCTAACTGATTAGCAAAATTGAAGATACCACACAGTTTAGTTTAACATGTCACCAGGGTCAAATTCCAAAGGAATGTCTGATTTTTATTAACGATGTTCATAAAATTTAAGTTTCATGTCATCTTAGTGACTTTTGTGTTTTTTTTTTTTCCTTTAATGGAAAGGTACCAACAAATTTGTCCATGTGCATGAGACTGAGATGCAGTCTGTGTGAATCAATGGACTCATTATGCCTTATGTTCTTGCAGCATTGGCACTGCAGGCCTGGCCGTTCAAGTAGTGGGAAGTAACTGGCCAAAGCCACACTACACACTGCTCATCACAGGTTTGTGCCGGTTCCGTGTGACGCAGCTGCTGAGGGAGAAACCCTTCCCCGTGGCCGTGGTGGAGCAGCTGGACAAACTGGAGCAGTACACAGAGGGAGAACAGCTGGATGGGGAGCTGGGAGAGCTTTCTCAGAGGTTCTATCAGGCTGCAGTTCAGGTATGTGTGTGTTGGGAGAAAATATCTTTTAAATTTTGAATTGGTTTCGATAAATGTGAATGAATGTTCTTAAGCCCCATTTTTGTTATTATGATGACTAATCTTGATGAAGCTCTGAAGGTGAATGCATACCTTCACTCTAGGGGTCAGATAACAAAAAATCAAGTCAAGAATCTTGGGGTGATTCTGGAGACAGACCTTAGTTTCAGTAGTCATGTCAAAGCAGTAACTAA
>JAQMYL010000037.1:15048361-15067716 GCA_030014365.1 Clarias pachynema | reverse complement strand
CATATGTCACTTAAGTCCTGGGCCTCCATCATCTCCCACATGCGTTTACGGGAGGCCATGTGAGGTTCTTTATGGTTTCTGTCCAGATTGTCAGTTGTGCAGTTAAAATCCCCACCCACAATTAAAATATCAGCAGAGTTACAGTCATTAATGATGTTGTTTAATTTGTCTAAAAACATCATCCACTCTAATGACTTGGTGGGAGAGTACACACAAATAAAAACAAAGGCTTCGTTCTCATAAAAAGTTCTCACTTTTAAAAGCCTTCAGTTTAAAAATTCTTCTATTGTATAAGAGTTCGGTATAAAGTTGCAAGCAAAGAGCAGTGCGATTCCAGCACTCAGTGGTATATTGTGGCTCAGAATTGCGAGTCCATCCCACTCTTTTGACCAGTCTGCAGAGTTTTTGTCATCGCTGTGTTTATCCTGAAGTAGAGCCACCCCATTAATATTTAAGCTCGCAATGTTTACTTCGATTGGCACCCTGTCCAGGGTGTACCCTGCCTTGTGCCCGAAGCCTCCTGGGATAGGCTCCAGGCCCCCCGCGACCCTGATCATAGGATAAAGCGATATAGAAGATGAATGTTTACTTCATTCATTAAAAGGTGTATAGATAAAAAAAAAACAGTCTTATATATAAGAAAACATACCAGTGTCCAGTAGAGAGGTAAAATCATTCTAAAAATTCCTCCTCAGCGAGTTCTTTGTTTATTTTGGTGATCCATTTCTTTATTCAGAATATTTCCAGGTCAATGAAAGCTTTGTGTTTTTTGTAGTATTTGACGTCGTGAAGGAACTGTCTCTTGTTTGGGAAGTGATCTTGCAGTTTGATTTTTGAGCTTCCTTTTGTCTTTTCTAAGAAGGTGTGTATGGACTCCTCGCTGTATATCATTGGCATTTTCTCTTCTTCAGAGGTGTGAATCAGCACAGAGACTGATATGTATCCGTCACTGTCTGATTCTGTTTCGGTGTCCTTTTTGGGAAGTTTTTTTCCTCCCCCTTTGCTGTCTTTTTTTCTTTTGGGTGTCTTGAAGAGGGGCTCCTCTTCCATCTCTATGTCCGCCTCGTCCCCCTGTGACAGTGCAGTGGCTGCTGTTTCTAGTTGGCGGCTCTTCGCCCTTGTACCCATCACCGAGATGACTGATGACTCCAGCGCTGTACCCGAGCCCTCTGTGACTTTATCAGCCGTGCTCGGCCTCTCAGGTGCCGGTTGGGTCATGTTGGGTTCCCCTTGATCCGGTTTAGCTGAACATGTTGCTTTTGGTGTCGATGTTGTTTCAGCAGGTTCTTGGATTGCAGGCTGGGCTCGGGATTCATTCACTTTGGGTACTGGTTCAGCAGCATTTCCGGGTCCCTCAGCGGGCGGCCGAGCCGTAGTCGCAGGGGGAGCGGTCACGGCCGGATCTTGACTCGTTCGCTCAGAGGAATCAGGATTGCTCTGTCTTTCAGGACAGGCATGGACAAGATGTCCCATTGCACCACATCACCAACCGCTAACACACACTCCTCTAAACTCGCCGTGCACACCACGCGCACACCGTGCCGGCGAGTTAAACTCTCATACAACCAGCAACACATACACACACTCACTCACACACACACAGGCACTCACACAACAAAGTATATATATAAAGCCAAAGGATGTTATAAATGGCGAAAGAAAAAAAAAGCAGAAAAAGAAAATTGGCAAAACGCCAATCGCTCTCGCGCGCTCTACACGCCACACTCGCTTCCCTGCCACACCGCGCATGCGCAGAGAGACAGAGAGAGAACAAGCGCTGGCAGAGTGGATTGCAAGGCATTTACAGATGTCAACAGTGTTTGCTAGCACAAGTCAAACTGTTGAAAATGGAAAAAGAAAAAACAGTTGTAGTTCATCTTTTTCTCTTTACATAGTAATAAAAAAGACATTAGCAGCATTCACAACTGTTGGCCATCTTCAGATATATAGAATATTAGGGTGTGATTCAGGAATGTTTTTTGACCTTTGTTCATGTGTCAGGCTGAGGAGATTTACATAATTGTTTGCGTCAGTGCAGTTTGAGATTCCTTGGTTCAATTTCCTACAAAGATCATTACCAATACAATGATGGCACTGTAGTACTTCTCCTTCTTAAAGATTTAGAGAGTTAATACAAAATTGACCGGAATGTACTGTAGATAATGTCGTTTATAGATGTACTGTAGATAATGTCGTTTATGTACTGTAGATAAATGCCTGACAGATAATTTTCACTTATCACGCCATGCGACCAAGAATAATTTCTTGTAGCTATGTTTATAAATCTTTAATGTATTTTGCTTTGTCTCTGTTTAAAGCCACACCTCAGGTCATGTTATTTAGGGAGCACTAATTATTCTTTGCTTCTGGGAATCCTTCAGCTATGTGCTTCATTTTCTATAGAAGTATGTGGAATGTATAGACATCACCTCTGTCGCAAAACCATTTTTTTGCTTTCCTGTTTTACGTGTGTCATTTAATAATACACAGAGCAAGGGAGAAAGGAAAGCAATCATTAGCACCAACAGGGATAAAGAGAGACTGCACTGCTAAGGAGGTAAAATAAGGCTTTTGTCTTTATTAAAATAACTGCATTTCTTTTCATAACAGGCATGTAACCGGATCAGTGTTTGTTTTAAAGTGTGATTACGGCATGAAAATGCTTTTAACTGGTTTTCTTCTGTAGTTATGCCTTGCAAATTGGGTTATTATGGATGCTTTGTAGATATAAAGATAAAAATATACTTCTTGATGAACATCTTGGGTTGGTGTAGTCAGGGTTAAGAGTGACGATCTCTGCTGATGACGGATGATGTGCATATCTCCACTTATTTTTTTATAGAGCAGAGATGACAAAGTTGGACAAGTTTTTAGTAAATCATTTAATGGATTTAGCAATTACCCCACTAGCACCTATCATGAATCTTGTAAACTTGTTTTGTAGCTGATGATAATGCTCTAATTCATGGTCTTCTTTAAAACAGATGTTACAATCTGATATCACTGAGATGTCTATTAGAAAAGTTTTATTGGTGAATAGGTGTGTTAAAGTTATGAATAGTTGTTGATATTAACCAAGACAACAGTTTGAACAGGGAATTTTTGGAAGTAGCATTTGCCAGGATTTTATGCTCCTTCATCTCACCACTGAGTCCTTAGCTAGAGTCTAGTAGATGTATTTTACAGCCAAGGGGCATTTTCTTTATAGGGGAGACCAGGCGTCCGTATCTGGACAGTTCTGCTGCTATCACACTGTCAGATATAAAAGGAGGAACATTAGACAGGACTACTTGACGGGTGACGGGGAGGAATTGGACACGATTAAATTAGGGAGAAAATTGGACCCCCCCCCCCCCCCCCCAAAAAAAAATCCCACCCTTGATTCATGCATTTGGAAATAAATAAATCTTGTGTTTCTTACAAATGCATCTCTGGGATTTTACTCAGATCCCTGCGCCTGTCAAGTTGTCTTTTTTTTTATGCATCTGAAAAAAAGTATGCCTACTTTTCTACACCACAAAACATTCAGCAAAAACAACTGCAGCTAATATATAGTATAATAATATATAGTATAAAAGTGGTTTTATACTTTTTTCAGTATGGAGAAAATCCAGAAAACACGGTTCTCTACGATCCCTAAAACCAAGTTACCAAGCCAGCAGAACATTGTAAAGTCTCTTAAATAGTTTTAACATCTTTTCTAAAAAGCAATGCTTCTAAATCTTTTGTGTAGGTTGTTAAATTACTAGCACACGTACAGACCATATACTTGTTATGGTCATGTGACCTATTAATAGTCAAGTGAAACTAAGTTTTATGTCAAAATAAATGGGTCAAAACTAATAGTTTGCATCGGTATAAGGTGTACGTGATATAGAAGAAACCATATGAGGGCCATGTAATCACTCATGCAAATCAATCATAATTACGCTACAGGCTTTCTCCACCAAAATACAAGTGTGTCTGGGACTTTTATCAAGTCTAAACAGAACATATTAGTTTCTGGTTACAGACACATGCTGGAAATATTATTGTTATATCTCTTTCCAAGACCCACAGCGCTTGCAGATGTTTCACGATACTAACGAGGAGCCGAAATTACAATCAATCAACTTAAACCACAATAAAAATGGACACATGACCAAATGACAACCTTTTCCTCCAAATGTCTGTTGTTGAGTTTTTGTTTTGAGCTCCATATAGTAAAATCTGATATTATATATTAATATTAAGAATATAGAAAATATCCCTCTACAATCTCTGGATGTTTTGGTGTACAAGTTTTTAGAAATGGTCCTGCAGCATACTGACTGACTTAAAAAAAATTATTAAAAAAAAGATGACAAAAATGTTAAATTAAAACATGACTCAGACTTTTAACACATCCAAAATAATTCACAATATACCACTTTAAATTACGTTTTCATAAATACAAAGGGCATTCCAAAAAAGTTGGGACAGTAAGGAAATTGCAATTAAAACCAAAAAGGAGCCATCAGTAAAGTCACCTTGTACTATATTGAAACATCTACAACTATTTGATAATTTAATATATTAAATAAGTTTTTTTTTTTTTTAAATGCAATAATTTCAAATCAGGTGGCTGGAACATCCTTTTAAAAAGTTGGCAGAGTTGACTGTTTATTGATTTGTAACATAAGACTTTTTAAGCATTTGGACACTGAGGATATGCCAGTTGGTCAAGTTTAGCTTGCGTGTTTCTCCCATTTTTACACTGTGCAATTGTACAGGGCCTTTGTTGCCATATTTTGCACTTCATAATGCACCACACATTCTCAATTGCAGCAGGTAGGCCAGTCTAGCACCTGTACCGTGTGTTTAGCAGCTATGCACATGCAATCCAAGCAGAATGTGGTTTAGTGTTGTAATGCTGGAATATACAGGGATGTCTCTAAAAAAAGATGGTGTTTGGATGGCAGCATATGTTGCTTTAAAAGGAACATATTTTTCTGCATTACTGGTATCTTCACAGATAGGCAGTTTACCCATGCCGCGGGCACTGGCACACCCCATACCGTGACTGATGCTGGCTTTTGGACCTGATGCTGATAATAGCTTGGATGGTCCTTTACCTCTTTCCCAGAAAACACGACGGCTGTTGTTTCTATAAACTACTTTAAAAGGTGACTTGTTGGACCACAAAACATATTTCCAGTGTGCCAATGTCCTTCCCAGATGAGACAAAGTCTTTGACAGAGTACGGATGTATTCCTTAAGGTTTAAAATGAATTTTTTTAACAAGTGACAAATGGTATTAATAGACAATGTTTTACCAAAGTGATCCCTCATAATGTAGAAGCATGAAGTTTTAAGATAGTGACGCCAGACGGATCGGAGATCACCCATATTCAAAAGTGGGTTTTGTTCCTGGATTGAGGATTAAGATTTGACTGGTTTCCTTAAATTTCTTGATAATGTATTGTAATGACATTGGGGAAGGTTATCCTAAAAGTATTGGCTATATTGCTGGTGAATCTGTTGGAAAATCGAGGAGCCTCGTCCCATGCTTGCTCCAGAAGCACTATTCCTTTCTTTAAAACTTCTTGTGTACTATAACAATTGGTTCACCTGTTTAAAAGCACTTGTCTCTAATCACCATGTCAGATTGTTATTAGTCTTATATAACCCTGTCCCAACTTTTTTGTAGGATATTGCAGCCACCAGATTTAAAACAAGTGCATATTTACAAAACATCAAAAAATAATAAACCACATGGTAAATCAAATAATAGTTGGTTGTTAAGAGTTTTCAATATAATACAATGTGAATAAACTTTACAGATGACCTCTTTTTGTTGTTATATTGTTGTCAGTTCAACTGTTTTAAAAAAGATGGTAATTCGGGAGGGGGGTGTGGGGGGGGGGGGACCTCCCACACTAACCAGAGGTTTGCCAAATCTCCCTGTTTTTTTTTTTTTTTTCCAATTTGAGAATCTGTCCTGCGGCATTCCCGGGTCTCTTTGTAATAAAAACAGCTGTCTGAGACCCAGAAGTCCAGTCACACCCTTTATTCCAGGAAAGTGCTGAACTGAACTGCTGTGCAAGTGGAAAGTCTGTAGCCCATCACACAACACAGGAAATCTAGTATCCTCAGAGGAAGCCACTTCAGCAACAGTAATGAATGTCTGTATGACGAGGCTTGTTAAAACATGATTACAAACTATACAGACAGTAGTGGTCTAAATAATAACCACGAATATTCAGGACCTATATACCAAAAAAATAAATAAATAAATAAATAAATAAAAAATACTTTTACAGATTTGGAATTCTTAATACAAGACTTCTATAGCATTGTATCTACTTTGTGTCAAAACACGGCTTTAGAAAAATTTGCGTTTACACCACAAAAAAATAAATAAATAAGTGGCATTGCAGCCAAGACGTATCTGTTAACTTTGCTCTTCACTGGAGCTATACTGATAATGTAGCTAAAAAGTAAGGCAAAAAAAAGTAAGCCCTGGTTACTTGGCAAAAAAACCCCGCAATAATCTGATCCGAATACCAAAACGTTTGTGGTTAACCGGTTTCATTTAATTCAGGACAAAAAGTGTGCACTATTTTTGAAATATTCCTTTAAATCAGTAAGTAATGCTCCATTTAATGTATTAAATTTTACACTGTGTGCATTAAGACTTTGCTTGCTATTGTGAGAGTTCTGCGACCTCTATCTGACCCAACAGAGTATTATCAGTTAATCACAATACAGCTAATATGTATACAGCCATGAATGTCAATAATGCACTTTTACATAACCATTCAATGGTCAATTCTCTCTGCCTCATATTTTAATTTTAAAAGCTATGTACAGTTTGTATCCATGCAGATGCTACTGTGGATGTTTTGCTCTAATCTACACACATCTCCATGACCGTCTTATGACATGATCATAAACACATTATAGAACAGAAGCTACGAAAACATTTATAATAAAGAAATTAATCTCAAGTAGAACCTGAATGATTACTCTGAATAGGTCAATTATTCTGGATGAATTCATACAAACAGACAGAAAAATGCTGCACACATATTAAGCTAACTTTTAGATTACAAAATTAGAGACAATGAAATTTATGAAATAACGCATTCTCTTATTTTCAGTAATAAACTATACCATCAACTCCTGTATATGAGGATCAACATGTAATAAACAAACCAGTAAAGGTTGCTAAACCTGAGGCTTGGTTTAGATTTCTGTGACTGCAAATTTTAAACATTTTCATTCTGTATTTGTGCCAAGCCAGATTAAAGGAAAAATCCAGCACACTCTTTACATACTAGTCTTTTCCCCCCCTTGGTTTCATCTGCTTCCTATATGCTTCCCAGAATGCCATGCCAGTATACCTGGATGTAGACGTACTAGTAAGACGTCAACTATCTCTAGAGAGAGTCATGTAGAAGTAGTATATATATCTTTTAGTCTTTTCAGCGCCCACATACCCTCATCTGTATACTCTGTCTCAGATAATACCTCCAAGCTCGATCAGTGCAACTCTGCTCATCATCATGTAGATTACTAACAAGCGGAGCCTCCATCATAGCTCAGCATATCTGGTGTACGGCACTCATTTCACACAGTGCACAATGCTCACAAGAATAACAGAAATGCTAAAACAACCAACAGATTTTTAGCAAGAATGCTTTATAGATAAGCATTTAATTATTATTATTTTTTCATTATTTTTAAGCTGACTACACTAATTGGTACAGTAGATCAAACGCTTTGAACTTACTATAGTGGACTATGATTAGATCATATTACAATGAATGATATGAAACAAGAAAACAAACCTGAAAACCTTGATTGTGCAGTTAACTTGCATCAGATTTTATCGTGAAGACATTTTTATTTGTCTAATACTAAGACACACTAAGATCAGGTGTGTGTGTGTGTGTGTGTGTGTGTGTGTGTGTGTGTGTGTGTGTGTGTGTGTGTGTGTGTGAATAAAACGATGAGGTACTAAAATGTTTGAAAGACTGTAGGTTTTGATTCGATTTATATTGCAATTCTGTAAATATAAAAATTTTATTAATATCCCAATTCATTATTTTTTCTGATTTCGTTAAAATTGTAAGAACTTTAGAGTTTTATACCTTAGCTTTATCAGTAACTTCACAACTGAAGTAAACATGAACAATTAAAAAGTAGTCCGTTCCTTATATCATTAGTTTTCTCACTTAAAAACCAAGGGCAGCATTTAAACACAAACTAATTTCCAATACAGCAGCTCTAACATTGACCTCAACATTAAATTAAACAAACAACTATATTTTCACTGAGCGGCACATCTCTGTCATCCATTATAATTAGCGATAACAAACTTAGCAAGTATTTCATTCCCCTCACACAGGATACCAGTGTGGGAAAAATTGTATCTCCGACCTGGACACTAAATCAGGTAAATTAATATTATAAAGAAACTGCAACATTTATCGTCTCAAAAATCTACTTGATAATGAGTGCCTGTTGAGCATTTGTGAGCACACAGCCATGCGTGGCTTCTAACATGCGAGTCTTGAGACAAATTTGTGCTCATGGTGATTTGAGACTGGTGTAACTGTGTGAATTAGTATAGAGGCTAATTTGCTCAAAGGGTTTAGAGAAAAATGTTTTTTTAGTTTTTTTTAATGCATGGCATATTCGTGTAAAACGTGTATGTTCCACACCACTTGGAAGCTTGTGCGATGATTGCCGGATCACTTGTCATGGCTGACGTGCAAATGACCAGCGCGTCTCAATTATAAATGGTTTAAAAAAATGTATAAAAATTGTTTTTGGAGTGTGGTGTTGCATGAATTGCTAACACCCCTATCTCACCTATGCAGCGTCGGCGTGGCTTCGTGCAGTGCCATAAGTACAGGTCATCAGGATTCACCGCGAGTTTTGGCGTAGTCACTAGGTTTTCAATCTTTCCGCATGAAAATTTAAACAATTAATTTTTTGACTGGTCCTTGCGGAATCTCGCAGAACATCGAGCAGTCACTTGCGGTGGCTCGCGGTGCCAATCACCACGTCTCACCTCGAGTCAAACTGCGTAGGTCAGATATGGGTATAAACAAAAGAATCGTACATAACTGAATAGATTTTTCACCCCACCATTACTCAATCCCCATCTCTGCATTGTGTTCTAGTCACTTTATCACAGAGGAATAAACTAGCAGACACCACCTTATTGAATGCACTATTCACTTTTTTCCCCCACATGATTTAATTTCTGCTGTAAGAGCTAATCTGTTGTCACAGGGTCATCAACAAGCCAACACTCTGCAAATCATGGTCATGTTTCTTGTTCTGTAAAGCATTACTACTGCTTGCATCACAATACTGCAATATGATAAAGTTATACTATCTTTATGGAGGATCAGCATTACCTGAAAAATATTATTATTTTACCCTACCACTTCATAAACACCTAAAACTGGAATATTTTTGTATACTTCCCCCTGCACAAAACCCTAAACAGTACATTTTGCTCATCAGACACGACTGGGCAAAGATTAAACAAACAAGAGTTGGCACAAGAGCATGAAGGTTTCTGACCTTAGAGGAGGCCAGATTGCTTTTCTGCATGTCACCTTAGCATTCTGGATGTTTAATGTTAAAGCGACTATATGGTCCAGGCAACTGCTTCACCATGTGAGACTCTTGACTTAAGGTCCCACTTTGATTTTTAATTAATTGCGCAGAGATCTTGGGTTTGTTCACTGGCGCATGAGGCACTTATTTTAGAAACGTGTACTTTCTGATGTTGCATTGTATTATCCACTTTAGACCAACAATCGTATGCAACAGTGCTGATGTTTCAAGATTCAGAAGTTTGACAAATGTTAGCATAACGTGTACAATGAAAATCAGAAACATTTATCAGTAATGTGCCCGTCATAAACACAAAGACAGACATTAGGTCACCAGTGATGCCTGGGGATTTTCATTTTGAAAAAGTTGACCATTTGTTGAGAAGTTTAAGAATTATCCTGACTGTCTGCGCCATGACGCTACAGCCTACGTCTGATTAGTTCAGTCCACCATACGATTATTGATTTCCTGTGATTGTCTAGACTGCATATGTCCACAAAGACAATGCAGTAGAAAAGATGGAAAAGAAAAACAAAGGTAAACACGCTCTGGCAGGGGCAGTGCAGTTTTAACTTTATCTTTTAACTTTTCTTCCAAACTGGCTCCTGGTGAATATTATTATGACAAGAGCACTGTTGAGAAACCAGATACTCAGTGACCCTGCCTAAAATACCTAAATATGGTGCCAAAAAAAAAAAAAAAAAAGTCTTTAAAATAAGGCTTTTAAAATGACGGGTTAAACGAACGGTAGATTTGTGGAGTAAATTATTACACAATTGTTTTAAGGCTATAATTTTCCAATTCATGTTACATTCTACAGCATGTTGGGTTTAATGTAGCACTATGCTTTGAAACTACTCACTTTAAAAGGAGGTTTACAGGCTGATTATTTTCCACTACTGTATATTAATACATGCTTGTGGTAAAACTGTAAAAATCTGCTCTATTTTTCTTCACAACATCCCGCATGCATGTCCACAAACTATAGAAACACCACAAAAGCCTGTTGCGGTTATGGGTTGGGGTGCGCATGCAGCAAGTGTGAATCACAGTGAAGCACAGCAGCGCCTAATAAATTCTTAAATCTGCTATATATAAATACATCGGCAAATCATGTTATAATTTAGATGCTTGTGCAATCCTTTATCTGTAAAGTACTATATTTTGTTAATTGGTTAAATAAATAATACTTCTTAGGAAACAAAAATTTTTCATGAATTTTCAACAAAACACTTTGCCGCTATTACACTACAACATTGCAGTAGTTTGCCAGCACACAACTCTGACATGTTTAGACAGTCATTTAGCAGCACCAGTAGCAAAAAGCAGGTTTAAAACGAGATAAGAGAGGGTGAGCTGGTGTTGTGGAGTATGAGGGCAAGCTGAAACAGCACACCATCACTGCTCCCCATGCTGCGAGTGCCAGCAATGGGTCACAGGGCATGGGGGTTTGATGGCACAGACCTGCCCTGATCCTCCAGATGCTGATGGAGGGAGATTACAGGGCTAAGTCAGAGTAAAAGACACACTCTTCAATTATCTGGTCCCCTCCTTCTCCATCACCAAAATTTTCAGACTTTTCACTCCACATATTTAGACTTGAAGGATGTATGTTTCAGTTTAAACAACAAATCTAACATTCAGTTAACCCACAATAAATAAATAAATAAATAAATAAATAAATAAAAATATTGGGAATTTACTGTACCTTCGTCCATATGATTCCCCAGTAAGGCTATTTTCTTCTCTTGAAATGTGTGGACCTCTGCAAAGAGAAAGGAAAAGACAGGAATACATAATGAAACAAACTGCCTGAGCTCTATTGAGTGACCCATGTGCTAAGCTGCCGTTAGGCAAGTTACCTTTTCTATTCAACAAGACTGGCTTTACCTGAAAGATGAAGCCATACGACAACCTGCCTTGAATATGACCGGTTATGAGTGCAGAGGCTTGCACTGACAAGTAAACATAACATTTCCCCCCCCCCCAAACATGTGTGTTAACCTTCTGAGACCTGGACTCCTCTTTAGTGAATACTTCAATTTCTCCTTATTGTTTCTTGAACTATTAATTTAACCAATGTCTTCAAACAGGAAGAAGTTTGGCAAAATAATTATACCTTAAATGTTCCTCATAAGAGGAGTGTTTGAAGACGGTGTAGTTTAAAAAAAAAAAAAAAAAAAAAAAAGTCATGTCCTTGCATGAGAACATTTAGCCTATTTTAATAAGAGGTTAAAATAGGCTAAACTTAATCGCTGCACAATTCATTCACGAAACACAAAAGAGGCCTGAACATGGAGCAGCTTGTTAAGACAGAGGAAGTTTTATGTTATTTATATAAATCTCAACATTTCTGGTCAAAACATTCAGCAGTTTAAAATCTTGTTTAAAGTCGATAATGATTAGCTGATGAATAATGACTTGAGAACCAGGAAATAAAAAGTATATTTACAAATGTCAACACAGCATGTGACTCCTAGAGTAATCAGATTTAGCAGAAAGTTCTAACGGTAGAAAATGTATACCCTGTCCAGATATGTGTATCCTGCGTATGGACATGAAATCTGCATTTTTTCCTCCTCCATGTTTGGACCTCCCTTCCAAAAATAAAGAAAGAAAGAAAGAAAAAAAAAAAGAAAGAAAAAAAACAGCATCTTTGCCGCTGACAATAAAGCTTTTTCAAAAATAGACTGAAGTGTTTTTTTTTTTTTTTGCTCATGTATTTCTGATGTCAAAGTGTCCACAATAAATATGTCCTGTGTGTTTTGTGTGTTATCAACGTGATTGGTTACAATTCTAAACAAATGTGAATGTTGTGCTGAGTGAACAGTTTAAGAGTGCAGGATTATAGAGAGTAGAATTGCAACATTTAACCACCTCAAATCTAAACATATATAAATTAAAAAATAGTCAGTGTGACACTACATGATAGGCAACTGAATTTTCCATTTAAAATTTTTTGGCACACGCTGGCACGGACCAGGATTATGTAATTACTGAAGATCAATGAATTAAATAACCATCAGCAATGTTACAAATATTTTGTGTGTGTTTGTTACACACCTTATAGAATATAGAATATATGTGAACCGAAACAATACACCGGGATAAGAATGTGTATTTAAATAAATGCATAAGCAGGTCAACATGACAGCAAGTCAACACAGGTTAAATCTGAGAGGTTTACTCCACACTGAAGGGAAAAGGGATTGAGGTGTACTATTCACAGAGACATAGGTGATCGTGAGAGAATGAGCATTGTCTTTCTTGGTGACAGACATGCTCCAGCCTGTCCTCACTGTGTAGACACATTAGACTGTTTACTACTAAACAAACTTTGGTACCACAGGATACAGTTTTGTTTGCAGCACTCTCCAGAATTATTGGCACCTCTCATACAAAAGGGAAAAAAATATGTCTTTGTTGTAACATAATGCTGCTAGTTTAAAAACAAAGTATCATAATAGCATAAAAGTACAACCAAAATTGTCATCCCTAAGAAATATTTTAAATAAATGCTATGATAAACTGTCAAAAGAAATTATTCTCTCACTGGCTCTTAGTCCCTCAAGTCATGCCCCAGTTTCTTGCAGTATAAAAAAAATGAAGTGACACACATGTTAAATCTCATTGTCATGTGTTACCATGGGGAGGGGGGGGGCAAAAAAAAAAGAAAAATTAAAGAATGTTTAACATAAAACAGATATAGATGCTCTTGAACTGGTGCAAATCAGGCAATTTTACCAAATTTACAAATACAATACAAAAAAAAAAAAAAAAAAAAAAGTACTTATACATAGGTAGCACATCTCATTCACTGATTCAATCTCTTGAGGTGAACCATGTCACTGACATTAGTTTGATATTTTATACTATAACATATCAAACTATTTTATATAAATATATTTTATATTGTTTTCCTCATTATCACAAAGGGCACCAATAATTCTGGAAGATAGGAAAAACACAACAAAGGCATGTGGCAACTCAATGGTTTACAGAATGGGAAAGATTAATTCTCTACTGTGGCCACACACACACACACACACACACACACACACACACACACACACACACACACACACACACACACACACACACACACACAGGGAAACACAAAACAAAGTAGTCGTGTTTCAGAGATGACAGGAATCTTACAGCAAACCAGGAAAAAGCAAATTACGGTACGCAAGGAAATGCTCCTGCTTTGTCTTTCAAAGTCTCAGGCTAGTGTAGGCACAGACACCCACACTCAACAACAGAGGCTACCTTTCTGGAATTTTCTTTAGAGGTCAGGTCCAGATGAGGCCTGCTAGTAAGATTTCACCTCATTCCCATATGAACATAAAGCACATTAAAAGCATATAGGTGTCTGAAGATGACCGAAACAAACAACATTCCATACAGGCTGCCCAACAGCGGGAGTGAAAACAAGACAAGACGGTGAGCATGCACTGGTCTGTGTTACCTTTAGACTTGCTCGCCGCTCGGGCAGCAACGCACGTGAAGAGCTTGAACACCCCCTTCCATGAGTAGACAGGCTGTAGCCTAGCGGTGGGAGACATGGGGATCGTAGTGACTCTTCATTGCGCTCTTTCCATAAAAACAAAACAGCCCATAACAGAGGGCCCCCAACAAGTCCAATATCCAATATGCTCACTCAGTGCTGGCTCAGAAAAAATAAATATTGCTCCACTAGCTGTCTCAGGTCCACTGCCAGATACTCCAGGGACACTTCAGGCAGGGTGAGGCCTGGACACTTACACGCATACATGCAAAAACCCTCCAAGATATCCAAAAGGATGATCAATTCTTGCTACAAAGTAGACCACAAAATTTTTTTTTAGAATTGCCCTGAAAAAGCACAATTAGTGGAGAACCACCCCCCCTCAAAAAAAGGGGGAATCCAGAAATAATCCAAAAATGTATACTGTACTAAGCTCAGAGTGCCTGGCAGGAAGCTTATGAGGGAGCCCAAGGAGATTGGGAGCGAGAGGGAGAGCTGAGCAAGAGAGGAAACCAACAGCAGCAAAGCGAGTTTCCCCACTCGTCTAAAGGCGCATTCCAGCGGCAGACTGAGGGGCCACTCCCAGGCAGGCCCAAGTATCCTGCGTGAACTCCAAATGAGACACGGGAAGAGGAGAGTATTCTCTGTGGGACAGGAGTAAAAAAATTTATGTAAAATTCTCAGCAAAGCGCTACAGAGAAGAAGAACAGACTCCAGCTTGCGTGCACTTTCGCCAGTGCAGTATGTAGGCTGAGGAGTCGAATGTCAAGCCGGAGCCGGAATGTGCCCCCCCCTCCCTCCCCCCACTCTCTCACTGTGTCTGAGCTGTACTTTGGGCCTGGCTCGTGTCAGATTACACAGCTCCACCTCCTCCCTTAACCATGTGCCTCAGACAAAGAGACGCTCAATTATAGCAGCACTACACTGAAACCCACAGAAGAGGGCACAGCAGGAAAAGAGCTAGAAATTAATTGCAATATCTAGGCTACTTATTATAAGCATTTAATTAAACAACAACAACAACAACACCACCCTCAAAAGGGCTCAACTGCCCATCAAGTGCTCTTAAAAACAAACCCATATTAAGTTCATCTTTGGTGAACTCAAATTTAAAAATAGTTTTAAGCTATGGTACAGAGCCTCACACACACCGACAATAATCTTACTGTGCAAGTATCTCAACAACAAAAATACTTAGCGTAAAACACAGACATTCTTTGACAATACGTGACCTTTCTGCTTGAGGAGCTCAAGTTAATGTCACTAATGACAATATGAGATACCTGGTCTCATAACCTTTATGATGAATAATCGAATCAAAACCCCCCAGAAGAATTCTACACCTTACTGGCAACACCTGTTTGATTTTTAAATTTTTTTTTTTTTACTGAACCTCAGAATCAGTCCATACATTGTTTTAAGAAGTACTTGAATACTTTTGAAAGACCAAACTGTCAGGCAACAAAAAGCTTGTGGAAAAGTGCTCCTATGAATGCTTTGGTTATTTCAGACCAAAATCTCTCATCTTTCTAAAATACCCATTAAGCCAGAATGGTGACAACAATGACACTTCAGCAAAATCAATGACTCAGTGAAACTACAAAAATGAGAACTTTTAGCACACTCTTAAAAAGCCATTGACCAAGTGATCACAGTTTCTGTTTCAAGTTTCACCTTTTCAAAAGGGCAAATGCAAAGGCGTGCGTCACGCAAGCCTCTTTCTCACTTTAGGACTGGATAGTCACAGCTGCCATGGTGGCATGGACTCTGGGGCATGGTTACATTTTGCCCTGTGTTCAAAATAATTACATAGCAGTTGTTAAAACATCCAACACATTATGCTGGCACACACCTATAAAAAGATCAAACTAACCTCAAACAATCAGCTGGTTAGAAAGCTTTGACAAATAAGTCTTGCTATTGGCTTGGTACTGTTATTAGTTATGTATTTTTAAACTAGTCGACATTTATATATACACACACGTCAATCAGCTACAACATTAAAACCATTTACATTGAAAACACCTAGATTTCAGGTTCCCCCTTTGCCCCTGGCGTGGCTCTGGCCCCTCGAGGCATGGCTTTCTGGTGGTTTGCGTCATTTCTGGCACAGGACATTGGAAACAGATCCTTTGGGTGCTCTGGGTTGCAGGGTGGGGCCTCTGAGGATCAGATTTGTTTGTTTGATGCCTCTCATGGGTGCTTGATTGGAATCTGGAGAGTTCTGAGGAAGGTTATCCTTGGGCTCATTACCTGCTGGGCCCAGTTTGTGGCAGGCTGAGATGCACTGGATTGTTCTGTTGCCTTTATATCATGGCCAGTACTGACATGGTGATTTGTGCTGCATTGGTTTTGTCTGTGGGCCTACAGGTTGGCTTTTAGTCCACATGGCCATGGGTGAGCCTTGGGTTCCAAAGATTGTGTCACAGATTTACTGGTATATAACTGATAAATTTAACGTGTTAATGGTATGGCTGATCAGTGTATTCAGTTACAGGCTTGATTATATCTGTCCAATTTAAAAGGCACCATAATAATGTGATGCATTTACACAAAAATAGGGTATCGAGTCAAGGCAGCATAATTCCTTAAACACTAGAAACGCCAGAGGTTTTTAGACGTACTAAATCCACCAGCCTTTACACCAAACGGCGTCTGCAGTTCTTTTTGTTCTCTCAAATCGAGCATAATGTTCCCCAATCACTAATCTAATGGGACATTAAACGCTCGTCACGACTGTGCAGGCGCCAAACAGCTGTAAAGTCCCCAATACAGAGACTGGCGTGTAGAGGAGAGATAAAACACATTTTCATGTTCTCTGAAAGATCAGTGAAATTAATCAGTGCGACTGATCAGTGCGGTATTCAGCAGAGGCAGAGTAATTCCCAACAAACATTCTCTTTTAAAAATACTGAAACATTAAAAAAAAAAAAAGGATTGGAAATGATCACTACGCAAAGCTTTGGATGAGATAGGGGTGTAAGGAGCACATGCTCGGTCAAATTGTTCAGATTAGATGTGTGTAGAAAATAATTTTTTAGTAGTAACTGTTTAATTAACCTAATATTACTTTGAAGCCAAATATGCTTTTATATAAATATATAAATGTAATATAAATATTACATTTATACTCTCATTTGAAGTTAAAATAATGCAGACAGACACTCTTTAGGGTATTTGGTTCATTCCAACTGGAGAGGGTTGTGTAGTATCGGCTAGGAGACCACTCACCAGCAGGGCTGTCAGAGCTAAGCAGAGTCATTATGAGCTGATGCACAACAGCAGTTGTTATGATTGCCGCGGTGTGAGGTATGAATCGCTAAGATTAGCTCTTGACATGCTAATATTAATAAATGTAGAAATTATTATTAGCTTCAGAATTTCCATTTGTAAAGAATCCTTATAATTACGAATTAACTCATAAGTGATTAAGATTAGTGTTAACGTTAGCTTGTCCTCTGCTATATAAATTACATTATATTAATATATCATATAATACATGTTTGGCTAAATTGTGTGTACATTTTGAGTTGTGGCCCCTTTAAAAAAAAAAAAAAAAAAAAACCTTGATGCCTCTGGTCTAATATTTGCTAATTAAACTAAACGCTGGTCTTGATGTGCTGTTGCACAGCTGTGATACCTACAGTTGCATTACAACAATCAAATAAATATTAGCAGCATCAGCAGCTATACGTGCTTATATTCAGGACAGTACAAAGAGTGGAAAATGATGATTCTAGTATTAAGAATGCTGCAAACTAGACATGCAGTAATCACTGATGGTCAGTGTCTGGAATTAGTCCTTTATTTATTTTTTAGCCTGATCAGCCATGACCGGTGATCCGCAGGTATAACTGATTCCATACAGATGGTGCACAGGCTCCCACGTGGCACAAAAGAAAGCAAAGCGTTCACAGAGACATTCTGAGATCGCAAGTTTAAATCAGGGTAGATGCATCTGTATCCTGCAGTCTAGGGAGCAGAGTGGCTGTGCGCTCAGGGGAAATAGTGCACTCGCAAATCAATCATAGTGTCACTAGCCAATCGAGGGCATCTGTGCTTTATTCCTGCCGTCTAAGGCTGCATTTCAAAAAGATGTAATCGTCATGTACTTGCATCATATATTTTAAAGAAAGTACATAATATAGCCTTTGCTCTCCCTATTGAAATGACATTTTCAGTTTGATCTTATTTGCACAAAAAAAACAACAACAACTGACCGTTAACCCAGAGAAAGTTCCGTAAACTTGTGCTATTTGTAACTGTTTTTAATTATATACATATAAAAAAATTTATTAAATTTACAAAAAATTTAGTTTTTAGAAAGTAGAAAACAGAATCTATCATGATTAGGGTCAACACAGGCCAGTGTGAGACATGAAGTCTAAAATATAATTTTTTGCTTGTCTCTCTTCTAGTGATTTATTTAGTTTTTTGCTAAAAAAAAAAAAAAAAAAAAGATGGACTATGGATCTGTACTAAATTATGCCCATGGAGATCATTTTTTGAACTACCGGCAGTGCACTCAATAGTTGTATAACAGATGAAACAACAGCTGTAGCTGCTGCTACTAATATTTATTTGATTGTTGTTTATTTAGGTCTACATAATGATAGTTATTATTTACATGACTGACATTCAGCTAAAATAAAGTGCAGTCTATTAAATTTCATACCAGCCTATTTATAAGCTGATTAGCATAGTTCACCTTAAACAGCCAACATTATTATACAGGCATCCTTTTGTGGGTTCATCGGAATGACTGGAACTCTCATGCCTGTATTTTGATTTGAGATGGTGGGTTTTTTTTTTGTCAGAGGTAAGGAATTACAATTTGAAACCTCTAATTGAACACAGAACTGTATCAAGTCACCCACCTAAACAGGGTACAGTTAACTAAACCTTCTACCCAATTTAAAAAACTGCTTGTGTGGATACACCATCAATAGTTTCTCTCCTTGCTCAGAACCATTTAACCCCATATTGGAAAAATCTCAATACCAAGCACAATAATGCTACTAATAATCTAAAAGCATGGACAGGAGGTAACGGAAAACTCACAGTAGCTTACATGGTTAAAAATGCTTTAGGTTGTCTCCGAGTGGCGCAGTGGTAAAGTGCTCGCCCTATCATCCGGAGATCGCTGGTTCGGTTCCCAGGTGATGCTGTAACCCCTCACAGCCGGAGGTCTACAGAGAGCTGATTGGCCGAGCTCTCTCAGAGGGGAGGGATGAGAGGTACTTCGTGCTCC
>JAQMYL010000037.1:15032913-15045615 GCA_030014365.1 Clarias pachynema | reverse complement strand
TAAAGCAACAATTTCTTTACCCGCCCCAACCCGCCCCGCGGGCTACCCGCGGGGCCCGCGGGTTAAAAGACGACCCGCGCATCACTACTATGCGTGGATATTTTTGGGGGCAACTTACCGGCTGTCTTTACGCAGGAACTGCTCCAAGGGAGGCCCATGCTTTCCCAAAGGATCATCTGGGATCATGAAATGATCCTCCACAAATGTAAACTGCAGGAGTCTGAGAAAAAACAAAACAAAAAACGGTACAGTTCACATCCAGATTTATCAGTTAAGTCAAAGTCTCCCTTCTAACTTATGTATGAATATAGATACCAAACTAAAGGTTTTATTTTTTACCTCTCCTGTATGATCTTTCTCCAAGCCTCAGACTGTGTAACAAAGTCTCTCAGGTTGTCATTAGTGACAATGATGCCTCCAGTCTTCTCTGCCAAGTGAAGCAAGAACCTGTAAGATGGCAGGGAACAAAACACTATCAACTGTTGCTGCAATATTTAAGTTTCTCTTTCAGCAATTTTTTTGTTCTTTGAAAAGATGAAAATGATGAGTATTCTTCTCTGGTATTCTGTGTAATGACGAATCTTATGAGATGATTTATGATTGTCTATATCAAAATAAATGAATGGAAAAATATACCTGTCATCGTGTGAAGATATCCTTTGCCCACAGACCTCTCTAGATGGGGTGAAGGACAGCAACCGCAAGTCCTCTAGTTGATTAAGGAAATGTTGTTCTACCCGGAAAAAGTACAAACATTATTAAAATCTTTCAACCCAGGAAGTGCAAACAAACTAGATTCTGAGCACATTATGTGAAAATAACTATTTAACATGTCACCAGGATGCGTGTATAAAACAAACCTCTGGAAAGAATGTAAACCTCTGAAAAGAATGTAACTCTGGAACCCATGTTAACTGACCTCCAAGGTGCTAAAGAACATTTACACCTGACCTGCAATCAACCTAAAGCAAGTGATGCTGGCCTAAGGCTAGGAAGATGGTAAAGGCCCTCAGTAATCTTAACAACGTTCGCTCTGTTGCACTTCCACAACCTTAAGTCTCGCATTGGAGCTTTTTCCTGCAGGCGATTTGGGCACTCAGCATGGACATCACCTAAGACTGACCCCTGTGACAGTTTGACACATAACACCCACAAACCCCATCTTTTTGCTAATACACAAATATTGAGTACTTTTAGTGTACATCTTCTATAAATATTCTTGCCACAGACAGTTAAAAACTCATTATGATAAACAATTGATCAACACACAGCCAAAACACATAAATCTATTAAAAAAAAATTTTATGTTGTGGTGAATCAATCAGAATTCAAACTCGATGCACTCATTGTTTTCTGGCCAACCACATGCACTTATACTAGACTAGGCTAAACATCAGAAATGTTAGTAAAAGGAGAACACTGAAGCTAATATTAGGAGAACAAAATAACGACTTAAAAATTATTCATCCCATAAACCTAAAGATAACTAACCAAACCCTATGCCATCACTTGCACTGAGAGTAGGAAAAAAGCCAAATTCTTGCTAGCCGTGACTCACTGGTAAACCAATTAGAAACTTGCTATAATCAGAATTGATTGGAAAAACAATTATAATAATGGACTTCTAGATAAGGTATGACTATGATAGTACAACATTGAATGTCTGCCAGTCCCTAATGTCCTGGAAAATCTGACTATTAGCATGAGACCTTTGAATTGACATTTTAATTGTGACATTTTCATTTTGAAGAAAAATATACATAGCTTTATCAGGTCTGCTCATACCAGATGCTACATGACACAAGAACTTCATCGTTAACACCAAAAGTGACCTATTAACTGACATCAAGACTTGGATCACTGTTCCTTACAACCAGTTGTATGAGCACAAATCCCCACAGTCATGCTCCCAAATATAATGTAAAGCCCTCCCAGAAAAGTGTATGACAGTCATGTGTTGACATGCTTTTGGCCATACCCTCACTGAACACTTTATTAGGAAGCCCTGTAGACCTATGCATTCATGAAAGTATCAAATCAGGCAGTTATATGGCAGCAGTGCAATGCACATACAGACCATGCAGTTACAAGTCAGTAATGCTCACACCAAACATCAGAAGGGATGGAAAATGTCATAGTGATTTTGACCCTGTCCTGATTGTTGGTCTCATGATTGTTGGTCTTTACACCACATGATTGTGTAAAGGCTATCTGAATGACGAGGGTATCACAACTGTTTTTTTAGTCCCTGATGGCATAGACATATTCCAGGATTACGATACCTAGAATCACTGGATGAGGAATAATTTTCTTTCATAAATGAGCCACATCAGAATTATGACCTTAGCACCATTAAATGCCTTGAGGAAGTGGAAGCTGGATAAGATATATATATATATATATATATATATATATATATGATATAAATGTAAGGTAATTAAGTAACAACAAGTCAGTTGTTATATTAAGACACAAAAGTCTGTGGTTCTGGAATAGCACCATGATGAAACTGACACTTATGATGACCTTCACTGGAAAGAAAAACCAAAAATTACATCTGCTGCGAAAAGTTCATTTAGAGTTACCAGCCTCAGAAATCACCATTAGAGCACCTCAGATTAGAGTCTTCATGAAGGCTTTACAGAGCATAAGTAGCAGACACATCTCAATATCAACTGTAATGAAATTATTTCAGCATTGTTTTACAAAAAAAAAAAAATCTGGATGGATGATTGAATTAGAAAGTGTGTCCAAATAAATATGTACAATCGCTTTTAGAACACTCGACTAGGCTGTATTTACTCAAATGACTGGTAGTATATATAACCGCGCACACACACACACACACACACACACACACACACACACACACACACATATATATATGCATTATTAATTCTAATAAGTAATTATTATATTAAATCCGGCACATGACTGTTTACAACACTGCTTTTATCCAACATTCTGATTTCACTTATGGTGCAAGTTAACCTTGAGGTAGAAATGCGAGTAAATCTACTGTTCAAGAGACACCCACAGTTTGACAAATGCGCAATACACTGTCAAAACTTGAGGTTTATAATCTAGCAGTCGATTTAAGATGTGCCCACAGTCTGCCGAATGCCAGTATGCAACCAAAACCTTGGTTTATAATCTGGCACAAAACTGCTTGTGAGTTTCCTTCCGCTCAACATTTAGATTTCATTTACGGAGCAAATACCAAAAGACTGATTTCAACAAATTCGGTCTAGCCAGTTTTGCGTGATGCTGTGACAAAATCTAGATGGACAGACAGACGCTACACATTTATAAAAGTAGGCATCTTGATCTGTATTGAGTATAAGGACTTGTAAACTGGACAGGTAAAAACTTTAAGGAAACTTGTTCTTTTTCTAATCAGCATGATTAGTCAGCATTTTTGTTTAGCTTGATGGCTCATTTCTGCAGTTAGGTTGGAGCTGTGGATAATTTGATTTGCATTTATAGCAAAAGCCCTTGGCGTTGATGGGACCTGAACTCATAACCTTCCAGTCAGTAGGCCAATGATTTAACCACTGAGGTATGACTCACAGAATTGTCCTGCCATTGACTGCACATTTACAAGTGAGACAGAAGCATAGAACTGAACTGTGGTTAAGGGTCTTGCTCACGCACTCAACATTGTTCCCAGGCAAACCTGGGAAACTAAACTCACAACCCTTTGGCCTCATCACCACAAAGTTACTGTTGTTCCCATAGACAAAACATTGGCTATTTAAGGAAAACTAATTGCAAAATAATGTTTAAACTTTTGACCAGCTCTGAAGTGAGGGAATCTACTGGGCTCGTACCAGTGATGTTGGGGTCCTTTTTCTGCCTCCACTGGGGGACAAAGACAGTGATCTCTCGATGTCCCCTTCGCCAGAAGGCTTCCACTGCAATGGCAATCCCACGACAAGAGAAAACTCGATTGAGACCATGCCTAGAAGGAAATATGTGATATGAATGTTAGTGACACAGGAGGTTAATGCATAATGCACATCTTAAACTGCAATGGTAGCAGAATTTAAAATTGCAATAGAATGAGGTTTATTAAAGAAAAAAGACAGAAGAAAATTATACATGTTAATTTTTCTGTAGTCTAAGACAGTTACTTGATGATACTCCATAAAACTTGAATTGTGAAGAAGTGAGCATCAGACTCAAGAAAGGTTTTAAGCTTCAATTTTCAAGGAAACCATTAACCCGTATAACAAACACCTGTATTTTATCTATGAACAAAGTTAAGACACATACATGCAGACACACATACACCTCTGAGGGAACTTCCCTCTGTGAGAGAAAGTGAAGTTGAACAGGAAGTGTTACTAAATCCACCACAGTTGACGTATATAGTAAAATAACCTTGCCATCTGGAAATGTAAATTGACAAATGTGCAAAAAACCCATTCACTTCTCCCGTGGTATATCTACCAAGAAATAACCACTAAAAAAAACCCTTGTAATTTTAACAAAGTGAGATTCACATTATCACACAACAGCATCACTTGCTCTAGTAACCTGTTATCTTAAAGCAGTGCAACTGAAGTTATGAACCTAATAGTGCTGTTAAATCATCAGGTATTCAAACACCTATTGTTTTTATACAGCAGTATAGACAGCAGAGAAATAAATAAAATAAGGGCAAAATGAACATTGGCCACTACTGAACAAACAGGATATAACCAGGTTTGTTTGTAAATCATCTGACGGAGAATTTACACAAGAAATGTGGTATTGATGAAAATCCAGCTATTTCATAAAACATGTGGATCCAATGTGAGCTCCTGGATTTGCATAAGTTCAGTTTAATTAGAACATTTACTGAGACAAATCCCTACTGGTAGGCTTTAAACTGTATCAGTGGCATGAAACACTTTTTGACATGAAACAGCATTTTAATTTACCAAAAATAAGAATCATTAAAAATATTTTAATTGCTCTCAAATAGTAATGAAACATTTGTGAATCCTAATGTTTATTTGTGAATTTAATATTGATGTCCAAAACAAACCCATAAAATAAAAGAAATAAGAAACTGGTTCTGGATTTTTTTTTAAAGCAGAATCAGAGCGTGCCATGTTTAGGAGAAGCTCTTTCACTGGAGGTGATTGGCATTTATCCACATAAACACATTAGTAAGAACAAAAATCCACATTAGAGTAAACATTTGGAAATGTGGTGGGAATTTTTACTTGGCAAAGGTAGATCAACAAGGCCTGCTGTTTCACAAATCTATTTTTAAAAATAAATACCTATTTACAATCATCACTGCATCCTCCACAAAAAAGTAATTAAATCACAACCCAATGTTTACATTATTAATAATGTCAAAGTTATGGCTTTGTCAAAAAGGAGAACTATTATGCTAAATATATTTTGTCATTTTAGATACCCAGTTGTGTCTCCAGTGTGCTTGTACAAAATAAAAAATCCCTGCATTTTGTCCTTATTTTTTATGAGTTGGGGCTTAAACAAGTCAATTAGATCCCCCCCCCCCCTACTGTGACATCATATAAGAAGATACCTTCCCCCAGGTTGTCCGTTAGCTCTGCTTCTTGCTGTCTTTGGTGGGGCATGGCCCAGCAGAAACTAATTTACATAGATACTGAAATGGCACAAGTGGAGGAAGAGCGAAATAAAGAAAGATTGAGGTTTAAAAAAAATAAACAAACAAAAAAACATTACCTGCGGGGAATTTCAAATGGCGTATTAAAAGGCAAACCGAGAAACCTGGAGACCTACTTTAACTTGCAGTTTAATTTTTTTTTATAAATATGGGACCCTTAATCATCATCATCATCATCATCATCATCATAAAAATCTCTAAATAAACTCGAATATTTCTAAAAATGCTTGAAAAATCGTTGCGCAATGCGATTTCGATACTGATGAGTAAAATTTTACAGATCACGTCACAGCTGCCAAAGCAAGAAAGTTTTCATCCTCCAGATAAATGTAGGTCATCTAAGTGAATCATTAGCATACAATGTGGGGCAAACTAGTTCCGATAGTACTGACATGTCTTATAATCTAGGCATCGGTTTTTGTATTAATACTCAACACCTGTCTTCACCCACTGCACCCATAAAATTTTTTTTGCCTGCTCATAAAAGAGCTTACATTTTTATAGGTCAGGACATCCCATAGTCCTTTTTCACTAGGAAGTGTCTCAAAGTTACTCAGGAGTTGTCAATGTGTTTTTTTTTCTGACCTCCCACTGCTAGATCTATAACTACCACACATAAAATTTCACTGTTATTCAAATATGTCCCTAGCGTAAGTCATCCTCCTACACCTAAACCATTAATTGCACCTTGGAGCCCACTGTCACAGTTCTCATAACAAGAGGGCCTTGCAGGAAACCACCTAAAGAATAGAAAAGAAATGCTGAAAAGTAACATTTGAAAGAGATGACAGAGAAGAGGAAGCTTAAAAGATGCGTGGGATGAGAGCCCACAACCTGAACCAATACAGGTCACCCACTCATCTTGTACCTTATCTTGGTTTATGACACCCACTCTTTTTCTCTCACACACACACACACACACACACACACACACACACACACACACACACACACACACACACACACACACACACACAAACCTGAGTTCAAAAACATTTATATTCACACGACTTACTGGAAGTGACTTCTTAACCTTTAAACATTCTTTCACATTCAGATAAACACAAATACATCCAGAACTACAGTGAGGAAGAAAGAGTTACTTTTCACTGTTTATCAACTAGCCAAGTATATATATATATATACATATTTGTAACCAGCTACACTTACGCCATGGCCACATTGCTGCCATCTATGATGATGTGCCGAAGGTCTGGGTGTCCGGGTACATCCTGTAGGACAAGCCGATAAGGAGTGCGCAGTGATTGATGAAAGCGGGACATCCCTGTAAGAGGCATGGCTTTTGGCAGTGCTGGTGGCTCAGTGTGGGACAGTGGCACCCGTGGACAGGTCTGGTAGGAGCAGCTTGGCCGTGTTTCTGTAGCAGAACTGCGCAGTGCCGTCACGGTCTCCATCCGCATGGGCCCTACAGTCTGTGAGCCACCTCGTGACAAGCAATCAAGCCGACTGTCCGATTTAAAATCCAGAGGCCCAACTGTCCTGCATTTTCTCCCAATCTCTATGACATCATCGTCACTGTCCAGAGATGTTGCACTGATTGTTTGGCTCTTCTGGTTCCAACCATTACTGCTGGGCACTTTAATATTCTCCTTTAGCTTGATCTCGGTTAGAGCTCGACCTTGTACTCGTTGATTCTCCTTGAGCCGAGAATAGGTGGAGGTGGTGGAGGAACATTGGCTAGCCATAGTGGAGGTCTCTTTGCTCTTTTGGCTCTTTTGGTTCTTTTGGCTCTCCTCCACAATGCGCTCCAACAGCAGAAACGTGTCTTCGGTTTGGCCTGTTTCACGCACTACCCGCTCTACAACATCCTGCTGGTATCCCATGGTTCTGAAGAAGTTTACTAGACACCGCAGGTTTGTCTCAGGGCTCACAGCTTCTCCCTCATCAGATGTATCCCCAGTGTCCAACACGAGTGCGGCCATCCTGCCAGGAGGCCTTGTCCGTGTTTGGCTGTTTGCACGAGCTTTTTCTCTGTCCTGGTCCTCATCCTTTCTTTCCAGTGAGTACTGTCTTTTGGTGTCCCTTTGCTCACTTTCAGATGAGCGCCGCTTGTGAGTTGGCCGCCCGTTCAGTACCAGTAAGTCAGTCACTGGGACACAGCTTGATGCCGTGTCCTCAAAGGACTTGTCCTTTGTGGATGACTTTTCCTCAAAAGTTGCAACCAGGATTCTATTAGAGAGCTCAGTGACTGGAGTGCTGGTCTGAGAGCGGTCCTGCTCTACGTCTACAATGATACTAAGCTGCGTGGGGCTCTGCGCCAGCCCCAGAAGCTCCTCCTTCAGGGCACTGGGCAAAAGCAACAGCTCCATGGTGTATTTATCTGCCCGCTCCTCCACAAAGTTTTTAAAGGCTCGCTTGACCGAGGGCTCACGGTCAGCTGGCAAACTACGTTTCTCTTGGAAAAGGGCAACAAACTGCTGCACGCGGCTCTGTGCCATTACCACTGCTTCGGCACAACCCAGAAGCCTCAGGCGGCCCGGCTCCAGTACCTGTACCTCAGCGCTTGTGTCACGCAGCAAATGGTCCAGAAAAAGACCACCAGCACCAGCAAAGATACAATGCATGTCCACTGGATATTTTTCTTCTTTCTGCAGCTCTGGGTCACAAAGGCCCTTAACATACTCCTGTAGAAACAGAACAGTATGGCTGCATTAACTGTCACACAATAAAGGCTGCAATCTGTTTGTCTTTATGATATATAGAATGTAATTATTTGAAGCAGTTATGCTTTCCCATGTGTGTCATTAGCCAAAGATTGTGGTAATCAAATGGCTGGCATGCACTGAAGCATCTTATAAAATAAAAAGCTAATTTATATAAAGAAGTTCATATAATGTGAAGCAAGTGCAATACAACAATTTTAGATTGAGTTGGCAAAATTAATACTGGAAAAGGAAACCTCTATAAGTTAAATGCAATACATACAGTATGCTCTGCAGGCAAATAAGACAAACACTGTTTCAAGAATCTAACTGCATGGGTTTGATAAATATTCACTTAAAAATAAATTGCACAATATTTCTGAGTAACTATTGCAACACATTTGTCAACAGTAGTCATGATTTTGGAGTTCAGTCCAAGGCACGTAAAAGGTCAATTTCTGATATTTGGACCTGGACTTATTTTATGAACCACAGGGAACAATTTCTGTTGTTCTTCTTTTTATTATTATTTTACCATATTATAAATGCCTGAGGGTTTGGATGGGTGGAAAGAGGCTTGGATACCATGAAAGATTTATGTGACTCAGACATGAGTCTGTAACGGATTGACTGGTTTTACCACTCCTTCTAAGCAAGTGTCATCATGACACGGGAACCCTCTAGAGCGCACGATTGCATCAACAAAAGGAAGCTGAGATTTTTCTCCGTTTAGTTTGAATGAGTATTCCATTTACCGAACATTACAGGGACAGATTACCAGTAATGACAAGGGGCTGAAACTCACAGCTCTGACGGACGGTGGAAACTGAACACGAAGCACGCAGCGGGGGTCCCCTTTCTGACTTAGCAAAAACAAAAGTGTGACAGAGCTGATGTCATCACAGGATATATGACAAGTCGTGCCACTCGACAAGTTGAATACATGCTACAAACAAGTGAGCCGGATTAAACATCGTGACTGACGAACAAGTCGGGCACATGTGCGAGAATGATAATCTGTCACGACAGTGCGAAACGCGTGGCAATTTCAGTACTTTCAAGATTATGACTGGTCACCGTGTATAAGATGATCTCAGCAAAAATGCAGTGACAAACTGTCAGATAATGTGTTCTCCATATCAGAATATAGAACAAAGTTACTGTGAGAAACAGGGTCATGTTGTGGAGGTCATAAAAAGCATCATGAACTAACAAGGATTAAAGTAAAAAACAAACAAACAAACAAACAAACAAAAAAAACATTTACACACACACCCACAGATTGTGACTAAGATTAAATAAATTTAACAGCATACACAGATTTTTATTTGTGTGCAATGAATCATCAGCTAATCCACAATTACACAACCCCTAAACAATCGGAGGTATGTTTAAAACATCCCAGTTGAGTTTTGGATGTAGCTGGTCCTGGGTTTTCCAGGTTAGCACTCATCACAGTGTGGATATTCCACATTTCCCGGCAGCAGCAGCACTTCTTACTTCCGCTTCGCTATTTAACGTAAACATTGCAGCGTCAGGAGAAGTGAGTAAAGAAGTTACACTCAGCAGTGGGAGACGGTCTCATGTACACTTCATAGCACCTACATTATCATGATGATTCCTTTCGCTCTGGGAATACTATGGTGAGCTTCACGGGTGTAACACAACGCTAAGGTTTAAAATGTTAGGTTAAAAGCTTTTTTATTTAAATTTTTTTTTTTTTTTTTTTTTTTTAAATCTCAGGCACTGAACTGAGAGAACTAAAGATAAGCGACTTCTTTACATTTAAGTCATCACTTATCGATTCACGCCGAACTTTCAAGACGCCACATCCAAGAGCTTGTTACATTTTCACAAGTAAATAAAAATAGATTACACCATTCTATAAACCGATCTGCATTAGATCCACATTTTCGATATTTCCTCAGAATATATCACTTCATGTTGTGATTCGCAACAGACAACATTAACATCACTACTTTAGTCCTCCTCGAGGGTTTTGTTTTCTATATGTGTACATATATATACATTTGATGATAAAACACATTACAGCTGTATTACCTTTGCTTTGGATACATCCTCTTTTTTCCCCTTTAGCTGAAGCCAGATTTGCCTAGACGCCTTACTTCCGTGGGCTCCGACTGTGTGGTCCAACAGGCCAATAATCGTAAACGCTACCTGGAAAACTTGTTCGACTCGGGACTTTGCGCATTTTAACTCGGGCTCTCTGCCTTCGTGCACTGTAAACTCGTCGATGGTCCACGTCTCGGGCAGGAGTTTACCAGCGGCAGGAGCGCGGCTGTTCCCCGGCGGCGCTGCGCAGCTTAGCTCGGTGATTCGCTTCATGCCTGGGAGGGGCCGCGTTGTTGACATTTTCCTATTTTCCCCTTGCTAAATATTCTCTGTCGACGCTATATAACACACACGCTATAATACGACTCGCTTCCCCCCTTCATGGTTTCAGCTGCACCGTCTCCGTCCACCAGCTAAAAAAGTGTCACACTATCAGTGTGGCGTTTAACTTTTACTTCGCGTAGCTCACTAAATCCGACAACCCGGAAAATCCCAGCTGACGTCATCAGCAGGCGACACTACTTATTATTACTGGCCCCTTACTAAAGTGACAGCGGCGAAATTTAGAGTAAAAAAAAAAAAGAGTTCTCGCTACCATTGCTTTTAGATTAAGAAGAATGCTTTTGTTTCACGAATGTTTTTCGAAATATTTCCCACAAAATATTTCCTGCCATTTAGAGCAAAATAAACAGATCAAGACTAAATTGAATAACTTCTCTGCTATAGGTGGCGGTAATGCGCCAAAATATGACATTTAACAAGGAAGAAGAAGGCGAAGAAGAAAGGAATGAAACAAATTGAGGAGAGGAAGAACGCATGGCAAAAAAGTATAGTTTTGAACTTTTTAACATAAAAAAACACTTATGAACAGCGCTGTGTCATAAACAGGTTTGTGACTGGATCAGGATGGCAACACAGGCAACTGAAGAGGAAGTCAGTTTAGATTATTGGAGTCTAATGGATAGTGTTACAAAAAGAATGGTTAAGTGTTAAGATGAATTAAAAGAAGACAAACAATTGGGCTCTTTTTTTTTTTGGCACATAGACCATATTAAACTTTTGGCCAGGTGCTCTGTCATGTATAACCCGTACATCAAAAGAACCAGTCATTAACATGAAAGTCATTGAGGAACCCAGAGAAAAAGAGATGATATCATATACATTTGCATTTTCCATGTAAACAAAAGGGTTCCAGCAGACACAAACTGTTTGGATATATATATTTGCCTGGATACGGGCTATAGGAAGTGTTACCACATGCAATGAGGCGGTTGTTTTATTGGCATAGAGGCATGGGATCCTTCTCATCATATGTGCAAGTGTGTACAAGCTATGCAGCAAAATCTCGTGTGAGGGCCCTGAGCCACACCCGGGGCCCAGACTCTCAGGCATCCTAAGGGCAGCAGATTCCAACCTGTCTGCCAATTGTACATCATAGTGTGTGAAGGGCCCTATTGTTTTCCTAAGGATTATTATTTATTAGGGCCCAAGCATTATGACATCAGCCCTGTGTCATCATAGTGTGTGAAGGACCCTATTGTTTCCTAAGAATTGTTAGGGCCCAAGCACTATTACATCCGTTAGATATTTACACTTATTCCACTTTAGAGTATCAGCTACATTAAATTCCGGGCTCTGGGGTTAAACCCCACATAGCTAGTGCACTAGGGTGTACAGTTCCTTGTCCCACACACCAAGAAGTGCCCTTGATCAAAAGTTGGAGAGCGATTTGGAATCCAGCCTTGTATTAGAAACTAGTTAGCTTTGTAGCCATAAATAAAAGAACACAGATGGTCAGAGGCGACTTTGAATGACTTGGAAACAATAATTGTTTTAAGTTGACAACATTATCAGGTATGCATTTTTGCTTAACAAGCTTCTGTGACTGTTTTGGCAAGCAGGTGCTCTCTCCTCAGTACTGCAGATCATACAGACATTGTGCAGGACTGAATTGATTTAGATTTTCTTTGAGTTTATTATTTTGTATATGTATAGTCAGGTGAGGACTTTTTTTTTTTGAAAAGCTGTCACATAGTTCCAGTAATAGGAAGTTCAATTAGTACTGCGGTGAGTCAGCAGAATGTCGTAGCGGTTCTCAGTGAGGCTCATTCTAAATATCTTTATCATCTTTCTTTGCTTCTGTTAGACATAATGTCTGTAAGTATACAATGTTGAGTGTATTGTGTGATATATATTTTATATAAAAGAATGTTATTTTGATACAATTGTTTTTTGTATACACTTACAGTTTTACAGTTGAATCATAAACTTCAGAAACGACTTGATGTCTCCAGCGAGGTTTTTTTGAGTCACTGTTTA
>JAQMYL010000037.1:15017194-15029735 GCA_030014365.1 Clarias pachynema | reverse complement strand
ACACAACCCTCTGCATTTATCCAGACTTGGGACTGGCACAAGAAGACACTGGATTGCGCCCCCCCGTGGTTGCATTAGATTTCAGATTCTCAATGGAGAAAAAAGTGTTATTATACAAGGAAAATAGTTACTAGTCATTTTAAAATAAACTAGAGAGAGTTAAATACTTAACATTATGGTTTGATGAGAAAATCACATGGGGTAAAGGTTCAGAAATCAGTGACAAATGTAAGAAGGTTTTAAAGATTAATTCCATTCAATTCAATTTATTTGTATAGCTCTTTTAATAATTGTCATCGTCGCAAAGCAGCTTTACACAATCAAAAGAAAGTTATGGAAATTTGTATGAAATGTGAAAAATTTGTATGAA
This sequence comes from Clarias pachynema, assembly GCA_030014365.1. Classification (NCBI taxonomy): domain Eukaryota; kingdom Metazoa; phylum Chordata; class Actinopteri; order Siluriformes; family Clariidae; genus Clarias; species Clarias pachynema. Next base: position 15,029,365 of record JAQMYL010000037.1, on the reverse strand, counting down.
TCAAAATGATTAAGAGGTGCCAAGTTGGGAAGGAATGGGGAGCAGAGAAGTCTGCACTAAAGACTACCTATATAGGGTTGATCAGGTCAGTGTTCGATTAAGGGTGTGGAGTGTTTGGGTCAGCTGCCAGTACATTACTTATTCACATTCAGTAGCAGGCTTTAAGACTGTGTGCAGGAGCAGTTAGAATGACTCCAAGGGCAGCCCTGCAGATAGAATATTATTGAATTGTGTTGCAGTTTCATTCAATTTCATTCACATTTTTACAGATTCCTGAAAGAGTGCAAACAATAAACTAGCAATAGCATTCACTGTGCCAGAGCGGAAAGTTGAAGCAAACCTGGGTTGAAGAAATGAGACTATTAAGAGCAATGATATGCTGTGATATGCAATGATATGCAATGATATTAGAAATAGAGCAAGTACTGTACAGAGTTAGATTAGTCAGAATCCTGATTCACACTCCATTCTAGTAGGTGGCATTAAAGCACCTTTATGTTGTTCGCAGGCCACAAAAAAGTGTATATTAGTACTCTGTACAGAGAACCTCAGGATTAAATACATAATAAAACCCACAGTTAGATATCCTTGAAGCTCTGTCAGGGATACACAGGCCACCGTAAGATAAGGGCAGATTTGACAATATCAGACCCTTTTACATGGGACCTTTAAACTTCATGTTCGGGTGGCCTGTATTTCTGAAAGATTAGCTTCAGATACATTTAACTGTGAGTTTTATAATGTATCTTATTGCCTGAGGTCCTCTGTCCACTTCACAATGCTGATATGCACTATTTTTCATTGGGTTTGGGTAATATTTTTTTTGCAGTGCCTACTACTTGATGTCTTTTTTTTTGTGGCTGGCAAACAACATAAAGATAAACATAAAACATACTGCCACCTGCTGGAATGTAGTGTGGAACCTTCCTGTACCAAAAGGATGGATTGTGCTGTATGACAGTGTAACTAATACACTACACATTATGTTCTGTGCTTTTGGAAAAGTGATCTCAACTTAAAATGATAGTTTTATCTCATGCCGGTTAAAGTATGTTCAGTTAGTGGGTGGATTAAATATTGTCCTTGGGTAAGGAGGGCATCATTAATGTCTCAAAAAAGTATATTTTCTTACTATTAAAGGGGGTAATGTTTTCTACTGTTAATGTAAGCATGATTAACATTGCATTACATTTGCCATAAAGTTCTTATTGTCATTAAATAGCGCTGGTCACTTGTCTTGCTAAAAAAAACAAAGGTCACGTTAATGACTTGCATGAAGCAAAGAAAACAACTACGGACTTTTGAAATGACTGGAAATGGATTAAGAAACCACCAAGATTATTGAAATCTTAAAGGCTGCAGTTAAACTGTGAACTCTGTGCAAGAAATGTGGTTGTGAAAAAACATGAATGGTGCTTATGCAAAAACCGGGTGAGGCTGCATCATAAAAAAATTGACACTAGACATCACAGCTATGTTAATATTGAAAGTAAGAGCATTTCCATAAACACAATGCACTGTGAACTTAGAAGACTAGGACTAAACAGTTGTGGTACCATAAGAAAACCACTTGTTAGTGAAGCTATTTAGAAAAAGGTTTTGGAGCAATATAAAAAAGACATGTGGTCATGTGAGTCCAGATTGACCCTATTCTAGAGCAATGGATGAGTCAGGGTAAGAAGGGACATACAGTACAGTGATACACCCATCATCTATAGTGCCAACACAAGTCTCTGGAGGCTTTTTACGATATTATGTTGTTTCACTTGCTCAATTCTAGACTCAATTCTAGAATCAGATGACTACCTGAATGTACTGAAGGTTGTTGGTTACTATATTTATATAATGGTTACTAAAGTGTGTCCCAAAATTCTGCGAGCCAGCACCACGTTGATTGTGCCTTTGTCAGTGTTATTTTATGTTCATAGTTGGTCACTTCTCAGTTTGTCTGCAGCACTTCCAGCCTGTGAATTTGTTAATATATTTGGCAGTATTGTGGTGTGTGATGTGCTTGCCATGTTTCCTGTTCCAGCTTCCCTACAGCTCTCAGTCCATCTATTAGAATGATTTCAATATGTTCTTCTTACCCATCAGTAAACCTAACAAATTAACAAAAGATGCAATTTAACCAACTAACTGACACATGGGCTATAAATAGACAGACTAATCAGACAAGACAAGATGCAGGTGAATACAACTGACATCATGTGACAGTGACAGATGAGGTGCAATGAATACTGGAAACTGAAATCTGGGACAAATGTTAACATACTGTATGAGACCTAACAATTACAAACATGAGAAAACTTAAGGGAGGTCCTCTCCTGCTTGTCTGCACAACTTCCGCTGTTCTCTGGTGGGGAGTGAATTTGCAGTAGTTTATTTACAGTATGTTCACAATGAAACTGCACATTAAGAAGTGAAGCATCTCGTCTCATCCTGTATACGGTGTTGTCGGGGGCCTGGAACCTATCCCAGGACACTTGGGGCATGAGGTGGGGTACACCCTGGACAGAATGCCAATCCATCACATATACACACTACGAACATTAATTAGCCTAATCTGCATGTCTTTGGATTGTGGGAGGAAACCCACCAAGTACTTTGGGAACATGCAAACTCCATGCAAACAGAGGTGGGAATCGAACCTGGACCCTGGAGGTGCAAGGCAACAGTGCTAAACACTAAGCCACCGTGCCACCTACTGTAGAAGAGAAGTGAAATAATGAAATTTTGAGGCATGAAAAATGACCTCTGTGATGGGTAATTCAACTAGAGAAAAATACACCCTTTAGGGGTACTCTTTAAGCTCTGCGTTACCTTTCTAAAAATAATCAAATATGGGATTTTTGAGATATTATGAAGGAACTATGTAAGAATGTTACATTAGGGGAATCTGCGAATGAAGGCCATCACATTTTTAAAGCTGTGAGACCAACAAAAAACAACCATTTTGTTTACACAAATTTTTCCAAACCCAAAGTTATATGCTAGTGTATGAAAATGATAGAGCCTCACAAGAACCCACATGCAGTCATAGTTTTTCTGATCTTTTAACAGTGCAGTGTGTTTGCCTCGTATACATTTCTCTTTCACCAAATTCCTCTTGACCCCTTGACATGACTATGGACACTATATTAATCTCAAACTTTACCTTATAATCTCATGGATGCTGTCTACATTTGTGAATGTTAGTTTTTCTTCAGGCGGCATGGTGGTGTAGTGGTTAGAACTGTCGCCTTGCATCTCCAGGGCCAGGCTCGATTACCGTCTCTGTGTGCTCGGAGTTTGCATAGTCTCCCAATGTTTGGTGGGTTTCCTTCCACAGTCCAAAGACATGCAGATTAGGCTAATAGGTGTTTCAGAATTGCCTGTAATGAGGGTATGTGCCCTGTGATAGATTGCCACCCTGTCCAGGCTGTACTGCCTCATGCCTTAAGTCGCCCCCCCCCCACCATGACCCTGAATATGGGATTAAGCGGTATAGACAACGAGCGAGTAAATGTTTTTTCTTCACTGTGTTTCTTTCTGCAATCACTAGATGGTGCTCTTGCTGTGTGCGAAATCTCTGCCTTACTTATTCACTATTTACCGTATACGCAGTTGAATTTAGGGCACTAGATGTGACAGCAGAATGGACACACCAGACTGAATTCTGGCAAGACTGTCTAGTAAGCACTGAGAAAAATATGATGTTGACCCAGCATTAAATTGGAATTTTAACCTAGTAACCTAAAACCACCTGAAAACAGAAGTATGACAGAATATTTTATGTATTAAATGCACTATTGCCATGTACCTTCCAGCCCTGGTGTCATTAAAAAGCAGTATATATTTTTTTACATTCATATCCACAGTTGGCCACTTCAGAATCCACCCTGACAAGTATGTTTGAAGCAAATAGTAATTCTACTATCTATTCTGAGCACTGAATTAGTGTGTGTAGGATTTACGCTGCACTATGGATTATAAAATAAGTGCACTCTCCAGGAAAATAACTGTCCACTGAGAATTCAGACCACACTACAAAATGGCTGCACCCCAAATAGTGTGCTACATGGTCAATAGGGAATGAATTCAGACACAGCATCACTCTTTCTTCTCTGCCTTCCCTTGTGCCCAGTCTCACTGGGTATTGAGCAAAATGTAATTCTCAGATCAATATGTTTCATTATTAGAAGTCCAGACGTACAGAACAGGGGAATACAGTCTTTATTAAAGTTTACAGGGAGGAGATGTTGTGATGAACAGTACAAGAAAGAAGTGTCGGCACATACAGTACTGTATAGTGAACATACAGTGAAAAGCACAGAGACCAAGATTTATTTATTTATTAAACATTCATTACATTGTTTGTATTGTGCTCCGTTTAGCACATAAAATCACATCTGCATAGGTTATGGCTTATAACTACTGTTACTAATAACCCCAATAACAGAAACAACAGCAATAATAATGTCAGTAATTAAATGACTCCAGAGTACTGAAAATGAAATTAAATAACACAGAGGGGAAAACAAGCAAAATAATAAAAACCCAAGAAGTGCAATGTGAAAACAGCTAACAGCTCAGATTTAAATGAGCCACAGGATTATCATTAGACAGTACTTGATGAAAAGATCACACACACTCACAGACAAGGAAATGGATCGTTTCTGCACAGATGTAGCATACATAACGCAGATGTGAATGCAAAGAATTGTCGCAGAAAAGTGTGTCTAATGTCCCGCGTGTCCCCTTTGTTTCTTTTCCTATGTGTCTTCACCTGTGTGTGTGAGAGAGAGAGAGAGAGAGATAAAGACTCATGTGATGGACAGCCCACTAAGTCCCAACTTGGCGCACCATACCGTGAAAAGGGGAATAAATATAACACCACATAAAAGGAAGATCATGAATAATAAAACATCCATAAATTCCATAATCTGGCTGGATGATTTATGAATTTATAGTGTGATAAGGCCCTGGCCACACTGTAAATATTCATGTGACAAGCACTAAGCTCTGTTTAATTGTGATTAATGGTAATGCATCGGAGCAGGCCTCATAACTGCCAGCTTTTATTACAGACAGCTGGCTGAATGCAAATGTTATTCCATGTAAGATTAGGGAGACAAATTGGGCCTTTCCGCTGGTTTCTGGCTTGTAGGACAGACACAGGATCATAGCATGCATCCCAGCCAGAATTTGCCGGCTTGGAAAGTCCATCAGAGCGTCGTCCACAAAGGCTTTTAATGCGTAAAAAGAAGCATGATGAAGTCATAGATTAATGCTCAAATACTGGACAGGAGACCGGTGTCCCTGTCACACCTGGTGAAATATTTAACCAGGTTTCATACTATGAATAGCCATAGTACCTCCAAAAAGTTGGCCAAATAAAGCCAAGTATGTGTCTGAGGGATAATATAGCTCATATTGTCGTTCCTTACACTGTAAAAATGAATGCTTATGTAACTCAAAAAAAGGCTTAAAATATACTTTATCTGCCTTTCCTCGAACATTTCCATTAACTTTTAGCTTTTGTCGATGTCATTTCACCCATTATCCGTATTTCCTAAGACCTTTCTATAGTTGGCAGCTTATTAGCTATGGTCAATTTGCAATTTTTTGTCTTATGGCTATTGTGTCCCTTGAAATGTTCAGTTTTATTAGGATGATGCATTCTCTTTGACAAGATTCAGTGAAAAGAACTAATCTGTTCTTTTTAGTGAGTTCACATGAGAATTGATGGGTTTGGCAAGAACATTTGTAGTGCACATGATTTATAGGTATGTAAAGGAAATAAAGGTAACGGAAGTATTGCATGTGAAAAATAAATTGATATTTCGAAGTCATATTTGAATTAATCATGGAGCAGATGTATGTGCAAGAATTTCATAATTACATCCATTCAGAGATGAACAGAATCAGTGTGAAAATAAAATGTGGACGTAAAAGACTCCTTAGGAATGAGCCAAGGTCAACAGCATGTGCGTCATGCTTTACAATAGTAACGTTCGAACAATTCAAGAAGCCTGGAACAGAGGTCAGGGTGACAGCAGCATCATTTTAAACCCTCACCTTTGTTGCTTCTCTCTATTCTTACTTCCTCTCATAACCTAAAATCCAGTCGTTTCATTTCTTGCAGACTGTTTTTTTTTGTTTGTCTGAAACTGAAGTCTTTCTAACAAATGAATTCTGTTATACTCCACCTCCACCCTCCTTCTTCCCTGTTTGTCTGTACTTTTCTGTTCTAACACACACAGTCCTAAACTCCAGTATGCCAAAAGATGGGAGCTGAGAAATCAATATAGGCTGATGAGCTTCTGCTGAATCTTGCTGTGACATTTAGACAAAGAGCTCAGTAATGAGCCACCACTCTGCTCCCAGAAAGACACCTTACATGCATCTGTTAAACAGCCTCCATCCTCTAGTTTGCTGCTAAAATCGCAGCCCATTGCTTAAGGCCAAACAATCTAATAAAATATTCATTTAGCAATGATGCCACCTGCTTTACAAAAAAAAGAAGTAGCATCATGTCACAGGACAAAAGGCACGAGCGGGAACAAGCACTTAGACACAGCAAGACTCCACTTCATGATCGCTTTCTATCATTTAGGATTTAAAACATAGTTATAGCTGGTAGATTTAGTTTCAGGTTGCTCTACAATATCCAGGTGAATTGGGACTGTACATTAACATCTAGGAAACAGAGAGAATAATATGGAAGAATATTTACTTATAGTGCTAGTATTCATTGTTGGAGATGTCTTGATTTAAGACGTACTACACTTATGACATGGACATGAGGGTAGACAGTAGGAAAAGCAGCAGTTACTATCTTAAGAAACTAAGCATCCACCCATTTCCCCAGAATGGCAAAGCTCTGCAGGGGCTGAATCAGCAGACATGCTTCTCAGGCTTAGGAGCAGATTTAGGCCTGAATGCAGCACCGCTCCCTAATTGGTGGCAGTGTGGGGACTGGCACACAGCCTCGGGAGGTGGAGGGATAGAGGAGGAGGAGAAAGGTAGATTGTGCCTTAGTGCCTTCTCTGCCAATTGCAGTGGTTAGAAGGAAACAGATGACAAAGGGAGGGAAGAGGCAGTAGTAGTCCTCACGTCGATGACCGCTTATAGGAGGCAGCCGATCAAGCAGGGAAAGCGGCGATAATGTACCAATATGGTCCACCGTCAACACGTCCAATGTGTCACGCTTTTCCCCCCATTTCAACCCTCACTTTTTCTCCATTGTTCTCTCTTGCCACCTCAATGGGTTTAACTACTTGTGTTCAGCAGCGTATCCTATTGTAGACACCAAAGGCAAGGCTGTTCTGGGGTGACACATCTTGAAGAGCTGCCAGGTGACAGTGAAACAGACAATGTTGCAAATTAACGTCAAAAAACTTACTACAGCTCAATATGTGTCATGTCTAATGTCACACCATCAGTCACACAGCGGCTGACATTAAAGCTTAAGGGGGGGGGGGGGGTGGGCAGGTACTGTATATTAGAAGAAAATTGTGAAACCTTCTAATTTTATTCATTCTGTATCAGAATCAGAAGAGAAAGATGCTATCACTATATGTAATATATGTTACATATATTATTATACAGTATATAATATATGTATTGAAATACATAGTGGAAAAAAATAACATGACAACAGCACTATCTGCGTGCTCTGGTGGATTGAAAAAATAAAAATGTGTGGTTAGGAAAAGCACTCTGCCCTGCTGTACACAGTCACTCCAGACCATTCCGATGCTCTAACACTGACCCTCTTGTCCTTATCCCTAAAATAAATACTCTCGCTTCCCTTCTACCCAAAGCCTTACAGATCCCCCTCGCCACCCTTTTTTACTAGTCCGACACAGCAGGAAAGAACAGCCACTGAAGCCAATTAGCACCAGCATTACAGAGCACTTTTACTTAGGGGCTGATGGGCTCATTAAGCATTAAGAATTCATGACATTTAACTCCTCAACATGGTGGCCAAGAAGCACTGAATGTGGAAAGAGGCTATTGGGAATGGGGAACAGGGAGGATAAAGTTCCCATATCAGCAAATAGACCACTCTCACCGCACTTAAAGAATATCTTAACAAGAAAATATTCGGATATCCATTTAATATAGGCGTGCCAGCTTTAGTGGAGATGAACCGTAGCAACAACTGTAGCAATTTACACATGCAGATGATAGGTAATTTTAACTCATTGACTGTTTATTGACTACTCATTAACTATTAATGAACACGTTTGAAAATGCAGCCAACATACTTTATTGACTTCAAGGAAAGCGTGATCCTTATAGCTTTCACTGTAGGTTTGCCACAAACACACTTCCATTTACATAAGTAAAGGTGTATCTTTAATAGTTGTGTGTTCAGTGTATGAATGCATTCTTATCTGTGTGGGTGTGATTTTATATATTGGTATATTTATACAAGGCACTCTGACAAAACTCTGACAGTTTTGACCTTGGGAGGATATTTGACTGGTCCCCACAAGGAAAACTGTTTCTCCCTCACAAAACTACAGCTTCTATAAAGAATTAAGTGAGCCTAAATGTTTTATTTTGGTTACTGAGGTTAAGGTTAGGATTATGTGTAGGTGTAGGCATTAGCTGCATTGACAGTCATGTCAATATCCTCACAAGGATACTAAAACAAATATGTATGTGTGTGTATGTGTGTGTTGGTATGTAACTGTGTGGATGAGCTTATACACTGAAATAATTTGTATACATTAGACCCTGTAGGACTCTCTTTTAGGTCTTTATTTATATTCTTCACTCTCCTTACATACATTTGCTATTCATTTTCATTGTAGATATATGCATAGCAATTGATATGAATATGCAATTGATAAATAATATGTTTAAGGTGATTAATTTAATTAATAGATGAGGCAAGGGAGTATGCAAAAATGTGTGTAGAAATGTTTTTACCACTGATGTTACCTGTGGAGGAAGTACTGATATTCTGTCTTTACTGCAAAGGTATAAATGTAATGTAATATAAGAGTGCATATAATAATACAATACTACATACATACTACATTATCACCGTGCAATATTTACAAGTCTTTTTATTTTTTTATTTTTCTTCTTTTCTTCTTTTATTTTATTTTATTTTATTTTATTATTATTATTTTTTGATATTATTATTATTTATTACTTTTATTACCTTTCCTTAGTAAACAACTGTGAGCACCTGTAACCAAGCACAAGCAATTTCCCTCTGGGATTAATAAAGTTCTTTGAATCTTGAATCTTGAATCTTGAAAAGCACTTCTAGAAATCTGTATATCTGACAGATTAGCAATCTGCATAAAGTGGTCCCAAGCCCGGATAAAATGGTAGGGTTGCGTCAGGAAGGGTATCTGGCATAAAACCTGTGCCAAGCTTGTGTGTGCAGCCCGAATGGTCCGCTGTGGCGCCCCCTCAATGGGAGCAGCCGAAAGGCCAACAACAACAATTAAGTGGCTGTAAGGGTTTGTTTACATCTACTGTAATAGCATGTGTTAGGAAGACAACTGGTAATTACCATAACAGGTAGCAATCTGTCAGTATGGAGTACATATTTAGAAAAAGCAAACAGACTGTGTATATTCAGTATATATGGTGCCTTGCAAAAGTTTTCTTGGCTCACAACCTGGAAATAAAATGGATTTTTGAAGGTTTGCATCATTTCATTTACAGAACATGCCTACAACCTTGAAGTAGTGAACAACAAATAGGACAAAATAACAGAAAACTTCATCATGCATAACTATTTACCCCCCTAAAGTCAGCACTTTGTAGAGCCACCTTTTTCAGCAATTACAGCTGCAGGTCGCTTTGGATGAGTCTCTATAAGCTTGCCACATCTTGCCACTGGTATTTTTGCCTATTCTTTAAGCCCAAACTGCTCCAGCTCCTTGTTGGATGGTTTCCACTTGTATTTAGCACCATCCATCATTCCTTTGATTCAGATCAGTTTCCCAGGCCCTGCTGCTGAAAAACATCCCCACAACATGATGCTGCCACCACCATGTTTCACTGTAGAGATCTTGGGGTGATGGGTTGTGTTGGGTTTGCGCCAGACATAGCGTTTTCCTTGGTGGCCAAAAAGTTAAATTTTAGTCTCATCTGACCAGAGCACCTTCCTCCATACATTCGGGGAGTCGCCCACATTTCTTTTGGCAAACCCAAAACATGCCTTCTTATTTTTAACACTAAGTAATGGCTTTTTTCTAGCTACTGTTCCATAAAGCCCAGCTCTATGGAGTGTACGGCTTATTGTGATCCCATGCACAGATACACCAGTCTCTGCTGTGGAACTCTGCAGCCTCTTTAGGGTTACCTTTTGTCTCTATGCTCTCTCTGTGATTAATGACCTCCTTGCCCAGTCTGTGAGTTTTGGTGGGCGGCCCTCTCTTGGCAGGTTTGTTGCGGTACCATGTTCTTTCAAAGAATCATTTGAAGATGATGGATTTGATGGTGCTCCAGGGGATCATCAAACATTTGGATATTTCATAACCCAACCCTGACTTGTACTTCTCAACAACTTTGTCCCTGACTTGTTTGGAGAGCTCCTTGGTCTGATGCCTCTTGCTTAGTGGTGTTGCAGCCTCTGGGGATTTTCAGAAAAGGGGTGTTTATACTGACAGATCATGTGACACAGATTGCACACAGGTGAACTTAATTTCATTAATTATGTGACTTCTGAAGGTAATTAGTTGCACTAGAACTTTTGAGGGGCTTCATAGCAAAGGGAGTAAATACATATGTACATGCCAATTTTCAGATTTTTAATTAAAAATATTTTTTTATTCTTATTTTTTATAATTATATATATTATTATTTTACTTCTCCAACTTAGATTTTTTTGTGCAGATACATCACATAAAATTCAGGTAAATAAATTAATTTACAGGTTATAATTTAACAAAACATGGGAGTGGGGGTGTGTGAATACTGTTGTAAGGCACTGTAAATCAAATTGAGATGATTTAGGATGAGTTGGATCAGAATGTAAAGGAAACGTAGCGAACAAATACAAAAAATTGTTGGAAAACCATTAAAGGTAACTACGTCATGAGTGTGCAAAGCTGTCATCAAAGCAAAAGGCACTGTAGCCAAGGCCGGTTCTAAGGGGGGGAGGGGGGTGGCAAGAGGGGGCAGCGCCCCTCAAATAAATGTCTTGCCCCCTCAAATAAAATTTTTGAAATGGTGGTTCAATTCAATGCACCCTTCACATTTCTGACTGCCCCCCCATATGGTCTGGTCTAGAACCGGCCCTGACTGTAGCTACTCTGAAGAAGTAAAAATCTAAACCATATTCTAGGTTATTTAACACTTTTTATTGACTACATAATTCCATATATGCTCTGTCATAATTTCAATGTCTTCTGAATTAATATATATTGTCAAAAAAAAAAAAAACACACAAAAAATCATTGAATTAGAAGGTGTGTCCAAACTGGTAGGTTTCTCGCCTGCCATGTGAAAAACCTGGGTTCGATTCCCCAGCCAATGACCAAGCCTGTCATGAATAAGACTGTCCCAAGCTTGTGTGCAGATCGGATGGTTCGGTTGGCGAGCCCTTGAAGGGAGCAGCCTAAAGACCAACCCAACCACATACAGTATATATACAGTGTATATATATATATACACAATATATATACACAGTATATTGGGTGATTGTGGAGGCCAGGTTATCTGATGCAGCACTCTATCACTCTCCTTCTAGCACAAATAGCCCTTTCATAACCTAGAGATGCGTTTGTAGTCATTGTCCTGTTGGAAAACAAAAGATGGTCTCACTAAGTGCAAACCAGGTGGGATGGCATGTCAATGGTATGGTGGGATGGTAGCCATGCAGATTAAGTGTGTCCTCAATTTTGATGACACCAACAGTGACACCAGCAAAGCACATTCACACTATCTCACCTCCTTCCCCATGCGTGACAGTGGAACCACACATTCAGTAACAGTATGTTCATCTTTTCTATGTCGAAAAAAGGCACCAAAATTCTCAACTTTGGACTCATTAGACCAAAGGACAGTCTTCCACTGATCTAATGTCCATTCCTTGTGTTTTTTGGCCCAATCCGGTCTATTGTACTTGTGGTTCTACCAAAGTACAGTGGAACCTCGGATTACGAGTAACGCGGTTTACGAGTGTTCCGCAAGACGAGCAAAGATTTTTAATAA
>JAQMYL010000037.1:14993279-15007980 GCA_030014365.1 Clarias pachynema | reverse complement strand
GGTAAAGGAGCAGATCTGGGGGACTCATGGACGTAGAGTATTATGGTAAACTGGTATGTTTAGATGCTGTCTTCCCCGCTCTCATTGATCACTCAGGTTTGTTGACAGTGAATTGATTGGTCGCTTTACATCTCAGGGAGCCCTCAGGTCTGTGTTTCCTTCTGGCTCTCGCTTTTAGTTTTGTTGTCAAAGATAGTCCTGTAGTCCTGCCCTGCTTGCACTCTGCAGTAAAATACATTCACATTATACATTGTTTGACTGTGACCATACCTAACTGCCATCTCTCCTTCTCTTCTGCTCTCCCCTCTTCTCTCTCTCCCTCTCTCTTTTTCCCTCTACCTGTCTCTCTGTCGAGCTATACATGTCGCTCCTGAGCTGCCAGTGATCCAGCTCCTCTGCCCTCTGGAGCTGTCTGACTCGTCCTGGTGTCCTGCTTCTGATTGGAGGTCTCGTCGCATTGATGCCCGCGTGGTCTGCCTCAGATGCATGTGGTGTCTGGGGACAGTTCCACTTTTCCACGAAGATGGTCCTCTTCCCCATCCCCCTGGATGATACATATATTTGAGAAAGACAGTGACACCAAACCTTCATGTAAAATCTTCTGTTTGTCTTGGTTTAATGAGGTAAAAGGGAGATTGACCCAAGGATACATCCACCAGTGGTTTGAAACATGTGTGCTAGAGATTATGTGATACATAAACACTGCATATTTTCATTTTGGAATGATCACATTACAGTAGAACGTGGAAATGATTTGACTGTAAAAGGAGATGTGAAAAACCAGCTGTTCTCTGAAAAAAGCTGTGAAAATAATACGACTTCCTTTATCATCTGTTCTATTAACATATTGCAGAATATTGCAAATGACTTTGTCTCAAAGCAAGAAATGAGTATGTATTGAGTACAGCAAAAATCGTTTAAACTAGTAGAAAAACAGAGGCAAGAGGACCAGTGAGAAACCTGAGAGAGATATGCACCACCATAAATTAGCCTGTGGTGTTGAAGGGGTCCCCAGCTGGCTCCCATCCACATGGAAAGTAATTACACTGTTTCCCTTTCTCTTTGCTGTCCCTACCAGCCATCAAGTCTTCCACCAAGCCATCCTTCTTTCCCACATCCTTTACAACTGTACAACTTTGACTATTAATGCATACACACATATAATAAAAAAAACCTTATTGTCTCGTTATGCCTTTCTTGACAGGTGTTCTGTTTAAAAGAAGCAAAAACTGACAAGGAATAACTTCAAAAATATGCAATGTGAGTTCTGAACGCCCAGTAATTAGGAAAGGTTTTGACTTTTTCAGAGCCATGAAATCACACTGTTCCCACCTGCGCAACACGTTCATTATCAGTTTCATCACTTTGAAATGTGCGAACAAATGACACAGTAGAAGCTTTTTTTTTTTTTTTTTGTGGTGTTTTTATAGTCTAGAGGAAAAGTGTTGGTTTTCAGGTATTTCTGTGATGAACATATTTCAAACATTTTCTGCTTCTCTGGACTACAGCTTGTAAATATTAGATGGATTAGTTGGCTTGTTTGGATTAGTGAGTTAGTAATTTTGGGGTCATGCATACTCTATATGCATTCATCATCATCATCTCGGTGTTATTTTATCTCATTGTTATCTAACTTGGGTATTAGGATGCTTCAGGTTCCATTGTGCACCATTTCTTACTGTGAACTTTAGCAGCATGTGAGCATCATGATGTGGATAAAAAGAGAGACTCAAAAAAAAAAAGAGGTAAGATATGTAGCCCTCCACTGTCCCTATTTTTAATCTCCAACCATCCTTTTCCCACATTATTGTTATTTAATGTTACTTCTCACTATTTTAGGCCCATTATGTTGCCACTGCCTCATTATCTGCCTGAAGCACAGAAGGGACTGTGGGGAATGATCCCCTGAAAAACACAAGGTGGGATGACCCTGGCTTCCCTCAAATTCCTTCTTTCTCTACGCACATTGCTAAATTGCCTGTTATTTCTCCATTTCTGGGCAGTACATTCCCTCTATGTGTGTACTTTAATGACAGGTGTGGAGAAGGTTGGAATGCACATGCTCATTAAGCACTGAGGCTGCTTATATCCAAACAGCTATTCCTGTGAAGTCACTCACCATTCCATCATGTGACATGTTGCCAACGCTATATTCTCTCTTATGACTTTCTCACCAGTACGTTTTCTGTCTTTTCCCACTAAATCTCACAATTCTGTAGCCATATGTGGGTAATTAAAGGTGTTCTGATGACCAATGGACCTATATTTACATTAGTAAGTTACTTATATCTTGAAGTCACCGCTAGATTTTTTTCTTCTGGATCCCTACTTCCTAGTTTTGATAGCTGCTATATTTAGATTCTAAAGCTAACTAATGAAAGAGAAATTAAGTGATGCATTGATTATTGATTTACATGTTTTACACCAGTCTTTGCAATAACTTCACTGGCAGGTTAGCAAAGCATGATAACTTTGTTCTTGATAGCCATGGCAAAAAGTTGTATGTTAATCCTATATAACTAGATATGATATTTTACTATGTTGAACATGCAAATCACTCAACTAAGTTAGCTAGCTAGCTTATTTGTCTTTTCTTTTAAATGAACTAGATTTTTGTTATCTAGCTAACATGGCAAATTTCTGCTTCTCTATATCAGGGCTTATGGTATAAAAGTATTTGCAAGATTTAACTGTAAGAATTATATACGGTATACTTTTACACCAAAAAAATGCTGTAAATTGAGAATGTCTTAATTCTTTTTTCTTCCATCAATTTAAAAAGAAAAACAAAAAAGAGCATCAGCAAGGTCTCTTCCAGGGAATTATTTCAAATCAGGCTGGGGTTTCAAGTTGTGCTGTTCCAGCTATTTTGAAGAAGCAAAATGAAACAGGCAATGTTGAGGACTGTAGACAAAGTGGTCAGCCAAGGAAAACTTAATGCAGTAGGTGAAAGACAAATCATGTCTTCCCTTCGACATCAGAAGATGTCCAGCAGTGCCATCAGCAAAGAACTGGCAGAAATCCGTGGGACCCAAGTACTCCTATCTACTGTCCAGAGAAGTCTGGTCAGAAGTGGTCTTCATGGAAGAACTGGGGCCCAAAAGCAATACCGGAAACAAGGCTAAGCGACTCAACTATGCACTGTAGCTGGATGTTGTAGTCAGATTGTTTAGTGAAGGGCTGTAGAGCAGTACAATAATTAATGTCTGCAGACAAGAGTAAAGCATAGTGGAGGTTCCTTGCAAGTTTAGGGTTGCATTTCTGCAAATGTCATTAAGAACTATCTAAAGTGTAAAGAAAAGCAAGGAGTTCTGGAAGTGATGGTTGTATTCTCACAATATAATCTGGGATTACATGAAGAGACAGGAGGATTTGAGGCTGCCTACAGTACATCCACCAATGATCTGTGGTTAGTTCTCAAAGATGTTTGGAACATCCTATCTGTGGGGTACATTCCAAAATTACAAGTGCAGGTGAACCTAAAAGAATTGGTGGCAATTCTGGTTTTGCAGGCAAAGGCTGGTTACACTAAATAATGATTTAATTTGGATTTCTGTTCATTTACTTTCCATTTTGTACTGATAAAAAAATTAACTATTAACACTTCTATTTTTGAAAGCATTCTTACTTTTAAACATTTTTTTCACACCTGCCTATAACCTTTGCACAGTACTTACAGTAACACACACACACACACACACACACACACACACACACACACACAAATAGCCTGGCAAAAAAAAAGGCACATGCTTTAATATTTTGTTGGACCGCATTTTGCTTAGTTTCAATAAGCTTAAGCAATGTCACAACATTTATTCCAGTACACAGTCACGTTAATTTCTCTCCAAGAACTTGTATTAATGATTCTTAATTTGGTTAAAGTCTAGACCCTGAGGTGGCCAATCCATGTGTGAAAATTATGTCTCATGCTCCCTGAACCACTCTTTAACAATTTGATCACCTGATGAATCCTGGCATTATCATCTTGGAATATGGCCATTGATGGAAAAACCTTGTCATTCAGTATATCCAGGGTGTCAGCTGACCTCATTTGATGTGGCAACTCCGCATCATAACACTGCCCCCACAGGCTGGTAAGGTAGGCACTAGGCATGATGGGTCATCACTTCATCTGGTTCTCTTCTTACCCTGATGCTCCCATCACTCTGGAATTGGGTAGATGTGGACTCATCGAACCACATGACCTTTTTCCAATCCTCTATTGTCCATTATATATAGTACCTATCATTATGCCCTCAATTTTGACTAAGTCAACAACAGTGCCATCAGCAAAGCATACAGCATCACCATCAGACCTCCCCCTCCATGCTTCACAGTGGGAGCGACACATCCAGGAACATCAGTTAACCCTCTCAAAGTCAAACAAAGACATGGCAGTTAGAATAAAAAAATTCAAATTTGAAAATCAGAACAAAGGAAAGATCTCCTTGTGTTCATTCTCCTTGTGTTTCCTGGCAACAAGCAAGTCTTCTGCTTGTTGTTCATTCCAAGTAATTGTTTCTTTGCCAAAGTTCAGCCACGGAGGCCTGACGGAGGCAGTCTCCTCTGAATTATGGATGTTGAAATATGTCTCAGAGAAGCATTTATGTGGGCTCTAGTCTGAGGTGCTGTAGATCTGCGATTTCTGAGGCTGGTCATTCTAATAAGCTTATCCTCTGAAGTCAGAGCCAAGTTCATCATAGTGCTTGATGGTTTGGTGTAAGCATTGGAGATGCATTTAAAGACCTTGATTTTTTTTGGGATTGACTGAGGTTCTTTCTTAAATTAATGATGGCCTGTCTTCTCTCTTTACTTAACTGAGTAAATATTCTAGGTTGTTTAACTCTTTTTTGGTTATTACATATTCCATTCCGTCTTATTCTAATTGTGTTGTTGTGGACTTTAAATGTGAAATTTAACATGCTCAGTGAGTCCTGTATGGTCTGAGAGTCTTGTGTTTTGTTTTTGTATTTCTCTGAACATTTTACCGTCTGATCTTGAATGTGAGTATGGTGGTCCACTCATGTCAAGATTGGCACCTGTCTTTCTCTAACTAAATGATGACTAATCATTCTCACTGGAGAACATTGGACTCCAAATTATTTCGAAATAGTTTCATGACCACAGCTTAATGTGGAGCAATAATTGCTTCTCTGAGAACTTTGCTTATGTATTTCCCTCTTGGTATAGTGTTAACACACACTTAAATGCTTTAGATCAGCAAACTGCCCAAACCTTTGCTTTTATAGATGTCTGCTGATGATCAATTGATCTAGGGCTGAGGACTAGCAGCACCTGGCTGAAACTTACCCTCTTAAATCATATGGAAGCAGTAAGCAGGTACTTGCTATAAAACAGTACCCTGTCCTGATGAAAAGCTAGAACAAGAGAAATATTGAGAAAATTTCCTCAAATGGCTAGGGATGGAATGCAGTAAAGAGAGTCTTTTGGAATATTGCTGAGAACCTCTTGAATCCTTGGCTCCAAGACCTCAAGTGTGCAAGGCTTTGTCCTTTGTGGAGCCCCACAGGAAAAAAATCACATGGAGTGAGATCTAGACTTCTTGGAGGCCATTCATGATTCATTCAAAATGGGGTGGTGCTCCAATGGTACTACAAGTTCTATAGCCATTTAATATTGCCTAGTTAATTTTCATCCACCCTGTACATTGCAACGTGAAATTTTTACAGTAAATTACATTAAGGTTTCCCTTACTGTTGCAGATTTGTGACAGCACCGATCAAAACCTGTCTCCAATGCACCAGGTTGGTGATAATTCTCAGCATGGGTGCACTGGTGCAGATTTGTTTCTGGTCCTGGAATGCTTGGTCTGTGGCCTCTGTCCATTGCATATGCTCTGATTGTTCTTTCTTGGTGAGATCTGCTGTAATGGAGAAATCTTGTAAAACCACCTGGTACTCATGGACTGCCTCCTATACCTTTTTCTGTGAGGCCTGCAACCAATCCAGTTCCCCAGGTACTATACCTTGGTCAGCCCCAGGTGGCAATTACAAGGGTGCCTTCCTGAGGTGTACAATATACAAAATACTGTACAATATACCAGACTTTAGACTTTTTATACATTCACTTACACACAAAAAATATTATATATAATTGTAAATATTGGTATCTGGTACACTGCAGTGTCTATTTTTGTACAATACACGTGAGCTACTGATCTGAGCATCTATAAAATTTGTTCACATCTGTGAAATGGACCACGTCCATTCATATCTGCAGAAATTTGTAAATCAAATGTTCATAAGTTGGGGACTACCTGTACAATGACCCAAGGTGGTACCAAAAGCCATTTTATTTCTGACATTAGAGCTACCTGACAATACCCTCTTGGTCCAATATAAATATATATAAGGTTCCCAGCCAAAGCACTCCACAAGGTCATTCACTCTTTGCAAATCTAAGATTTGTTTAATCCTCTCAAAATGATTTCACAGTCTTGGGGACCCCAGTGATGGGAGACAGACTCCTCTAAGATGCAATTCACTTCCATCCACTATTTTGGCCACTTCCTCTCAATTACTTGTTGTACAGCCTTTGCCAGTTAACATGTTCATATTATGTTGAATAAGATGGGTACGGCTAATTCCTAAGATCTTGTCACACCTCACTGGTGTGAAAACAAGCCCTTTGTTGGATCTGTGGGGTCCCTGCCACTGGGCCAAGAATTTACAGGATTTATTGGGAACAAAAGATGCAATCAGTCTCTGGGCTTGGACTGTTCCACCTGGGGTTGTTCCATATGCTAGCAAATGAGGTTATTTATGTCAATTTGCTCTTGCAAATGGGGATGGCAATGCCAAGCATTTTCCCAAAGAGTGGCCTGAAACGCGTGAACCCAGTGGAAGCTTGTGGGGTAACCTTACATAGCATATGCTAGGATCTGGTTGATGTTTTTTTTTTTTTTTTTTTTTTACAAGGGTGTGTGTTTGTGGATCAAAGACAGACATCTGTAAATTCTTCAACTGCAGCAGCTGAAGAGATCTTTATCAGGTTTGAGATAAAAAATTACCCTTGATCTATCAGCAGGGCTTTGGGTATTTCTAACAAATTGGAGAGGATTACCAGTTCTCATGCAATGTTCTTTTCACAGTGGGATGGCCTCAGGATAGTGGGTGGGATAATCTATGATCACCAGGATGTAGTTGTGGCTGCTGTCTGATTTTGGCAAGTGGCCATTGAGATCCACCAGGATGCACTTTAACAGAATGCTAATTATGGGTAATGGTATCAGGAAGGCAAACCGCAAGCTTTTGGGGAGGAGGTCCACTGGCACTATGGGCTGCGTTGGCAGTTCTTGATGTTAACTTTCATCTCTCACTATCTTCTCACTGTCCTCCAAGATGACCACCCAGAATATGTGTATGGAGCAGGTTCATTTCTGAGTCAGTCCTAGACCAAGGAATCAAAATGAGATCCACACTGCTATCTATGACCTTGTGAGCTAATATACTGTAATAGTCTATTTTTTCCCACAAAGCCGGAGGAGGCAGGTAATGGCTGCCCAGGAATTTTGGCCTCTCCATTAATCATGCCCACTTGGCTGCAACAGTGCTCAAGACTGTTGTCCTGCTCTTTCTCTCATGCAAAGCTGCCTTCTTGATTGGTCTGGTAAAGAAAATATGGAGCCGAGGGGATTGTAGCCATTAGTGCACTCAGTCCATTTTTTTCTTCTGTCCTCACAGACGCTAGGGGATGCCAGGAAACTCAGAGTATTCTCTCCCTATGACAAGGGGCACATGAGGATCATTGATTAGCTCATGATCGTGTGTAACACTTTTCTCTGGCCCACTACTTGCACTTTGGCCACCTACAAGGTGGTGCAATGCATGCATGCCACAGGCAAGCTCACACAGGCTTTCAAGAGGATCATAATCCCTGTGCTGATCCAGGGTGAGCTATACTGTCTGGTAGATTGAGAGCTTTCCCTTTTGGCTCTCTCTCTTTTTGTCACAAAAGGTGCGGTAAAGTGACTGTAATACCACCCCCATTGCTCCGATTCTGCGGCCAACCTCACATGCCAATGCCCGATCACTCATAAATAAGATCCAGATCCTTGAGATACTGTACTTGAACTCCTTCACCTGGGGTAATGACTTACTCCCTACCTGGAGTAGACAATCCATTGGTTCAGGTTTCAGACTGATGTTAACATCAGGACCACATCTTCTGCAAAAAACAGCGATGCAATCCTCAGCCCACCAAACTGGATACTCTCTCCTCCATGGCTGCGCCTTGATATCTCATCTGTAAAAATCACAAACAGGATTGGTGACACAGCAAAGCCCTGGCGGAGGCCAACACCCACTGGAAGCAAGTCCGACTTACTTCCAAGAACCTGAACACGGATCTTATATTGGGCAGCATTAAGAGATTGGATGGCCCTGAGAAGTGACCCCCCCACCACCCCGTACTCCCGCAGTATCAGAAAAGCAAATATTAGTAAATATTACTAAAATTGTTTTGATTGTTATGGAATATTTTTAGGACATTTTCACAGTTTTGTTATTATGGTCCACAGATTTGTAAAATAATTAAAATTTCCATGCGGTTCAGCAACATGCAAACCTTTTAAAAAACAATGGATCAGTACAGTATGTTTTATTCCTCTGTTCTGGTATGTGTGGTTTATTGAATTAGAAAACAAAGACAAAATAGAAGCATTTTTTTTGCTCATTCTTCCTAGTTGTACAAACTAAATGCATTCTAAGCATATAAATATAGAGGCAGAAACACAGTGTCAGACTACACTATCTGCAGCCCAGGAGTGCATCAGTCTGCTCAGTGTTAGCCAAGACTGCCTATTGTGACCCATGCTAGACCATCTGCCAATCTCTATGTCAGGGGACATGCTCTGAAGTGACTACAACTTCGTGACATCTGACCCCTGCTGGATCAGGGAATGTTGTATCAGTTTTCCCTGACAGGGTAGAGGTTGAGAAGGGATCCTGAGGGACTGACATAGCAGTGACTACACTATCAAATATTTAGTACATCGTATATATCTGATTATGTTTACTGTATGTTTTTTTCAGAAATAGCGTATGTATTTCATTTGTTAAACATTGGGGAAACCTACTTTCCAGATTTGCAGACTGAGCAAGTGGCACAAGAGATATGAAGAAAAATATGGGCCGTGAGATATAATATAAAAGTTCAATCTGCACATTTGCTGCACTACAGTCTGGCTTAAGTTGAAATTTGCTGCTTTATATAATCACTGGAAAAAGGGACAGTTTTGTTCAGATCACAAATCATTCTTTATTATTTTGCAGATTTATAACAAAAGGAAAATATTGTAATGAGTCGCAGCTTTTTTCAGTACCTTCCTAGGAAGTGAGTGCTCATTTTTCAGCCATAAATTTGCATAAATTCCCATATATTTAAGCATGTCCTGCCAAAAGTGATAAAGAATAGCCTTTGCAGTGTACCATAGGGTGGTGGTTAGCGGGTGGGGAGAATTTTGCATTGAGGAAAGCTAGACAAAATGCAAGTAAATTCAAGAAAAAGGAACAGGGTGAAACAGATATAGATAAAATGTGGAAGGAGAAGCGCATTTAGAGTCGGGGAAGTCAGAGTGACAAAGCTGGGCAGGGGAGGTGAGGAGGATGACATGCAAGAGTGATTGAATATGTGATAAAATAATGAACAGAAGGGCTTGTCAGAAACAGGGAGGGAGAGATAGTGAAAGCGCGAAGCAGGTAGATTTACAAGGTGTAGACAGGGGAATGGGACAGAGTGTTGGAAGGATAAGTGGAAGAATGAGTGAGGCACTCTGGTTTTACAGCAGCACTTAAATCGAAGCGCTTGAAGGCAGGACTTAAGAATTTACTGCAGGGGTGATTAAGCGTCTGTGTGTAGAGACAGAGTAAGTTGTGAGCATGTATTATAAATTTGGCCTCTAAAGACAAAAAAAATAAACACATTTTCATGACATGTTGGAATCAGGAATAGTGAAATCTAAATGTATCACATACCCTAGCCTCAACAACCAAAAAGCAATTTTTAGTTTTAAAGTTTTAAAATAAAACTTGCAATTTATGTAAAAAAAAAAAAGTTATTTCTTTTTATACCTGCAGGGGAATTTGGCCTCTGACATAAAATATTAAAACATGCCGTCCTTTACACCCACCAACCAACATGCAGACACAAATCTATGTATTGTGCAGGAAAAGATATCACTTTCTGAAGGTAGCTAGAAAATATGACCTATTAAATATGCGCATGGATTGTGGAGTGTTGTGGTCGCATGTCTGTATAGTCAGTTGTACACTAGCTTTTTCCTGCAAATGTCCATTTAGTCAATCATACAGTACCAGCAGCATAAATGTTTACTTAACACATCAAAATAGCCACTATGACCACTGGAGCCAGTCTGAAGCTACAGTGTGCATGGATTCACAGAAACCACACCATTTCAAATTCGAAAAAAACAAACAAAAAAAACCTGAGCCCGTATTCACAAAGCTACTTATATTTCTCTCAGAGAGCTCCTATCTTAGCTTAAAAGGTCCTAGCTGGGAGTCCTAGACTAAAAGTGGTTTACAGTAGGAAACTTCTCAGAGCAACTCTGATTAAGGAAAGTGCAAAAACCTTAGTGAGGAGGTGTGGTTGATCCCGTTGCTAGGGATGACGCAGCAATTCAAGGCCTGGTTGATGAACAATCTGTCTTAAAATGCGTCTTTGTGAAAATAGAATATATGATAATACAGTAGAACAGACAGTGTAATCATAATGTTTGTATATAAGGAAATTTTATAATCATGAATGCAGGCTACTTCATGCAAAGTTTCTCTTTTAGGTTAAATATCTTAGATTATTAAAACAGCCAAATGTTGAAAATGTGTTTACTTTTGAAGCAACCGATTTCCACGCAGTAGTTACTATATATAAGTTCTTACATTTATTTACCATACTGATTTTATTACATGTAATCCATTTCAGATTGATGGGGGCAAAATGGCTCACCTTTTACCATTTTACATAATTGCAGGACAGTCAATTTAAGTGGCACTTTTGGGTGGTATGTACTGTAGCCAACAATCCAAAAGAGATGGAAAGAAGGAATCTAACTAGAAAACTATAAGAAGAGCAGTGTTTACTTTTACATTTAATGTTTGGAGAATATTTCTTCTTTCCACCCATTTGTCCTCTGCCGTAGAAACTCTTAAGCCTCTTAAAAGTCCTCCTCACTGCTCTTAACAATTTTTACCTTGGGAGCTGTTTTTAGGGCAAAGATGTTTCATTAAAAAATCATATTTATTTTTACTTAGATTTAGTCCTAAATTTAAGGGGAAATTCTAAGAAAATGTCTTAAATCTAAGAATCTTTTTTTAGAATTTTGTCACTAGGAGCAACTTTTAGGCTTATGACGCTTTGTGAATATGGGCCCTGGTGTCCAGCTTCAGTGAAACTGAAATAATAATTTTTTTAACTCCTGAAACTCTCAGCGCTCATCAGTAAGTCCATACTTAAATTTTATACTCTTCTATATACAAACCATACTTATTTATTTCTTCGTACTTACTAAATATTTTATTTTATATCACTGCTTTACCGGTCTTAAGATATATGCCTAATCTGTTCAGTCCTCAGTCGTTACAGCATGGATATTTACATGGTTATTAACACTTGTGCCAGTCTAGGTAGTATGCTGCTGCATGCCCTGCCTTCCCCTTCATCTTTCCCTATGCCCTTTACTGTGTATGTGTTAGTTCTTTTTTCCCCCCCCATCACATTCTGTGGATGCATTTTGGTGTCTACGTGACCTGGACATTTGAGCAAGCTATCCCAGCATGGAGCCATTTCAAATCAGACTCATCAAACAAAAAGGGAAGTGAGAGAGAAATAGTAGCCACTGATGAGTGATTTCTCAAAGAAAAATACCACAAAGAGGGAAAACTGGAGGAAAGAGGAGCATGAGCAGGCACAGCAACAAGAGCGAGAGAAGATACTCCGTTTTGATAAGTTGAACATTATCAAACTAATAGGGCTGTCTGCATTTACATTTTAAGAGCCTCTAACCCTGGCTGGGAAAGCATGTCTAAGGAACTGCTTGTAGGCGACAGGAGACAGGTGACGTTTGAATTGCGATTGTGAGACACAACTAAATTGCCCAGAGACACAAACTGTAACAACTAATAATCTCCTCCATTTAAAGTCTCGTCTCTTTCTGACTATGCCTGTCTAAAGTGGGTCTCCAGTGGGGTCTGGAGAACTCTCTTCTCCAGTCTGTAGACACACTTCCTGCTGCTCTGACGGAGACTGGCACTCTCACCGAGAGTACTGATGACGGCAGGTCCCTGTGTGTGGGTCAAGAGACGCCGCTGTTTTTCCTCCAGTCGTCCTGACAGGCAGGTGACAGAGATTAATAGCCCCCATATTGACTGAGTAACTTGCAGTTCCTTATCTCTGTCAGACCCGGGCTTGGCCCGAGAGCACGCTGCTGTTATTAGAGGTATAATTGCGGAGACATTTAAAGCGTTTTCCCTCCGGGGATGGTGGAATCCAATAAAGCTTTCATAAGACCCAAGGCAAGGCAAGCTGCTCTGCTCTGAACGAACGCACACACTCACACACATACACGCGCACACTCGAAGTAAAGGCATCCAAAGCTCAGGAAAAAAAAAAAACCACAGAGTCATTGGTACTGAGAAAATGAGTGATTTATGGTATGTCACACAACTTCAGATTACTTGTTTTATTAAAACCGCATGAGGTGAGGCTATAGATATGACAGCAGTTCTGCTTGTGTTGCATCAAATAATCACTTCAGATCATACACACTGCTACCGTGTGTGGTTTAGTGTATGTAATATTTTGGTTTTATGATCTGTAAGTGGGTGTAAGCAAGTAAATGTGTGTCTATAAAAAATATGTATGCATATGACACTACAGGCTAACACATAGAGCAGGGTCTGAGTCCACTACCAAGAGGAGTTTTGTAAACTACATATTGCTTTATGAAGCCCTGATACAATTTTGTACAATCTTATATTTTCCTAAACATGATTATCTCAAGTAGAAACAGAAAGAACAGATTTACGGAGAACAGTACAATCAGATGATGGCTGTTAAGAGGGGACAGCGATTTGTCGAAATTAAGTGGCGCCATGACCTAGCACTGACCCGTGACAACCTGATATACAGAGATATATTTTTCTACACATGGGTAAAACTCGCCATGATTTGCTTGATGTGGTTCTTTAATCTTTTTTTTTTTTTTTTTTTGGGTTAGGTTCTTAACTCTCTGAAATTTTTCTACTCATCTGTAAGGTTCTATCTAGGGCTATTTGTGAATTCTCTCAGATTGTAGTGTTTAGTACACGTCATGGTTATTAAATTATTTATTATGTTTTATCTTTTATGCAACTATGTAATTTACACAGCAGTGGAATACTTGAGACACCTAAATTTGAGACCACTTTTAAAGATTGAATTGGTGCTTGTGGTGATTATAAAATAAATACTGTATATAACATAAGGCTTACTATATTCTCATATCAGTCGTTCTGATCTGTTGGTACATTGCTTTCAAAATACAAATTTGCGGCATGTATTGTGGACTTGTATATTTCTGTGTTATTACGTATTTGTTTGAAGGTGACTGTTTCATGCTTCTCATTTCATGAGCATTTGAAAGAATATGGATAGAGGGAGTGCTGCTGGTTATGAAAAGCTACCTTGATTGAAGGTAACCAGGCTAAAATTAAGTTTGCCTCAGGGCTAAACAACCAGGGGGTCAATATGATGCCTGCCCCTTCAACAGCAGCTAGGATGATGTGTGTGCATGTGTGCGTGTGTGTGTGTGTGTGTTTTTGGAGATTGTGGCCCTGTCTCCTTTCCCCCATCAGTCATGTGTTTGCTCACCTCTCTGACCATCAAGCTTACTAAATAGACATCCACACTTCAACTATGAAAAACCCAAAGAAAATAAGTTCTCCACAAGGTTACCTGTGGGCCGATGTTTTTATTTTCTATCCTTAACAAAGACGTGCCTTTACCTTCACCTTGTGTTTGTGTGGAAAGATAAAATTCAGTGAATGTGGATTTAAAACAATGAAGAAGACAAGGTCTGTATGTGTTTTTTTGCTCTGATGAGTAAAGCATAACAAAACACCAAGTTACGGTATGAGAGTTTTAGTATATGTGTATTTAAGCTATTTATATTCATTCCATTAAATGACCCATAAAGTGAAATAAATGTATAGAGAATGTGTTAATAAGACCATAAAGTAATGTAGGGAACATGTTGTAATAAGGGTAGCAAAAATGGAGACCCATATACAACCCACCACAGCAGACTCTCACACAACTGGACTCATTTAGAATCATGGCCACAGACACAATATATAAGGACACTTATTACTATTACTCATTGTGAAGTTGTCCAGATACCTGTTGTTACCAAGCTGTGGTTTATTGCCACATCGCTTTTCTGGTTTTTGATTTTTGCCATGTTTGTGCACATTTTTAAAAATGATTAAGAATTGTCTGCATGCTTTATCAGAATGCTCCATTGTTCCTACACATGTGTTGTATCTTCATAAATGACACTATAACACTGTGTTTTATAAATGAATATTATAAGAAACTTAAAGTAACACTCATGCATGCACACACACACACACACACACACACACACACACACACACACACACACAAAAAACCCCCACCTATT
>JAQMYL010000037.1:14981456-14992245 GCA_030014365.1 Clarias pachynema | reverse complement strand
AGATTAATGCATTTTTTGGACGCCTTCAGCATTCCTTTACAATGTAGAAAGAAATAAAAATCAGGAACCATCATGGTGTTAGAAAGTGTTCTAAAACTTTTGAACGGTAGTGTATGCATGTGACAGACAGCACAAATTACAGTGTTTTCCATGTTGAGATATATGCTGAGGGTTTAGAAAACATTGACACCAGAGATCCTTTCCTAATTGTTATGTAAATGTTTGTGTGAGCTGTTTCCATGGGAACAATTACAGTACATGTTAGGAAAAATGCATCAATATAAACATATGATGTTATTATAGTTTGGACTGCTGTCAGAGCTCTTGTTAGTAACGCATGCCTTCTCATTTAATAATTAAATAGGAATAAATAGGCAATGTGTTCGTAATTGATACAAATACATTTAAGAATAGAAAATTTTTTTTTGGTTGAGACTAGAGAGGAGTATGGAGGAGTGATTGGATATGAAGAAAGTGTGATGTAGAATTAAGAAAGGCCCATGAATATAAGTTGTGTGAGCAGGAATAGAAAACAACCCTGTGCACATACTGTATTTCAAGTAACACAGTTGAGAAACTTTCAGACCTAGAACTTACAGGTCATGCATAACTGTAAAAATTTTTTTTAATAGTGTTTCATATTTAATTAAATTAGTACACTCCCATTTTGTGTTTAAATATGAACACAGATTCAGTAACATATATTAATATTTAACAAACTAAATATTAAATAATCAAATACACATACAAATAAAGGTATAGAATTGCATTTTACTCTTGCCAATACATGCAGACATGCATAACTTGCCATCCTACATGTTTAATGTTTTAGAGTAATACTGTGTCAGATCCACACCTGAAAAGGCAGGACAATTTAGAACTGTACAGGCAGAGAGATGAGAGCTGTCATCACCCCCTCCATATTCCTGGGAAAGGAAGACACCTGCTAGTGAGATACACACATTGGTGTATTTGCTTGAGCAGTGACAGATGTGGAGATACATCAAGGCCAAAAATATCCCAGTCGAGGCTTTACACCTGCTTTCTATAACACAAAAGCTGAGCTAAACCTATATGGTGCTGATCATTGCTCTAGTCCTAAAAGCACTCACAAAATAATAGTTCCTGAAATGTCTGTGCTCTGGCAATGCCTTAACCCACCAGAGAGAGGTGCTGTTATCACCATTCACTGGACCGATACTGGCAGTGTATACTGTAGTATAGGTTTTCAAAAAAATAGATATGAATAAGACTTCAATCCTTTGTCATGTAATGTCTTGGTAACACATGCTTACACACACAGCAGGAGAATGCTTACTTATTCACTCCAACACCATTGATTCAAGCTAATTATTTTTTCATTAAGGACAAAGTATAAAGAGGAATGATGAGTTAGAAGGCAGAAAACCTGTCGAAAACCAAGAGACCAGTGGCAAGAGAAGAAAATAAATGAGTGACATGTTACACAAATGTGATTGCTTACTGACCAAAAATGAGTTGGAGTTGCAGCCAAATATGAGGTTGAAATCTGATCCGGAAAAAGATCATGCACCGTACACTAACACACCAACGGAAACAAACATCTAAGCTTAGAAACGACAGTAATGAATGGTTAAGTCTCATGCACCGGTTCTCTTTGTGAAGGTGATTGAATGCGGTGTTAAATCACCGTTCCTCTGTCCACTCACCAAATGATGACTCAATTAAATCTGTGAAGTTGCTAGTGAAGAGCTCAGGCCATGTGATGGCTAATTAAACCACAAGCACTTACCCCAGGAGTTAATGGCCTTTAATTATAAATGAAGAGCTGGACAGCTTGGTCAATGGGTTGAATGAAATCCCTGATGATCACACAGACCCCAATGTTTCTTACAATCTTCATCAACAAAGCAAGAGCTATCACACTAATCTTCAATAGTGAAGTCTGTATACCTGACTATTGTGTTAGGATGGTGTAGAACTAGTATCAAAAATGTGTGAAATACTGTTGGGTCTAAAAATAATTATTTTACAAATGGCAGAATTGTCTGAATGACTGCTTGTGTGTTATTTTGCTTCACCATATTGTGAAGTGTATTTACTGTTTCTCATTGTACTACCTCATATTACTTCCACAGAGCATGGAAACATAGTACTGTATGTTGTTATGTTGTCACTTTTCTCTGCACATTTGCTCGTGCACTTTGTTGTCTTTGTCGTTTTCTGTATAGGACTTTAGATAGGACAGTTTCTGTTAATTTATAATGTTAATCTGGTTTGTCTCTTCTTAGTTAGTTAGTTAGCTAGTCAGTTTTGTTAATTTATGTTGTAACTTTATGTCGTATGTAGCACCTTGGTCCTGGAGGAACGTTGTTTCGTTTCATCGTGTACTAAACTGTATATGGTTGAAATGACAATAAAAGTCTACTTGACTTGACTTGACGTAATATTATGTTTGTTTGTTAGTTTGTTTTATGGGATAAAAATACCTGAGTAATTGTAGTGTGTTAATATGCTTAAGCATTATTTTGGTGTATTTGTAGTTTACTTGTTATAATTTTTTTTATTTATACTCTTAGTAGGAAAATTAGAGAAAACCATTTCGATGGTTTACATTTTTATTTAGACCTTCAAATCTGGAAAGTCTGTTCTTCTTTTATCCAGCCAATAACTGCATGCTATATATCAGAGAATGAGTCAGTTCCACATCCAATCATTTCAGTTCAGGATCTATCAGTATAAGACAAAGTAATCAAGTACAAGGTCAACATCTTTACTTGTCACATCAGCAGAATGCATGATGAACTAAATTCAACATGTATTTATGGTCCTGATCAGAGTTGTTTCACTATAATATATTTACACTGATCAGCCATAACGTTAAACCCACCTGCCTAATATTGAGTAGGTCTGGCTTATGCCCCCAAAACAACTTTAGATAGGCTTGTCCAGCACATCCTAGATGCTTGTTTGGATTGAAAGATCCGGGGACTTGATCTGGAGATCTTGAGGCCAAGCCAACACCTCAAAATCCTTGTCAAGTTCCTCAAACCATTCCTGAACAAATTTTACAATGTGGCAAGGCGCTTGAGCTTGCTAAACGAGGACCGTGAGATTAGCTAATACTGTTGCCATTGCAGGGGTGTACTTTGTCTGTAATGATGTTTATGTAGTTGGGATGTGTCAAAGTATTATCCACATGAATGCCAGGATGCTATATGAGCATCCGGGACATGCACACGGCCTTAACATAATGCACTGTAAAAAAAACAAAAAACAAAAAAGTGATTTATCAATCCATTGCTCCATGGTTCAGTTCCGATGGTCAAGTGCCTCCTGTAAGTGCTTACAGTGGTGGTCAGCAGGGGCACTCTGATCAGTCTGCAGTTATGCAGCCCCATAAGCAGCAAGCTGTGATGCACTCTGTGCTCAGACATCTTTCTATGATAATCAGCATTACCTTTTTTTTTTTGGCAATTCTTGCTATAGTTGTTCTTCTGTGGGATTGGACCAGATGGCTAGTTTTGCTCCTAATGTACAGTATCAATGATCCTTTGGTTGTATCATCTAGCCATTACAATTTGCCCTTACATTTTCCCATTTTTCTGCTTCCAACACATCAACTTCAAGAACTGATTGTTCACATGCTGTCTAATAGATCCTACTCCCTTGTCAGGGATCACTGTAATGAAGTAATCAACATTATTTATGTCACTGGCTTTAATGTCATGGTCGATTGTGTTAAACTAACGTCTCACAAGGTGAAAGGTATTAGATATTTCATTCCTTATGGGGATATCTGGAGAGAGAGAGCGAGAGAGGGAGAGAGAGAGAGAGAGAAAGATGCACTCAGGTCTTGGGCTAGTTTCCCTATTAAAACAGACCACTCACTTCAACCCAGACTCTGAGACTTCTTAAATAGAACATTACATGAAAGAGCTGTCTCTCACGCTCTTGAGTTTAAATGCTCTCTGCATGGAGCCCACTCCGTGTGAGGACGTGTAGCCACTGACACACAGTCACACACATGAAAACACAGACACATGCTCTTCTTATAAAAAGACTGAACGCGTCCATGATAGACTATAGATTCCATAAGTCCAGAGTACTGAGATTTATACATGACATTTAAAACATGATGATTGATCTCAGCTGTATATCAAACAAGGAGTTTGGAAATGGTTTGAAATATTAAACCAAATTTTTTCACTATCACTCACTCATCTTCTATACCGCTTTATCCTGTATTCAGGGTCGTGGGGGGCTTGGAGCCTATCCTAGAAGACTTAGGGCACGAGGCAGGGTACACCCTGGACAGGGTCCCAATCCATCGCAGGGCACACACACTAGGGCAATTTGGAAACGCGAATTTGCCTAATCTGCAGGTCTTTGGACTGTGGGAGGAAACTGGTGCCTGGAGGAAACCCACCAAGCATGGGGAGAACATGCAAACTCCCACACACATAGACGGAATTGGGCCTGGCCGGTAATCAAACCTGGACCCTGGAGGGGCAAGGCGACAGTGCTAACCACTAGACCACAATTTTTTTCTTTATTGTCTGCTTTGCCAAGGCATCATCTGAGAAAGATTATACAAAATCATATACATTTATTTAAAAGAATTTGAAGAAATGTTTTTGTCCTCAAAGCTCCAAATCCCCGGTTTAATCCTGAGGTTTTCTCTGAATTCACCAAAAACCTGCAGACAGCCAGACTGACTTTATTAAATTGCCACTAGGCATGAATGAGTGTGTGAACATGTGTAAACATGGTAACCTGCAATGGACTGGTATCCAGGGTATATTTTAGTTTTACGCCTAGTGATGTTCAGCTAATTTAAAGGTCCCATATTTTACTATTTCGAACATCGAACTCACTGGTCCCCCGAAAGTGTGTCTTTTAGTGTGAATAAATGTGTCTATTTTTTCATAATTCAAACTCCTGGGGGATGGTGGTGGAGTGGTTAACACTGTGGCTTCACAACTCCAGGCTTGAGTGTTCAATTCCTTCCTCAGGTCTGTGTACGTGGAGTTTGCATGTTCTCCCTGTACTTGATGGGTTTCCTCTGGTCACTCCAGTTTCCTCCCACACTTTAAAGACATACAGATAAGGCTAACTGGTGTAAATGATTGTGTGAGTGTGTGATGTATGCCATGCAATGGATTGGTACCCCATCCAGGGTGTACCATGCCTAGGCTCCAGTCTTGCTGCAACCCTGTAAGCAGTAAGATGATGATTGAACTCAAACTCCCCCTGTTTCACTCCTTTTCCATACATGGTGTTTTAGTGTCTATGTAAATGAGCTAGTGCTGAGCAATGCCATGCCAGAGGACAGCAGAGGGGAAGAGATCTGGGCAGAGCTAAGCGACAAGCCAGGGCAGGGTCTCTTCTTTTATAAAGTTAAATTAGGGAGAAAATTTGCTTGGTTTATTTATACACTGGCCAATGCAAAAATGTTTTCTTTTGTCTGTAGATGCACAATGAAGACCCATCTGACCTTTTAGTGTAAAATGTCTAAAAGCGTCATTTTCTTCTTATTGTGTGTGACCTAGAAGTTATTGTTTGGAGAAATGTTATAACTGAAACAGCTGATATACCATTCTTGTCTTTGAGAAGACATTTCAGTGGACACAATCATATCCCCTGATTTACGACGTTTGTCAGCAGTCAAACTTGATATAATATCAGGAAACAACATTATGCAGAAGTAAACTGGATTACATGCTCAAGTCACCCGGATCAATTACACCTAAGCATAAACTCGCGTAAAAATAAGTGGAGGACATTTATGGGGATAGAAGCTTACTGCAAGAGAATTGCTGAAATCAGCTACACTCATGTGATTTGTCAGCATGGAGATATTCTACGTGCAACTTAATAGACTTAGGGTTATTATGTTTTGCTTTGTAATAATTTCACTATGTTTTTATGGGTGCTGTTTCTTTCCCTTTTTGCTTTTATATAATTCAGTTTCTCTAGTTTGCAATCATGTGTTCATAATTTTAAACTGTACTTGTTTGCAGTGCTGCTGCATGATTGTTTGCAGTCCTGTTTAGAGCGCAGTATTGCAGGATGCTGCAACATTCTTTGTGGTAATCAAATAATTTAGAATTAAGAACTACGGAACAAGATTGAGTACAAATACACGGTTCTATGGTTCAATTTATCCTCCAGAATTGCTTTATCCTGTTCATAGTCAGAGTGGATCCTGAATCTAATGAATGTCTGAGCCTGTATGGGATACAAAGGTGACTTCCAGGCAGAATGAAATACCAGGGTGAATTTAAAGTATGACAACTGAGATCAGGATAAATAAATAAAAAATCATAATTTTCTTTTCTTTTTTTCCCCTGAGATTTTAGGTATTTAAACTGTATATAGTTTCCACTTAGTTACATCAAGGTTGAAAAACATCCAAGCTGATTTTTCAGTGTAGTGCCCTAGTTTAGGGCTTAAATATTGTTTATTTAAAGTGTTTTCTGTTTTAGTAGGTATTATTCAAATGTTTAACTTGAGTTAAAAATTCTGTTTACAAATTACAAATTCGATTAATAATATGTAGAGCATTGTAAACTGCTTGAGTTAATGTTCTGGAAAACAGAAAAGTAATGGGTTTGTGATTAACTGAAAAAATTGTAGATGCTTCTGGAGTACATCTTTCTTTTTTTCTTTTTTTCTCCTGTGCTGTGAGTGATCTAGACAAATGTCAGTCTTTTGTGCTAGCAATTAGTAACCGCTAAGGTAGCCTATCGGGTTTGAGTGGAGGCGGGGTTAAACGGAAGCTGCTGGAGTCAAATGGGGGAATGTATTTTCTGAGAAACAAACAAAAAGAAAAACTAATCACTCTGTGCTTGAGTCAATGTTTTGGACAGAGAAGAGGCAATTAAAACACTAAGAAGGTACTGTAACATGGTTGCATGCTTGGCAGGTTTAAGTATGCTAGCAGGAATTTTTTGAGAAAGAGTGAGCTGCTGTGCTAAAAGAAGGAGCAGAGTCTGTTTGTGAGGAGCACGTGCGGCTCCAAACTTCTGTGGGCTTTGAATCCTGCTGCTGTGACGTGCTTAAGGACTTCCTGCTGTTACAGGAATCTGCTGGACATGGATACAGCCAGGATTTGTTTCTCCATCAACAAATATGGTCACTAAACCATATTTGGTGGTGAGAACTTCAGGAAACTTTAAGTACTACCAAGGCATTGGAACAAAGGTTGTTATGAGCTCCAACATGCGCGCCAACGTCATGGTACCATAGACTGGTTAGGAAAAGAAAAAAGCCCGGGTACTGGTTAAAATTGTTTTTTTCTTTTATTTGTTAGTGGGTTCAGAACTACAAGTAACATTTAAATGTGAGGACCACTATGTCAAATTAAACCTTTTAATTTGTGCTCGATGTACAGTTTGTGTCTGTATTTAATTTCAAGCCACTAAGGATTTGGGGTACAGGGATAGGGGACTACCACTGTTTAAAATGTATTGCATGAGAGTTTGTGCTCGCATTAGCAACATAACTATATAATAAGCTAACCAGGCCTCTCTGCTTCAAGCCTGAGACATATTCAGCAAATAAAGGTATTGTGAACACATCCCAAATTAAATAATCTAGTAGACCCATCACCAATTCTCCTCCCATGCAAAGTGTATTTCTTTTAGTATTGGTATGAGTGAAGTCATAACATTTGAAACCCAGAGAACTGTGAGGGTGGGCTACATATGGGGGCTCATCTGGGATTGTGCTAGATTGCTGCTAGATTTTTTTGTTTTTGTCGAGCATATTGAGTTGAAGAGTGCTAGGCGGCCTTGATCCTTGTGTTTTTTCCCTCCTTTTTATTTCTACCTTTTTTTCACAAAGTGTCTTAGTAGGGAGGAAGCAGAGGAAAAAATTGTGAATTAAGTTAGCTGTAGAACCAATAGCCCAATATCTCTGACATGAAGAGCATTTCTGAATTTGTTTTTTTGTATGTGTATGAGGTAAAGTTAACATGGAGTCTGAACAGATACACAAATTGTGTGAAAGGAAATGGATGTGACTGATGAAGTGATTTACAAAGTATTGTATGGGGCAAAAATATTTGGTCATAGCAAATTAAGAGGGAGGTGTTTAGGACACAATAAAAGTAGCCAACTAGTGCTAGTTGAGACTTCCAATGACATGACCAAGGCTAACATACCTGAACAGCTAGTAGCTGGCGATGGGTTGGGGCCTTGGGAACTCTGAGTGTGCCCAATACTAACTACCCAAGTTCCCAATGAAACAGAAGATTTCCAAATAAAGTTACTGTCATTACTAGCAAATGAGGGGAAGACTTTATTTGACATTACAGGACTCCTTACCCCAAATCCTACTCCTGCGGCAGCCCCAGACCTAAATACAAAGCTTGTGAATGCCATTTCATCATTAGTAGAGAAGTGTCAGAGCATGCCCATAGAGAGTCAAAGCTACTGTAAGCTTCGGTTCACTTCCATGGAGAGGTATGACGCTTGGGCAGAGCAGACCACCCATATGTTGGATGAGTGGCAGTGCTCTGATACAGAGAATAGCTGAAAGCCTTAAAGGATGTTGTTGTTGGTCTTTCGGCTGCTCCCGACAAGTGGTAGCCACAGCGGAATATCCAGTCCGCACAACAACTTGGCAAAGGTTTTTATGCCGGATGCCCTTCCTGACGCAACCCTCCCATTTTATCCGGGCTTGGGACCGGCACTGCATCCAGCGGCTGGGGGGTTTGGGCACTGGCTAGGAATCGAACCCGGGCCTTCCGCATGGCAGGCGAAACACCTACCACTGAGCCGCCAGTGCCCATTAGCTGAAAGCCTTAAAGGATGAGCAGCAGATATTGTTCGATGCTTAAGAGTCAGTAATCCCCATGCCACTGCCAATGACTATCTAAACGCCTTGGAAACTGTTTTTGGCACAACAGACATTGGAGCTGACCTCATGGTGAAGTTACAACACATTTCAACAAGAAGGCGAGAAACTGTCAGCATACTTACGCAGACTAAATAAGCTGCAGCACGCAGTCCATCATAGAGGTGGAGTGGCTGACATGAATCGTGCACGTATTGAAGTTGCGAGAGGAGCTCTGTCTCATGACCTCACTGCGCTTCGTATAAGAATGGTGTACAAACTTAAGCATCTTCCTAGCTTCACTGAATTGCTCCGTGAGGAGATGATCCTTGAAAGACAGATGGTAAAGAGTGTTGACTCCACAGCATGAATTAGGAAAGCAGAGTGTGCTACTGCTTCAGTTACATCAGCTCAGCCAGATCCTGGAACAGTAGCTGCCATGACTGAAAATGATCCTGCTATAGAGAGCCTCAGAATAGAATTGCAAGGTCTTAAAAAATGAGGTCACATGTTTGTTTCTGCTTCTATAGCTACTTCAGGAAATACTGTATTGCATTCAGTGCCAGATAGCCAGCTGAGACCTGCGGGGAAGTTGCTGGCACATGGCAAAGCAAAAAGCCACAACCCAAAGTATTGTGCTGACATATTTTGCTATAGTTGTGGTGAAGATGTAAATAAGCATCTCCTGAAAACTAAACAGGGCGTGGGAAACTCCTAAGGGGCACAGGAGGGGAACGGCCTGATGCCCTGATGAGAATACGTTCCATCACGTGCAACATGCTAGAAAAAAAGAAAGGCTGGTCTTCCAGATGGTCTAGTTGGACCAAGCTCTCTTGTTTCTTCTCTATGAGAAGTTTCAGATGACACAGCTGAGCTAAAAAGAGGAACAGTTTGGTTCACAAGAGCCAAGCCTTTTATTCTCCCACCTGGTGGAGTTGCGACAGTCAGGGGCGTTCCAAAGTTCCCCGGAAATTGGTGTAGTCAGGCTTTTATTATAGACCGCCCAAAGGAGGGAGGTTTCCCTGAAGAGCTTTTGGTGATGCCTGTGGTAGAAAAACCTACAGCAGCTCATTGCCGATGCATTTCAGTCACTCTGAGAAACATGGCGAACCATGTGGTGACCTTGAAACGGGGAATTCCTATTGCTTATCTTTTCCTAGTGGAGGTGGTGAATGCAGTACCCGGAAAAGATAAGTCTAAGGCCCTAAAAGCTGAACTTTCCCCATCTTCATTCAACTTTGGCAATTCCCTTGTGCCTCCTGAGTGGAAGGAGAGACTATAGAAAAGAAGTTTTCTTCTGCCATGAGTTTGATGTTGGGTGTGCAAAAAGTACAGAGCACACTATTTGTGTGACTGATGACAAATCCTTCAGAAAGCGCTCCAGACATCTACTGGCAGGTGATGTGGAAAATGTTCGAAAACATCTCAATGACCTCAAAGAGGCGGGAATCATTTCAGAGTCAAGAAGCCCTTATGCATCCCCAATAGTAATGGTTCGAAAGAACAATGGAACCATACGAATGTGTGTGGATTATAGAACATTAAACAGGAGAACAATCCCTGACCAGTACACCGTGTGGAAGATGCTCTGTCCTGCCTAAGTCGTAGCCAGTGGTTCACCATGCTAGAGCTTAGAAGTGGCTACTATCAGATAAAGAGAAAACAGCTTTCATTTGTTCAGTGGGGTTTTACCAATTTGAGAGGACGCCAAGGGGATTTGTGGGGCACCGGCCACATTTCAACGGGTCATGGAGAGGACTCCTGGACGTACTGGTGTACCTTGATGACCTCATTGTTTTTGTGGAAACATTAGAGCCGTGGTTCTCAAAGTGTGAGGCGCGCCCCACTAGTGGGGAATACAGACATGACAGGTGGGGCGCAATGAACGGGAAGGAATTAGTGGAAAATAATAGGAAAGTACCTATTCTAATTCATGCTTTTCTTTATTGACAATAAAGATCGGACACTC
>JAQMYL010000037.1:14903714-14924544 GCA_030014365.1 Clarias pachynema | reverse complement strand
TGATTGTGTGAAGCTGCTTTGAGGCAATGACAATTGCTAAAAGCGCTATACAAATAAAATTGAATTGAATTGAATTGGTTATGATCCATTGCATCAATAATAAATCAATAATATTTGTTTGTACAGTACATGCTGTAACAGCCAAATTAGGTGTTGCTTCTTTAAACTATATTGCTACTCACGGTCAGATGGCGCGAGATAAAAATGTACTGGACTGTGGAGATGCTTTGAGCAATTTCCAATACAATTTACTAAAATTGTATTGGAAATGTTATCACTATCCATGTATAAAGTGATTGCCAGCTATTCAACCTGTCTTGTATTATCTTTGTAGCAAAAAATAAAAATAAAATCATGGGCCAACAACAAAAGAACAATCTTGCAATGGCAAAGCTCAGATTCTGTCTTTCCCAACCCAGCTTCTAAATCGTAATATATGATTAAGTTAAAAAACAATTTTTAAACATTTGGCAGTTGCTCATATAAGAGATGACATCTGACAATCTGACACGATTGATTGACTGACATGCAGCCCATTGGCTCAAACAGAAGCCAGAATTTTTTTTGTTTGAAAGAAACAGCTGGCCTTTTGCTTATCTGTTGTCTTGCTTTTGAAGAAAGCAACAAAGTTAAGTCTTTTGGCTAGTAGAGCCTGTGTACAGGCATAAGCTCTATTGGCACAGATGTTTGCTGCAGTGTATTTGGCTGCCGTAATGTGTAATCCAGGGAAACAAGCCCAAATAGAGTCTGATGATGTTGATGCTGCTGGCATAGGCAGAGTTTCAGGGAAGCAAAGACTTTATCTGACTCTGGTGCTGGCCAAGTCTCTGGGGAGAAATAGTTCTTCAGTGAGCAGTGGGGTCTGTAGGCTGTGGCAATCCTGTGGTCAGTTCAGTGGGTATTAGTGAGAAGTTTCCCACCAGGCTAGAGATTAATGCTGCTCATCTCCTCTCTGGAGGAGATTAATGAGGAAAGGTCAAACTGAGTCAGAGAGTCAGAGTTCCTCCAAGAAAATTAACTTATACATACACACACGAGTAAACACACACACACACACACACACACACACAGGAATACACACGCTAATACATACAGTACTGTACATGTACACATAAACACAAGGAATGAAAGTGCAATAAAGTTCTACTATTCTACTGCATCTCCTCTCATAGTTCTGGACTCAATAAGCGTATGAATGCTGTTTGAGCAGTTTGTTATGAAGCCTTTGGTCTCTTACTCTAAGCTATTACAGAAAAACCCTTGAGAATGGAAAGAAATGTGAGAAAGAGAAAAAAAATATACATCGAAAACTCCAAGGAGGTTGAGTGAGCTGGCAACCGCAACCATGGCAACTCGGTTTACCTTGACCCAAGAGGCGTACACAGTGGCCAGGTAGAATTCAAAAGATAAATTCTGATTCTTTTTCATGCCTCTGTGTGCCATGCAGACTGTATGCTAACAGAGGGTACTCACACTCCAAACACAGGTGTACTCTTCCAGTTAATTTTGCATATTGTTCCAAGAAAGCATGTTTAAGTTGTACTAAATTATCCGTTACATGTCTGTATCCCTACTTACTTAAAAACAGAGAAAATAATAAAGTACGATTCTTTATCCTTGTTTTTTTTAGGGAGGGCATATATTCTACACTGTGACTTACTAGCTTATAAACAGTTTTACAAGTTAAGAGAGTGAGAAGTAGAAAAGACACAGTTCCAGAAGATATCCCTGATGTCATTGCTTGCAGTGTACAATATACTGTATAGTATATTTTAAAAAATTTATATGTACACCAGATTTTTTTTTTTATCATGTTATTAATTTCAGGTGCAACTTGTTAGAATTTGTTTATACTGTACGCATGCTGTATATACTGTGGCAAACCTTTGACAGAAGGTCGCTAGGCCTCCTCACCCAACATCAGTGCCTGACCTCACTAATATTTTTATAGCTAAATGATTACATCCCCACAGCCTTACTCCAAAAATCTAGTAAAATGTCGTCCCAGAAAAAGTACAGTTTATTACAGTATATCAGCAAAGGGTTGAGCCACTCCATATTACTGCTCAGAGTTTAGGAATAAGGTTTTCAATAAGTGCATAAGGCTGTGATGTTCAGGAGTCCATATAAATGGAGTCCATATAAATATGACATATACTTAATCAAGATTTAATTCACAATGACCAACTGAGGCACAACATCCTCAAGATTATTATATATCATAATATTGTCATCTGGACTTGCTCCCATTCGTAGCTCACACCACTACTTAGTTATTCCTTTGTTCTTTCATCCAGTGCTGCTTTGAGACCATACCTAACAATAGCTTCATGCGTACCATTAATGACACAATCTATTTAATTTACTTGACGCACTAAGGCATCTCCCCTGCTGGTTCTGGATCTGCCATGCAGCAGAATCTTCATCACACACTTACTGAGCTGGGGTGCGAGAAAAAGGGTGTGAAGCAGAGAGGAAGACGCTTGTCACATTCTTCTGTGTGAATGCTTAAGGCTGCATGTGCGAGGATCTGATTAGGCACATGAATGTTTACACATAAATGTTAAAGATTTGGAGAGTGAGAGAGAGAGAGACAGAGAGAGAGAGAGAGAGAGAGAAGAGGTGGCAGTGGGTGTGGCTGTTCAAAACAGATTAGAGTGTTATTTGCGTTGGTGCTATGAGGTAAAAATCCTGTCATCCATGACGAAAAGCTAGGTGTTTCCTTTAAAGGAGACACATGTTTTGGCTCAAAATCTCACTACATTTTACAACATAGAGACGTGTTTGCAAGCATTTAGAATAGCACATTTAAAGAAACAAGAAGCAAGAAAATGCAGTGATAAAAGAAAAAAAAAGATAAAGATTTAATCTTCCTACTGTAAATAAAATGACATTCTGACATTAAATTAATAATAACAAAGTACGGGGATGAACAGGATAGGGAAGAATAACTGTAATCTACATGAATTTTACCACTTGTATCTTTAAGGTACTGAGAATACTTGTATCAACTTATCAGGAAAGCATTATCATGGGATGGTCATGCAGCTTATTTTACAGAGCCCTAAAGCCCTAAACTGTGTGACTTTTATTATTTTGTGTGCACAAATTAATATCTTGTTTGCACGCAGGTCAACTTCTTAAAAACAACGAAGACCTTCATGTTCCAAATACCTTTCTTGAATACAATAAATCCGTTTTGAAATCAACAGTGTTAATATATGTAAATGCAACTTACTTTTATAGATTTATAAAAATAAAAAGCCTGGCATGGTTTTAAACATACATATGCAGATAAAAATAATTTGTGTAAAAACTATTTAACTAATACAACAATTTTCATTAAAAATTATCTTTGTGACTTAACACCAGAATTAAAAGTCATTCATTCATTCATTCATTCACTCATCTTATACTGCTTATCCTGTACAGGGTTATGGGGGGCCTGGAGCCTATCCCAGGAGACTTTGGGCACAAGGCGAGGTATAACCTGGACAGGGTCTCAATCCATAGGAAGACAAGTAAAAAGTAAGATATTTCTAATATTTAAATGAATCAGACTTTCTAAGTATTTGGTACATCCTCTTTTTGTTAAAGATAAAAGGGTGTTAATCTGATTATGGGTGACAGTGATGATGATGTAGATGATGGGGATGTTGATAAAGGAGTCTGTGGAGACAAGCTGTACTGTAGGTTTGCCTGGCCCATTGCTTCAATATTAGGTACTTTATCTTAGACAAACAGAGTGTCTTGCTTACATCAGCCCTTTTTGGCCCGCTGTTCATTGAAAAACGAACAGACACTGAAACATTGGAGCTGAGGTTAGAAAATAGACATCTTCCTTCAGACAAGTTATACAATTTCCTATCCAGTGGGGCTTCTATTAGCCACATAACCTTTGAGATGACAAGACCCTGTCTGCCCGCTCTTTAAGAATGTATAAAGACAAATCTGAACCAGAGGAAAGAGACATGAGCAGAGAGATAAAACAAAAGAAGAGTGAGAAAGTCTGCCAGTAATAGAAGGAGGGAGGTAGCCATAAGAGGGTGAAATGAGCATGAAAAAAGAAAAAAGTGTAACAAGTGAGGGATAAAGGGAAGTATATATACTTTTCTAATCAGCGACAGAGACCTCAGTGTTTAGAATTTCTGCTGCAGTGTAGGCTGAATAGCTTTTCAGCATGTACTCTTACATGTCCTTTTTTGATGGGTCTGTCACGAATGCTTAGTGTGTATATGAGGTCTCCATTGCTGTACACTGCTGCAGAGGCAGCAAGGCTATGGCACCACACACACGCACATGCACAAAGGAGATACACGAGCACTCTTGGGAACAGGCGCTTGTGTTTGCTCGCTTTTCAACGAGCCCAAGACTCAACCTTCAGCAAACAAGAGAGACAGCCCAAGGCCATTGTGGAGGAGAGCGAGATAACGTCGTCGTCTCTCCGCTTTCATACAACCTCTCATTCTTCCCTTATCCTTGTTTTTTATTTGAATATTTTTCAGCTTTTTCATTGAAACTTTCAAATCATGTAATACATGAGGTAACATTTTGCATTTTATTTTCCGATGCATAGAAAATGCAGAAACAATACTATAATACTCTCCTTTATATTAGATATAATTAGGCATGGTGCATGTTGCAACAGAATAGATGATTTTATTTGAACCTCTTTTTACACAGTTTAACAAAACTAAGAGCCCAAAATTCGACAGTAAGTGTGTAGCACACAAAACTCAGGAGTGGTTTTAGGATCCATGTGGTTGGAGATTTGTTAGATGACAAATATGAAATGACAATACAATTTCCAATACACAATGCAAAATGTCAAGATCGTTTGCAGGGCAATGGTCAAAACACAACTGAACACAAGACAGGAATAGTAATACTATTACTATTAGCAATATAGAACTTAAACACAATTAAGATTTGCGATGAATTGTAAGCTTGATTAGAGAAAATAACTGTGAAAAAGTTCAAGAACCCGGGAAGGGAGACTTTACTGCTCGTAGTCATCTACTTCTCACACTGATTCCGAATTTTCTAGTTTAAACCCTAGTTTAACAATACTATGGGTTGGTAAAATACCACAAGCTACATCACTTCCACTTGCTCATTCCCTTTCCGCTCATCCTGTACAGGGTCTTCAGGAAGCCTAGGGCCTATCTTTAAAGATAACAATAGGGCTGGGAAATCAATGTTACAATGATCAGACATTTCTTGCTCCAGACAAAAGGCCCTGACCTCCAACTGCTCCGAAACCCCCACAATAAATCCTATTTTCCACCAATCCCAAATTTAATGATCATGTCAATGTTAAATGCCCAAAACCCTGAAAATGTCTTTTTTCCTCAGACCTTTAGTTGATAAAATAATATAATCCACTCTCCAAATTGAAGATCCAATAATATTTCATTACTAATATTTACATTTTACCATAATAACCCTGAATTTAAAAAGAAACTCTAGAGAGATTTCTAGTTGCAATAAGGTTACTAGATGACATTAGCTTGCTTAAATGAAAAAGGAAGAAATATGAGATTTCCCAGAAATCACTGCAATGTGACATTACTTTTGTGTCATAAGCCCTATAGAGTAATGTATATTTGCTTTGTATTATATCAAATTTAAGTTCACAGAGAAAGTTTATATATAAAAGTAAGTTGCACAATGATTACAGTTTGTGTGTGTGTGTGTGTGTACGCACACAAACAGAAGACTGATCGTTGAGAATACACTTAGATTGAGGAGGCTTTTGGGAGTGGGGGCAAAGGGACACAACTTTGCTGTGTTCTTCAAAGTTAAAACAACAGCAAGTACCAACCACAGAATTGTGTATCCCTCTCCCTATGCTCTACACATCTCAGTTTCTGCTCTCCTCTAGCATCCTTGCTCTTTGTGTGTGCTCTGGCTGCGCTGTCTTCAATCTCTACGCTCAGCATGAGACATGAGCACATCACAAACCTTCCTCTCTCCCGCCTCCTGGTTTCAGGATCGAATCCCCCTCTTGTTTGATTCACTGTCCCTGTTACCGATATGAAGCAGATGAGAAAAACTAAAAGCCCCCAGACAAAATAAGATATCAGACAGAGAGAGTGAGAGAGAGAGAGAGAGAGAGAATGAGAATCTCTGTGTGTGTGTGCCTAAGTCAAAAAATTTTCAGCAGCTGTTCTATTCCTGCTCCTGCCACAGTCTATAGTAGTCACAGGTGGTCAACCAGGTGCAATACTGCCTTTATCAAAGAGCAGTCAGAAACACCCTTGCCTTGCAGACAGCATCGGCACCAGGAAGTGTATGCTGCTCTATTTTCTCTCTAGGTGTTCCCATCGAAAATCACAGAATCAGATTGTGCTTGTATCTGTAGGCAGTAAACTAAGGATTTAAAATACTGCCTCACTGCTTGGTCTAGCTGGAGAGTTTTATCAAGTTTTTCTTTCTGTATCTGCAGAGAAGGCTCAGTGGGCTTTATTTATCAAGCTGGACATGAATACAGGTACATTTGCACATGCATTTACATAAAAAATTTGGAATTCTTTTAAAAGAAATCTAATTTGTAAAAGCATTCAGATCCTATGAGAGCTCCTGCACTTGTGTAAATTTACCTATAGAAAGACAGTTCAGTGTGAACCTTTAACTGGGCAAATACCGAGGCAAAAATAATGTGGATTATTACATTATATTATCACATTGAAATTGCTGCTTTATTTGCATTATGTTAAACTCTGTGGGAACTCACCCACTCTCACGAATTCACTATACCGCTTACCGAGTACACGGTCACAGGATGCCTGGAGTCAATTCCAGGAGCCTTGGGGCACAAGACAGGGTACACCCTGGATGGGTCCCAATCCACTGACAGGCACAATGATGCATACACATACTTATAGACTATGGCCAATTTAGAAACACCAATAATCTTAATCTGCATTTGTTTAGCCTGTGGAAGAAAACTGGTGTACCTGGAGGAAAACCACCAAGCACAGGGAGAACATGCAAAATCCACATACTGTACACACAGACCCAAGGTGGGAATCGAACCCTCGACCCTGGAGTTGTCAGTCTTGCTAACCACCATGCCACCATGCCCCCCTGTAGTAAACAAATAAGAGTAGCTATTGTATTAGAACAAAGGAAGTGCCACTACATGCTGTAGCCAGTGTGCTGCAATAGCTAAGCAATTTTTACATTCTCCCTTATAGTTTGTTCATATTTTTTATATTTTGCCCATCACTAAATGTAAATCAGCAGCACTATGAACATGCTTGGTAATTTATAGGCAATTTTACATTTATCAACCTGT
The DNA here is from genome assembly GCA_030014365.1 of Clarias pachynema. Classification (NCBI taxonomy): domain Eukaryota; kingdom Metazoa; phylum Chordata; class Actinopteri; order Siluriformes; family Clariidae; genus Clarias; species Clarias pachynema. The sequence goes on along the minus strand of JAQMYL010000037.1, from coordinate 14,917,244 downwards.
GTTATGTGTGTATAAGTGTTACTGAAACTTTTGTAAATTTGGTGGGATTTGTTTGTTTAGGCTTGGCTTATGATCAGATTACACACAACTAAAATATAAAATAACTTATTTAGGTGTAATATGTAAGAGGTGCTTGGTCTGTTTGTTCTTGTTCATGTTCTTTTTTTTTTTTTTTTAAGCAAAAAGCAAAAACAGATGAAAAAGATGTTGGTGAGCAGAGAAAGCCTTTGCCAATACAACATAAAGGAGACTGTAGGTAGACAAATCCTACTTTGACGAATGCCAGATTTTTGCTTTGTCTATTCTATTCTCTTTTAACACTTTTTCAGTTATGCGTATGCACATATACTGTATGTATGATAAAGCAGCCCTTGCTAAAGAAAGTTCCTATAACCAGGTCTTGCCAATTACATGCCAACTTTTCTGCAAATTTCACTTGGAAAAAGATGCTGCATACAGAATTCCTTTCTGCTTACAAATTATGCACTCAACCCTCCAAACATATTTAAAGCCTGCAACGGCTCAGTCTGGATATTTTAAATGCCTGGTTTTTGGAGTTTGCAGGACGGGACTGAAAAAGAGAGAGAGAGGAAGCAGAGCTGCTAGATGAGGTCGCTTTTGCTGCACAAGAGCACACAAATACAATTTTGTCTTATCTCAAAACACAGAGCTGCAACAATGACCCTGCATGCCTGTATCACAACACAAAGGTTGCAGCTCTGTTTCACATTATGACGGAAGCTGCACTGGAGAGCCAGAGGTGACCTGTGTATTCCTCATACTGAAGCAGAGTCGTACACGCTGACCTCTAAATAAGGCATTTAGGGGACTCCAGACTGTACATGAACATCCATTGGTGGGTGTTCAAAGAAGCTTGCTTTAAAATGGTGTAAAAGATGTGACAGAATCAGGCTATGTGCGGCAGCTCAAATACTACTCCTCTTTGAAAACACTACAAAACCTGTAACATTATACTTCTGTGCAAATAATTGGAAACTCTACTTAGCACACACATTTGGACAGTTCTTAGTCAGAAATGTCCCATAAATGTATTGTACAATTTACAGTAAGTACCCTATCACATGAAAAAGAACTGTAATGATTATAAGAGAGTGGGATGGGGAATCATATGATAGTGGGAAAAAAGGCTGGAATACACACACATACTGTAGATGTCATGCCAGTTTTATGCGATGGATGGATGGATGGATAGATAGATAGATAGATAGATAGATAGATAGATAGATAGATACCCGGCACAGAAAGAGCAAGTGATACTCCACACAGACAGTAACCTGAGCTCAGAACTGAAGACCCTGGAGTTATGAGGCAGCAACACTGTGCTACACTGTATGTAATACATCATACACTTATATTGTAATCCCTGGGCAAGGTGTAATATTTACTGCATGATCTAGTCATTATTTTTGCTTGTACCTTTTATTCCATACAAATGATCTTACACTATTTCTATGATTATACTACAGCTTAAGTGTATATCTGTCTGCATTTTTGTTTTGCATGTATCTTTTATAGGATGCATCAAGTATGCTCTGTATAGAAATATGGATCTATCCATATTTACTCATACTCTTACAGTACCTGTTGTTACCAAAACCTGACATTCATAATGGCAATGTGAGTTAGTGATGCAATACCTGAATGCCTTGTTACAGATGGGTGCTTTTTTCAGACACCCAGCAGCATGTGTAATGAGCTCGGGATGAAGTAAGTAACACAGCCGAGGACAACAGGAACACGTCAAGGTGATCTGCCCCCCACCCTGAGGATTAATGTCTGACTGTCATTCACAGAAGTGAAGCAGAGAGAGAGAGGATGTGATGAAAGAAAAGAATTAGGGATGAACAAAGGGGTGCTGGTGTAGGTAGTGGATATACAGAAGTGTCAACATTTTGTTCTCTTACTTACTGTTTCTCTACATTTACATTCTCTAATGTCTTTTTTTTCTTTATCATTCCCCTCTAATGTTTTTATTTCTGACTGTATTATTCATCTTTGGATCGTTGGTAAAATAAAAGTTGTTAACTTTGGCAAAGTGCTAAAAGGCCTTTCTGGATCCAGTGTCAGCATAGCCATCTGCTTGAGTGACTCTGTTATTATTACATAGATTTAAGAAAACACACTGCTAAAGGAACATAATGCTCTCAGATCAGCAGGGATAACAGTGAAAAATATAGAGACTTTTTTTTTTTTTTTTAACTTTAGCTCTTGTTGTATTCGCAGGAGACAAAATAATATAGTTTAATATAGTTTAATTATTTTACTTCTTCTACTTTCCCATAAACTACAGTATGTTTCATCTGCCTCTGCACATAGATGGTAGTGCACTGGGTTTTCCAATACTAAAAATAATACAATACTTTCATTAAAGCACATCAAAGATAAAAATAGTTGTTCCAGAGCTTTTGGTACCTGTCCATTAGTTTAAAGTTTTCTTGTTTCAAAGTTTTTGTTCTAGAATGTAGAAAATAAATCTGACCTTGTGTCCAAAATTTTGATTGGCCTATACTGTATATGGGACATGCCAATGGACATGTACTATTTGAAAGGTTCCAAAAGCTCTGGATACACACACATAGAGTACAAACATAAATAAACATATATATATATATATATATATATATATATATATATATATATAAGGCGGCTGCTGTAGGACGACCAGTTACTGAATAGAGACTCACCCTCACACAAGCGCGTGGGTGAGTCTCTTTTCTCCACACCATAGTTTTGCTTAAAATATTATGGGTGACATATCAGAGTTCAAAAGAGGATAATTGTTAGTGCGCGTCTCATTGGCTCATCTGTGACCAAGACAGCGAGTCTTTGTGATGTATCAAGAGCCATGGCATTCAGGGTAATGTCAGCATACCACCAAGAAGGACGAACCACATCCAACAGGAGTAACTGACGCCAGAGGAAGCTGTCTGAAAGGGATGTCCGGGTGCTAAACCGGATTGTATCCAAAAAACATAAAACCACAGCTGCCCAACTCACTGCAGAATTAAATGTGCACCTCAACTCTCCTGTTTCCACCAAAACTGTTCATCCACACGGTCAATGTACAGTACATGGCCGGGCTGCTATAGCCAAACCTTTGGTCACTCGACGCCCAAATGTCAAATGTTTCAATAGTGCCAGCAGCGAAAATCTTGGACTGTGGACAATGTGAAATATGTTTTGTTCTCTGATGAGTCCACCTTTACTGTACTGTCTTGCCCACATCTGGGAGAATTACGGTGTGGAGAAGCCCCAAAGAAGTGTACCACCCAGACTGTTGCATGCCCAGAGTGAAGCATGTGGGTGGATGGTTTGGGCTGCAATATCATGGCATTCCCTAGGCCCAATACTTGGCCTAGATGGGCGCGTCACTGCCAAAGACTACCGAACCAATCTGGACGACCATGTGCACCCAATAGTTCAAACATTGTATCCTGAAAGCAGAGCCGTGTATCAGGATGATAATGCACCAGTACACACAGCCAGACTGTGACAGAGGGGTTTGATGAACATGAAAGTGAAGTTGAACATCTCCCATGGCCTGCACAGTCTCCAGATCTAAATATTATTGAGCCACTTTGGAGTGTTTTGGAGGAGCGAGTCAGGAAACATTTTCCTCCACCAGCATCACGTAGTGACCTGGCCTCTATTCTGCAAGAAGAACGGCTCAAAATCCCTCTGGCCCCTGTGCAGGACTTGTATCTGTCATTCCCAAGATGTATTGATGCTGTATTGGCCGCAAAAGGAGGCCCTACACCATACTAATGACTTATTGTGGTCTAAAACCAGGTGTTTCCTTTTCATTGTCCACTGCCGTGACAGCAGTGATAGAAAGGGTACAAAACTAAATTTTAATATGAATGTAATACAAACTACATGGTAGAAAATAATTTCAACAATTAATGGATAAATTCGAACATGTTTTATATCCTAGGAAAGCATTTCTGAACAATGTTCAAAATGTTTAGCCAAATGGGTTTCAGTAGTTTGTTAGATCTATGTCAATATATTCAAGGTTTAAGTTGCGTATTTAGCTTAGTTAACTTTGGATGAGCATACTTCGTTCTGGAAGCGTACTTCAAATCACTCGTATATCACAGCATTTCCCCATGAGAAATAATGGAATGCAGTACAGTTACTAAAGAACTGTCACTACACTACACCAAAAAATGCTTTACGCACACTCGCACACATGTGGTCACAATGCACAGTGACTATACGAGTGACACACATGCACTGAGACTGAGCATGGCAGACGATTACCCACAATCCCAAGCATGAGAGAGAGAGGAAGCCTTGGCTCAGTTGTAATCACGTGATGCTCAGCGGACAAATATATATAACGGAAATTTCACTGTTTTATTAACATGGGCATGTTGTTTTGTTTAATTACACTCTCCTGAGCCTCTCAAGTGCTTTATGACTACTGAAATATATACTCATTGTAAATATAGCCTCTTTGAAACTATATAACTCCTTTGGCACTGACGAGCAGTTTACTCACCTCCCAAGTTGAATCGACACTGCCTGTGGTGTGATTGCTCTACATGTTGCAGTTCTGTAGCGTGGCAGGCATCTGTCAGCTCCTCCATCACTGGCTCCTGACAGCAGGAAGGGAGAACATACTGTCAAGTCCTCAATCCCTCTTAGCATACTGAACAGGATGGAGAGGCCTGGAGAGGTCCCATGCTAAACACTAGCACTACTGTTGCCATTCCTGTCTGAGACTATAAATGTGTGTGGTGTATCAGCATAGGTTAAATTCCTTTTCAAATCAGCAGTTTTGACTTAAAGGTAGCAAATTAAGTTAATGGTACTTCAGACTGACATGTACAGTAAATCTGTGCAAAACCAGCCAGTTTTAAAGACTACCCCTCTGTTTAAAAGACAACTTTATGTTTGCAAATGTGTGTTTGTGTGTGTGTTACGAGAATGTAACAGAGCTCCATGAGGCTGGCTTCATTTCTGTGCTCGTCTTTACTGTAAAGGTGTACAGTATATGAGTGTGTGTATTCGTGTCTATGTGTAAAGCTGTGGGTGTGAGGACAGATGTTCTGCACAGTGTGTGTACCGGTAAAATCTGAACCACCCCTGTAGTCTGGCCAGAACATGCAGAGGAGAAAAGCTCTCTCTCTCTCTCTCTCTCTCTGCTTGCTTTATCCTACTGCCTCATCAGCAGTAATAGAAAGGGTACAAAACTAAATTTTAATATGAATATAATACAAACTACATGGTGGAAAATTATTTCAACAATTAATTAATAAATACGAACATGTTATATATCCTAAGGAAGCATTTTTTAACAATTATGTTTATGTTTTAGCCAAATGGGTTTCAGTAGTTTGTTAGATTTATGTCAATACATTCAAGGTTTAAGCTACATATTTAGCTTAGTTTATTTATTAGTTTGCACATTCCGGCTTATGTTTACATACAAAAGGACTACTTTTGCACTTTAAAGATGGACAATATCACTGCTGCTCATCATTCCATTTCACACTCCATGACCATACTGTACTGCTCCTGCCTGCCCATTGTACATACTTAATAAAGTTTATTTACACAGATCTTACTTTTTACATTCTAACATTTTTATATACTTTACATATTTCTACTTTATTTTATTGTAACAAAATTTTATATTTTATATTTTTATTATATTAGCATTTTGCCTTTTCCCTTTCAAGGTCACAAACAGTCGTGTAAGCATTTCACTGCGTATCATACTGTGTATGGTTGTGTATGTGACAAAAAAAAATTGAATTGAAATTGAACTGAATTCTAGCAAAGATGCAACTTTATTTTTTATACATTATCCTGAGCGTTACCTATATATGTAGAGACACTGTATAGTTACAGTATATGTTAAACACAACAAGAAATAACTTCTAAACATCAAAGCTATATACTGTACAGTGGAACCTTGGATTGTGAGCATAATTCGTTCCGGAAGTGTGCTTGTATATCAAATCACTCGTATATCAAAGCAAATTTCCCCCATGAGAAATAATGGAAACACAACCCAAAAATATTCATATAAAAACATTTAATACAAAATATAAAGTAAAAATAAAAAAATTACCTGCTCTTTACCTTTTGTGGTAAAGAATTGTGGATGTAGTGATTGAGACCAGAGAAAGAAGAGGAGGAAGGGGGGGAGGGGCTGTGTAGGACGACGTTCACACACATCCGCGTGCACGCACACACACTCGAGTTTACCGATAGAGACTCTCACTCAACCAAGCGCATGCGCACACACACACACACACACTAGCTTGCAAACAAGGGGGAGAAGGTGGCTGCTGTGTAGGACAACTTACTCACACATACACACACACACATACACACACCAGTTTACCGAATAGAGACTCACCCTTGTGCGAGTGAGTCGCTATTCGGGAAACTGGTGTGGGTGTGTGTGAAAGTCATCCTACATACACACAGACACAAAATAAAAAGATGCTTTATGCGCACACACGTGGTCATAGTGTTATTGTAAACAGTATGCGTGTGCACGTTGACAATATGAATGGCACATGCACTAAGCACACCGGGCATGGGAGACGATTACCCACAATTCCGCAGCGAGAGAGAGAAGAACCATTGGCTCAGTTGTGATTACAGTATATGATGCTCGGCATCAAAACAAGAAGCGCATGCGTGCTACATGATACTCGATGATACTTCGTACTCGTATATCAAGACTTACTCTTTTTTTAAGTCCTCATCTGTCTCTACTGCGTCAGGCATTTCTACTGCTGGGTGCCTGACGTTTAGATCTTCAGCAGGAATCTGCTGTATGTTGACTGCCCCATGAAGTTCAATTATTTAATCTTTGCACATAATTTGTTTACAGTTATCTGGGTTTAAATGCATTATTATTTTTACTTAAGCATTGCTCAAAATAAATGCAATGAAGATGAATATTTTATTTTTTAAAAACTTCAAGTAAAAAAACCTTATGGTTTAATAATACTCAAAAAAGTACTCTTACAGTATATCATCTACAAAATTACTATAATGAGAGTTATATACATAGGTAGTTACTTTCTTCACCTGCTCGTCAGACTGAAGAACAAGGTAACAACAATCGGATTCAGAATCAGCTTCTGAGCTGTTAAATTTGATTTCAACCTAGCTGTCAATCATTATAGATGGCACATAATGTATGTAACAGGACACTCAAACATTGTTCTAGTGTGGATACTTGTCTGTGAGTGAGAAAGTATCTCGATCTATGTTTAATGGCCTGTCTGATTACACAACAAGAGACACAAAGCTGAGTCCCCCTCTCTCTCTCTCTCTCAAAATCTCTCTCTTGCTTTTGCTTCTCATAAATATTTAGGGTTTTCCAAACAAACAAGCCGACTATTAATTTAAAAATGCCTGCGATTCTATCAATTCAGTTGCCAAGGGCACGGGCTAAGTGAAGACAAACACAAATAAAAAGCTTCTCCAGTCTATTATGTGGTTGTGAAACATAAATAATGAATGTTTCAAAGAATCAAAATAAAAAAGTTTGAATTAAAGGAAATGCAGCAGAAAGTGAAATAAGGAAAAAGTGAAATGATTTTGTAGCTTTTATAGACACTTTTAGACAAATAAAAGTTGCTCTTTGGTTACAAGATCATGATTCCTTGATCATTTAAAAAATAATCTTAAAAAGTGTAGATTTAATCTGTGACCAACAATTTGCACATTCCCAGTAGCTTTAGTTAAACTTTTAAGTATATTATTAATTTTATGCCAACATTTAGCATAACTGATAGACATCTATGAACATATCCATCCCTCACAATTATGATCCTGTCCACACACCTCGCAATTATGATCAACAATATTATACTCAGATATGCAGTCAATTTATGAGGGATTATGTTGCTGTGTGCGATATCCGCTCTTTGGCCTGCTCCTTATATTACACTCAGAGAACAGGTAAGCTCCTGTCTTTTCTGTTGAGCATGCCAATAATCAAGGCTAAACTCCCTCAGAAAGAAGGATATTCATCCTGCTGTAGGCCCATTATGAGACCACAGAAATCCTGAGCCCTGCACTGATCCATGCGCTCATTACACACTCGCTCTGTTCCAATCACACACACAGCCAGTCTTGAGCCAGTGTCAGACTCACACTGCACAAAAACTAGTGGTCTGTGATTAATGAGATAAGAGACGTGCATCGGTGACTGTGGCTCTGGCAGTACGATAAGGGCCTGGTGGATTTGAAAGTGTGAAACAAATAGGAAATTTTAGGTGTCTTAGTGAGTTACGGCACTCTCATGTGGACTAGTCCACAAACATACAATTTCTCTCGAGAGACCGACTGGGTTTGTTTACACCATAGATAGTTTTAATGAAGTGACCACTGAGAGACATTTTACTTTAAGACAAAAAAATGCGCAATAATTTGCTCACACCATTTCAAGAAGAACAGAAAATAGCAAATGATCTCACCAGTCAGAGAGAGAGAGAGAGAGAGAGAGAGACAACAACCAAAAGAAATGGAGAAAGGGAGACTCACGATCAGGCCATTTAGTGTTGCTCTGGGTGCTGTGTTCGCAGTTTACTTTACTCATTTCTCCTATAAACAAACACACAACCTAGTGCATCCTGAGAGCCTCCATATATTACCCACAAGGCTCGAAGGTAGGGGTGGCAGTCCCATGGGTAAGGGGACAGGAGCATTATGCAGTTTCTATTATTCTTTGTCTACTTAGTGTAGGACTACTGACCCAAACTCTTATCCCTGTGCTTTGCCCCTTATTCTCTGCCAGATCCCTGATGTATGCTTCCCTACTGCTAATATTCTCTTGTGGTACTGTATACCTCTGGCTTACCTCTGGGGAGAGGTAAAAAGAGGGGAGGCTGGGAAAACTAAAGAAGCAGTAATTACATACTATAAAGCTAAGAGTTTGCCATAGATCTAATTTTGAAAATCAAAGGAATGAAGGTTATCTAACATGGTCTTGTGTTTGAATAAATATTCTGGTTTGGTCGTAAATGCATATAGACAACACAATTAAGGTTGGACATGTGGGTCAAAGTGAGCTGGAATGATCAGGAAAAGCATTTTCAGTGCCCATGGTAACTGGAAGATGGCAAAAGTTTGAATCATACCTGTGATCTGATAGACAACGCTAACCATATCATTCTCACAAAGTCATGGTCACTGCATTGGATGGTCTGTATAATAAGGTCGAATAGGTCTGACAGTCACAAAAAAGTCAATACTGGTCACGAGAGAAAGGCAGCACAACACCTAGTCCACCGCAGCCCACCACACATGTGGTCCAGCAGGCAAAGAGTTCAAGGTCACCATATTGGCCTCCAATCCCATGAGTTCCCATTCTGTTCAAGTATCCATGGAATGTGCCGGACAAATAAATCAACTCCACAAAGCCCACACCCTGCTGTGACACACCCAGTGTCCTCGTGCTAGACCCCACATCACACCCCCAGAGGACCTGTGGAACCACACCCCAAGGAGGTGTGCTGCCCCAATAGCAGAAGGGAAACTCAAACCTATTTGGTTTTAATGTTAATGGATTTAATATTAGGGCTGATTGGTTTATATAAGACAAAGTTAGCCTAGTGGGTGGAGGAGTGTTTTGCTGAGAAAGCAACAGCTTGGGTGGAGCCTGGCAGGAGATGTGCTATCAGACATTGGATGCTTTGGAAACGCAATGGGAGGTCAATGTTTGATCAGCTGTGCAGTCTGTGAGTCCTAATTGTTTCACAAAGCATGCTAATTGCTTCTCATCTGCTCCCTTTAAATGTCAGTACTCCCTGTAGTCTCTGTGTGATTCACCAGGCCATGAAAATCCAAACAGGCTGAGTAATTCTGAGCTTTGAGGGTGGAAAGGGAAAGGCAAAAGGCAAGGTGTGGGTCAAGAGAGAGAGAGAGAGAGAGAGAGAGAGATTGGTCATGGTGTTTGTTTGGAATTGTTCCACCCACACTTTGTACACTAGAGTGACCCTGGTGGTCAGTAGCCCCCTGGCTGTGCCCCTCCATCCCTCTGTTCTCTGGGAAGGTCAGTTCACCATGCTAGTCCACCAGCAGTCAGAAAAAGCAATTATAAATAGCCCGTCAGCTGCTGCCAACAGCAGTGCTAGGTCATGCGCTAAATGACCAATCATGTATTTGAGTGTTTAAGTGGCTTTTGCTTGAGTGTGAATGTTTTTTATGTGGGACAAAACCACTTGGAAAGTCATTATCAAATCACAGAGGCTGAGCTGCTTGTTAAATGTTAAGAAATGCTTGTCTCACTCACTGCAGTAAAAAAAGAAGTATATAATTTCACATTAAGTTAGAAAAATGCAGAAAAAGCTTTAGTATAACTAGATTATAGCTGTAGCCTAGGGTGCCAATCATCTTTTACATCTCAATTTCCCATACACAACCTAGCACTGGCAGAGAAGGTGTATTTGTTTAAGCTGTAAGCATATTTGTGATCAGCAGTAATATTATGGGTACAGTAGAATGGAATATGGTTAGGCTCTAGTCCACAGAAACAGAAGCCTGTGGTGTCGCTGGCCCACTGGGTATAGCAGGTGGCTGTAATATGAGAGAAGACCCCTCCTGACTAGCCTGCTGTTCACAACGGAGTTTCAGATCCAGCTTTGTGTAAGTATTGTTTCTTTTCCTTTCCCCTCTGAATTATTCGTACTCTTTTAAAGGTGCCTCAATTTTCTTAAAATGTTGTGCTATGTAGAACCCAACAACAAATTCAATGTTCTGTCTTTATGTGACATAGATCTGATTTTTTTTTCAGGATTGGGTGGAAACAAAATCCAGTCCTTTCAAATTAGACCAGGAAAACTTTGCACTTAGTGATTTTCCCAAGAGTTTCCCAAAGATATGAATATGCACATGAAAGTGTTTTCAGGGAATAGTTGCATTGTAATGTAGGCAAATAGTACCAGCACATTGCACATTTTAGACCATATCTGTTATATTTGTCAATTAATATTGGTATTCTGGTGGCTGGCATACAAACCAATTTAGCTAAATAACAATTTCCCCTCTGTTAATCGGTCATTTGATTCTTATCTTTCAGTACATAACACAGTCACATTTGAAGAAAGTTAACTAAAACCCAAGTGGAAGTTTCATAGCAGCATTTCCATTATCACTTTCTTGTCATACTGGGCATTCAAAGAAGACCCATAATGTAGACTAGGTTAATGCAAATAATGAAGAAAAAAATTATTGTAATTGCATTACAGGTCAACAAGCATCCTCGGTAATACAGCTATACTCTACCTATAAATCACTTCAGAAAGTGCCTGTACCACCTCCATCCTATTCATCTTAACATGGAGAGTAAACCCAACAATCCTGCAAAGGACTTTAATTTCTTACGCATGAGCACATGGCCAAATGTGAGGATTGGGACTGGTCAGTAAACAGCAAGATTCACTAGAAAGCTACTTAAACTCCTTTTGAGGCACAGGTCTTCCCATGAAAAAGTTATTTCAAGTGTGTATCAGAAGTCCATTTTCTCGAGCTCAGATTCAACCCAGGGACCTGGAGCTGGGGTGGCAATATGCCACAGTGCAACCCTGCCCCAAATCTTGACCAACAATATGCCGAGCATTGGAAAACACTATCCTTTGCTTGCTTAGTCGAGCTTCTGAATGACCTCATATCCCCCAGTGAAGCAATTTTCCCAAATATTACATATTTTTGTCCTCTTTATGCTACCTCTGCAACTGCTGAAAAAAAAAATCTAAATAGCCGCATGTGAGAATTACTCAAAACGCCTCCATCTTCAGCTTGACGGCTTCCCTCTCCAGTGGTGTGCACCACTGCATTTTAGAGTTACAGCTATGATGATGGCACCAACAGACTTCTGGCTAGTCTTATTAAAGCTGCCTCTACAATAGTGGACTTGAACACAATCACTTCAGACCCTCAGGCTCCCAGGCTTTGTTTGGTACAGGGTCTTTCAGATGTGGGAGTTGAATATGTCTCTTACTGCAGTTTCTGGCTGATCGTCCCAGGAAATATAGCTGGCCCTTCTGGATTTTGAAGAGGTAAATTTAACTGCAGTTCTGTGCAATGATTGTGAATATCCACCAGGTTTAAATAACCTCATCCCCAATTTAAATAACAAACAGTGGAAAAGAAAAACAGGAGCAGTGTTTAAATTGGGAGTCCACTTTGATTATTGAAAGCACAGATACGAAACTGTTTATGGGAATTTCAGGCCTAAACTATTGAGCGACTGTAGTCACATGTCATCAGAGAACAGCTGATGAGATCTACAAACAGAAGTGGGTCACCAGGGTGAGTCAGACAGGTCCGGAGGGCAGAGGGGTCTGCATCACTGGCAGCTCAAGAGCGCTTTCGTCACCACCTAATGACTCCACAATTCCACACCCATATTTCATTGGAAATATCTAGGCCGTATAATGTAGGACATGTCACCATCCAACATGCATTGCATCTTACAGGTACTGAGCCAACATGCTGGCTTCACATGAGCTCCAGTAGTAGGATCGTTAGCCTAAATTAAACTCCTGGGGACACAGCCCTGAGGTTCAAGTGGCTTACAAAGGTCTTGATCCATGAAAGGTTCTTGAAAGGTCATTAGAGCAAACATATTTCCAGAAGTCCAAGGTGGGGGCATGTAAAATACCTGGGGATCCGAGTGTTATTTGTTAAAATGCCCCTCCCAACATGGATTGCTCCGTACATAATCACTATAAAAATATATATTCCATCCATCAATCTAGGAACCTCTATTAAAAGTCCAATGGTGCCCAAAGGAGACCAGTGGTGACCGTTGTATTTATTCCCATTTGTTGACCTCTCAACATTCACACACGGATTCACACACTACAGGCAATCTAAAAACGCCTAATCCGCATGCCTTTGGATGTGTGGGAGGAAACAGGAGAACCCAGAGGAAATTTTTCTGTCTGTATGTCTGTCTGCATGTCTGTCTGTCTGTCTGTCCAGACAGATTTTGTCTCAGAATCACGCAAAACGGGCTGGACAGAATTTAATGACACTTTGGCAGTACTTGGGTAATGAAATTAAACCGACACCATAAGTGAAATGATGAGTAAAAGTGATGTTATGAACAGTTATGTGCCGAATTCAGTAATCTACTTCTGAAAATCTTCTAATAAGCTACTTGCTCAATGTAAACAAACACCTGCACCAATAGATATTAATAAGTTAAACTAAATATTCTTACTGGGAATACTTAATATTTTTACCCCTGAAATAACAGCGTATAGGTGAATTTATTTATAAGTGGTATGAGTCCATTTAAGAAAACTTTATCTGATCTACTTTTTCTATTTCTCATCTATGGTTCCCTTTCAAAAAGCTACACTCGATGCTGCGTGAAAACGCTATGGGAACATCTTTCTTTGTTGCCGGTTGTGAAGCATGTGTGTATCAAACACGCCAAATTTTGGCCTATATAACCTCGGTCAGGTGACATCATCTGATGAAGCGCACCTGCAGGTTATAAATAGGAGTGAACCGGAAACATTC
>JAQMYL010000037.1:14873043-14890375 GCA_030014365.1 Clarias pachynema | reverse complement strand
TATTTTACAGGATTTTATTGGCAACTTTTTTGCCAGTAAATTATTGTAAATTCTACAGTATGTTCTTTACAGTGTATTTATCATTAGCTGAATATATTTACAGAGGTTTTTTGACTAAAATCAGTTTTATAATTATGGCGGCAGAACAGCATATAACCATTTAACCTGCTGTGTCTTTGCGGAGGTCAGGAAGCTTGTCAGCTCAATGCACATTGCTCATGTTGGCTGTTTTGCAGTAGGGGGATTATGACTTGTTCTGCATACTTGTTTTGTTGTGTCTGTTCACTGCCTGTCTAAATTTGCAAGGTAAGCATAAGTTTTGACCAATCCTTACTTCTTGAGTTAATTTTTTTCGGCACGTCAAAAAAAGTAAAGTAACTCTTTTTTTTTTTTTTTGGTCTAGAGATGTTTCTCACACATCTGAGTCAAATTAGCATACAGAATTTCACTTGCTTAAAGGCAGAACACAACATCAGCTTAGTGTTTCCCTATTTAAATGCAGCATCTACAGTATCAAATGTTAGAAACCCATTTGAAAAGGTATTGAACTTAACTAATAATCAAAAAATATGTAATATATCTGGAAGTAATTAACCTCCATGGTCATTTTAAATTAGAGCTTAATTTTATAGTTGCCAAGAGAGTTGCCAAAAAATGCATTCTTTTTATTTTATGCAAATCACAGCATCTTTCAATTCTTAAGTCATTATTTACCTAAAATGTATAAATTATAGCATATAATATGAATTAATTTGTCTTACATTCCGTTTGCATGCTCGTCAAGTTATGCTAATATTCTGATTGAGTATACACACACTATTGATGATGCATTACCACTCATAGTACATATAAGTGTGTGCTAATCTAAATCAAGCTTGATTTCATGAGACTCAATGCATACAATGATGTACATCTTTGTTTTAACACACTTTGACTAAATTACTTCTGCACAACCTTTTGTACTTTTTTGTAACTGGAAAATTTAACAATGCTCAGTAAATATGCTAAAAATACCACATTTAAAATTTGTGCTCACGTGAAATATGTAAGACGAATAAATACAATTAATGGTAAATGATGGTTAAAGTTTGTATGTTTATGTTAAACTTACTAAATAGAATTAAGTACATTTACTGTAGTAAAATATGCATAAGATCAATAAGTTAACGCTACACAAAGCCTAAATATTTTTTTGTGTAAACAATTTTTCATATTTATAACAGAAGCCTGTTGTGTTCTCAAATCAGGAGGTGTTGATTATTATTTTTCATAACAGCCTGTCTGTGACAGTCATTCTATCTGTAACATAAATGACAGGTTCATATTTATGTCCTCATTCTAATACATTATCGCTCCTACAGTGACAGCTCATACACAGAGATGAGACACAGAGCAGACGGTCTACATGATCTAAGACTAATGATTAATGAATTATTGAAAAATATAATGTTATTTAATAAAGCCAGTATGCAATCATTATATGGTAAAGCTTTCTGTAAGGACACATTTATGTAACATTTATGACGGTCAGTCAGTAAGTTTTCTGCTGCAGCAGAACAGATTTAATTTTTGTTTTATAACTTCAAGAGAAAGAGAAAAGAGGCTGGTGTGGGAATGAATTTTAAAGTTGCTATAAAGCAGTGATAAAACCGATTTTTCACAGACATTTCACAAAATTAAATGTAACAATAAATGGCTGAAAAGTGTGACATGTCATATATGAACATGTTACATTTGTCATTATTAGTAAAACCACTGTGCGATAAGAGGAAAGATGCACTTTGGGGCATATTGTTTTAAGAAAATAATCTACTTTTTATCACATCACCCCGTTTGGATTATTTTCTTGTAACTGCACACCAAGTGGAATTGTTATTACTTCATTATTACATGAGGTGCCTAAAAGCAGCTCCTATACCTCAGAATCCTAAGACTTATTGTCTTACCTCTTCACATCTTACACTTTTCTGCATTTTGCATCCATATGGCTCTCTCTCTCTCGCTCTCGCTCTCTCTCTCTCTCTCTCTCTCTCTTTCTTTCTCTCTTTTGGTCTCTAATGAATCATACAGAACTTTCCCTTCAAATAGAGATGATAAAGCCCCTCTGGCACAAACACATATTGCATGCATTCATCACTGCAGAGATTTAAGATTTGTCAGCTTGTACCCTACCAGCTTTAACCCCCATAGACACTCAGTAAAAGGTGTAATACATCTATAATTTAGGAGCCTTTGGTCTCTAGTCTCTGTGGATCATTTCAGGACATGTCCCTTGTCTCAAGTCTTTTGTCCCACCCTACACAGTGTGGCTGTCTCTGCGCTGTGAGGCTGCTGTCAGATAACGGTACAGCTCTATTCAGCTAGAAATGATGTGTGAGAGAGGAGAGAGACAGACACACGGGCAGGCAGACAGGCAGGTGGGCCGTGGCAAAAGGGCAGATGGAGAGCTGAGTCCATATGCAGCAATTCACTCACATGTTGTCCAGCTGCCTAACATACAAACATTACTGCACTCTCTTTCACTTTCCCTCTTGCCCTCATACACAATCATACACGATCACAGACACACTATAAAGGCATCATCTAAAAGACTTTTTCTTTGGCAGAACCTTCTGTTTAAGAGGCTTTTAGAGTTTTAAACCCATAGTGTTTTCTTATCATTTATATAAAGGACAATAAACCCAATTTAAATAGAAGAATAAATGTGCTAATGTTTGTGTGCTACACGCACATACGCACAGATAATTATTGATAATGTCAGAGTTATACCACATTTGAAAAAAACACACACATTTTCATAGCATTTAAAACATAAACTGCCACATGCTTTTAGAATTTTCCAAACTGTCCCAATGTGCCAATAAAGAAAGAAAGAAAAAAAAACAGACATCACACAAGAAAGTATTTCAAATGCTAGTAATGGCAAGAGATCACTATAGCTCCTGATGAATGAAACGAGTTCTTTTTATGAGTTCTCCTACTTTATTTTACTCATAATTAAACATATTGTTTTGACATACTGCAAATTCATGAAACACATTATGCAAATTTTCAACATGCTTTCTCTGCATAAATTACTCCACTCTATAAATATAAAAACGAACAATTTGAGAGGTGTCTGGAAATTCTCTCTCAGACAAGTAATGTGTAGTGGAAGCTTTTATTGTCCCATATCATAAGATAAATTGTGTTGTTTGGAGTCCTGAGTTGTTATGCTCTCCTCCTGCTTCACAAGTACTCATTTTATTGAATTAACACATTAAGGAAACCTTCATTCTGTATTTTGGGTGCAAAGTGAAAATACCAAAAATCTAATCGAAATACCACACAAGACTACGATTTACTGTTATTTATTTATGAGTTACAAATTGACAACTAAAATTTAAATCGTTGATTCATGTCTATTTACCTTTAGTTTTAATGAGAGTTTAGTGAGTTGGCCAGGGAATTTCTTTTATACCAAAGGATTTTTTTATCCTTATTTTTTTTTGTCAACAAAAATAAATACTGTAATAAATAATACATTTATTATAATATTGTATTATTTCTGAATATGAAAAGAGAGGTGATAGGAAAATTAAGCTTTGTAGGGGTCTTTGAAAAGTCCAGTACCTCAGCCTGTGTTCATCAACGCTCTTTATTTTGTCTTTCTTAATCAGTCTCTTTCTATTCTTTTCAACCATACAGTTATAACATACATCAGTCTAGCACAGTTCAAATTCATTAGACAGAAATTGAAAAAGAAAAATAAGAATTAATTGTGTTTCAGAGCTTTTTTCCCTATTTGTGAATATGCAAAGCACTCCTTTTTTTTTGTTTATTTCAAAATCAGTATGACACAGTTCTCAAACCTAATCATTTCCACAACAGTAAGAACAAATATTAATCTCAAAACTGTACTGTAGATCTGGCAGATTTTGACTATTGAAGGGACTGAGGTTTAATCACAGGTACACAAAAGGCAAAGCATCCTTATCAGAATAGTTTTTCATCTGTATTGTGTAAATCTTCCCCCTATTAAAAAAATATTTTTAGATTCTTAAATATTTAAAATGTTAATTGCAAAAGGTATTTTCTGTGTAATAGTTTATGTAAATATGCAAACAGAAACAAGAGTAATTCTTTTATTCAAAATTCAGCTTTAAGTTCATTCTCATGCTGTCCTGTGAGATGAGATAATTTAATAACCATCGCACAATATACTGTATTTCTTCAAGCAATGCACCTCGGGAAAAATACAGTGCGTCCATGTCTAAGATATAGTTACCTGCAGCTTCCTTAATATTGTGCAGTTTGTCATATGTTTTCATTTAAATATATATTTGTTCCATCTTCAGGAAGAAGGGACCTCAAAAAAATTCACAAAAAACATGATGAAAGAATCAGCTTTAGGAATGCAGATGGCTTTCTATTCATTCAGTGATGAATGCTGGAAATTATCTTTATTCGAAACCAAAGCAAACTGCCTCTGTCTCAGTTGTTCCTGATGTGCATTGAGGATGTTATTCAGAAAAATGAAGATCTTGCCGTGTAGTTTTGTCCAAAGGCAGTATTGTGTCCAGAAATGTCTCCAGGATATGGTCAGTTAGGGTTGCCCTTGTCCTTTTTAAGATTCAATTGCCATTCTTCTCTACTCTTCCCGTCCTACTCCAGGTCCTCTTCATATTTCTCCATCTCTTTCTACCTCTTCCAGTCTATGTTCTTATCCTTTACTTTCCTCTACCAAAATACTCTACCTCTGCTTATTCTTATACCTCTTCATCTTACTGTGCTTCTTTCTTGTTCATTGTTTATCATTCAGTTTATTCAAATGTCACTCATTTTATATACACAGTGAAATGTTCAGAAGTGTTTGAACAGTTTAGCAAATTGCAGTTCCTCTGCTGTGTGCTTTACTAATCCAGCTGACATCAACTTGGGGGGAAAATGTAAATGAGTTAAGTGAAAGTATGAAGATTGTGAGCTGAAATAAAATGTGAACTGTATAGAGATTTGTCTGTTGTGCTGGGAAAAACAGTACATGTTTTTATTTGTGTGAAAACTATAAAAACTGTGTTAAACTACATAAATATTTTAGCTGGCTTTTTATGATACTTTTTATGAATTGATGATTTTTTTAAATAGATATCTTAATCATTTATTCTTAATAATAATAATTAATTTTTGCAATTATTTTTGTACTGGAACTATTTACAAGGCTGTTATTATATGGTATATTCGTATAAATGTTCATGTTGTATAAATACTTACATATAAATCAAGACTTTGATTTAAATGTTTATACTTACAATAATGCAAATGTTTGTTGTATTGTGTTTTTTTAAAATATCCAATACTTTATTGTTTAGCCACGGAAATAAATAGGCCATACTAATTGGGTTTCCTTTTATATTTCTTTTTGGTATAAAGTGTAATATAAATTCAGCAATTAATTAAACCTATAATTTATTTAAGGGGGGGGGGGGTATAACGTATAAGTTCATACAGTATTTCTCAGTGAGCTGTGTGGTAGGAGCTCAAATCCTATTTTTGTTGGGTTTTGATTTTTTTTAACTATAGTTTAAGTGTGGTTGGTATTTATCAAAAAAGAAAAAAGAAAAAGAAACATAACTAAAGAAATTCTATGTGTAGTGTCATACCTTAAATGCATCAGGATTCTTTTTGGATGCTTGGTGTGGTTGTGTGTATTTTCAATTTGTGCGTTTTTTTCTAAACTGATTAGCTTTATTTAAGATGGGTGTTTTAACAGTTTTAAGCAACATGTTTGAAGAAATGTGCTATGAAAAAAATGTGTCACTAAGAAAAAGATTTTCAGACAAGCTCAATTTTAATGTGTAGTTCCTAATTAATGTGTTAAAATACTGTACTGTACCTATAAATCAAACAAAGTCACCATAACCAATAAATAAATAAATAAATAAAAACACCATGAGCAGTGAAGAAGCTTGCTCGGCTTTATCTGTGTAACTGCAGAGCACTACGGCTGGTCAGCAGCCGCCCGGCCCCCACATCAGTGGTCTGCCTCAATCAATACTAATGGCTTTTCTGGGGTTGGAGCACCAGGTGAATGTCCTTTTGGCCCAAACTTCATAAACAATATATTTCCATTACCGTCCACAAATGAAAATTCAGCAAAAATATGGACAGGGCTTGGCAGATAGAAAACAATATTTGATACCACTGTAATGCTGTTTTGTGTGGTGTGTTGTATAGATCATGATGCACTGTTATTAATATTGTGCCATGCTTGGCTACACCTTAACATCTAGCATGCTCCAGGTGTAGTTCCTTCACATGCTTGGAATGTTAGCTGTACACTAGGCAAACAAACAAACAAATAAATAAATAAATGATAGAACAAATAATTGAATGAATGAACTTGGAGGAAATAATTGATGAGTGGCAATATGAGCTCAATTGTCATCCAGGAATTACACAATTAATCCTATTAATTTATCTTTAATAACCTCTTTATCTTGGTCAGGGCTCTGGTGGATTTGGACTTTATCCTGAGAACTCCGGATGCAAACAATGAAACCCTCCCTGGACAGGATGCCAGCTCATCCCCATGAACACACACATGCACATGGACACAAGTTTGGTACCTAATCGGTTACAGTTGCAAGTAAGCAATAGCATATAGTTTATAAAATATTTTTCATGCAGTTAAATAATTCTACAGGGAAAAAAAAATCATGGTTAAATAATTGTGCTAAATAATTATGATTCAAACATTAAGCAAAATGATGATCATTTCATCCAGTACTGTGCAGCACTATCATCACACTTTTAAAAACAGACAGGAGTCATGAATAGATCACAACCTTTTTATGCTTTATGTCAGCACAATATTGTAGGTGTTAATACAGTCATAGTGGGTATAGGCTCCTGCGGTTGTCAGTCATATACTGCTGTTAAGTCTCTCAGAAAACGATGGCGAATTGTGATGAAGTGGGAGACGCCTGAACGCCGAGCAGGTCTAGAGTAGCCTCAAGCTCTGTAGCATTTCAGCAGTGGAGCATGGTGGATGTGTTTCATTCCACACTGCTCAGCCATGAGTGTTACAGGCCTGCACCTGTTTTTCTAAGTGTGTGTGTGTGTGTTTGTGTGTGTGTGTGTGTATCTTCTATTGCAACAGCTGAATAAAAATACAGCCAGAACTGTGTACAAATCTGAAACAGATGTAGACTAGAACTTCTCTTTCTTTCTTCAATTTTGTGAATTATGTAAAACAAACTGCATAATATTTATTTATTTATTTATTTATTTATTTAAGACTACCGGTGATTAAAGAAACACCAAATATATAATGACCTATATTGAGGGAAAAAATACTCACTGCAGTAGTTTTAATAATTATGATGAGGACTACGTCATGCATCAAAACAGGACACATGGTAAAATTGTACTGTGTTTAATTGAGCCCTTTTATTACTAACATGTCTTAGCCTGACTTACTCATCACCTTGTCTTTCCTTCGTCCCCTTGCCTAGCTCTCTCTCTCTCTCTCTCTCTCTCTCTCTCTCTCGTCTGTTTTCCATTTTATCTGAATTGATTGCTACATGACTGGTTCAGGAGAGGCCCTCACTATACTATTTCCCCCTTCCTCTTGCATGTAACCTGTGTGGTTTTGTGTGTGTGTGTGTGTGTGTGTGTGTGTGTGTGTGTGTGTGTGTGTGTAGTGGCAGCCTGGGTGCATTCGGCGGTAGATGTAATTCACTCCATTCCCTTGAGTCCGAAGGTGATAATGGAGGCGGATAGTACGGTCCAATCATAGATTATGGTTAAGTGTATGAGAGGGTCCTTTTCTCTTTCATCTGTCTCCTTTCCTCGCTCTCTCCACCACTTCATCTCTTATAGCACACGGATAAACCAGATCAGAGTCACCTCACTTTGTGTCTGTGTGGGAGTGGGGTTGGGGGTAGGAGTTGTGGGGTGGTATAAGGAGGAAAACTGAAGGTAGTGTGCTCTCTGTTGAGCTAGCCTAGAAAGGGTGAGAATAGACTCTTATGCCTCACCAGTTCATCTAAACCCTTCAAACCTGACAAAACCTAATCTCTGTTTATTGTAACTGGAGAACCTGAGAACTATTATGTACTTTAGAAAGTTTGTGTTGTTTGAGTTCTACTACTACTACTACTACTATTCCTACTACTATTACTACTACTACTACTAATAATAATAATAACAATAATAATGATAATAAAACGTTAAATCATAAACCATGATTCCCACTACAGTAATACTGTAATAACATGCACAACTGATTCAAGAACAGCTATATAGTGATCCAGTGGGGTGTAAACCTTCTCAAGGTGCGATTCAATTCAAAGCAACAATTAAATTTTTGATGATCTCACTGAATCTGCTATAATATGATACAATTTGATTTAGTAGCCTTGGATCAATATGTGACTAACTCTGTTAAGAATTTGTGGTACCAGTAATTGTCAAGTGTTGATGATGTACAGTAGAGGAATCTTCAGGTGTCAGAGTCATGGATAAATAACCGTGCAGCAATTTGCTCTTTTCAGTGATAAATCATTTACGATCAGTCATAATCTATCATTATAATCACTCGATCAATAATAATCAATTTATGATTGTTTCCTTGATTTATTTAATTATTAATATTAAAACCCCTAGTGATCAAGCATAGAATAAAGAACAGAACAACTATGACAAACAATAACTATGATAATAACATCATCAAGTGAGGGAAAAGAAAACAATGTTTGCTGCGGGAAATATTAATATTAGCATCAGTTATCAAAATTAATATCAGCATTTCACCTGAAAGGCCTAGGTGTTTTGTATTTAGCCATTACCAACTTACCAATAAGGGATCTTAAAACTCTCATCTTGCTTGATAATTAAGTGTGAGGGAGCCATAACAGTTTAATTGTTTGGGAGTAGACATTACTGCTTTATGAACAATCAAGAAGTAGGTTACAAAAATGAAAGAATGCAAATTTACACCTCCGAGGTTGCACCGAGTTAGTAATTGCTCAACAAAAGCTAGAAGCCTTCAGTGTTACTCGGTTTTTGAGAGACAACATTGCAGCGTACCATAAATGTTGCCTTTCAAATCGTAATGAGTGAGCAATCAAGGAAAACCGATTAAAACCTGTTTCTTTGAATTCTCCTTTACTGTCTTCAGTATCCTACCTTTCCCTCTTCCCTCTTTTTTTGTGATCTGTCAATTCTGTCCTTAGAACATCTGCACTGTTGGACAAGCATAATGATTTCCTTCTCATTTCACTCATCTTTCTTTTTTCACTGAAAGGAAGAGATGACGGGGGAGAAGAGGAGAGGCGTGATCCCCAGATATGAAATGCCCCCCCCCCTCCCCCCACTCTCATTCTGTCCTTTCCTTTTCTTTCTCATTCTCTCTGCACTAAGTGATGGAGATGAGGCTTCATTGAAAGTGGCACCTTAAAGAACTAGAAAAAGGTTACAGTGGCTGACTCTGTGACATGGGTGCATTATTTATTGCCAGCTTCCCCATAGTGCTGCAGCCACCTAATTGGCAAAATATGGGATTTTCATACATGCTAGGAGCCACTTATTTACACACACACACACACACACACACACACACAAACCAGATAAGTACCGTGTCCTCTCAAAGGCACATGTCTAAGAGAATTGTGAAATAAACCTCACACTGGATTTCGGCAGTCATTTTCATAGTAAAATCAGAAAAAAATGTATTACTCTTACTGAACTTGGCTGAACCGGGGCTGTTGAAGGACTGAAAAGAGAAGGCCAGGCTCATGACATTGCTAAACACATTAACAGTTTCTGTTGCTCTTCCTGTTCTACACCTCCACCTTACTGTTTTGTTTTGTACCGCAGCGCATAGTTTAAACATTCTGGAATTCTATCACCCAGGAAAGGAAGCTCATTAATCTCTTCTGCATTCCTTATTCCTTAGTTATAACATTTTATGTTAGCTTCACAGTAAATAATAAATATCTCTTAAGAATTTGTGAATAATTTGCTTTGACTGCAAAAAAAGATATCTTAGCAAGAATATATTGAATACTGGTAACTCTAAGTCATATTTCTCCATATTTAAATGCTTTTAAATGAATATATGATTAATAATCCTATTTTATGATATTTCAAGCTTTAGTTTATGTTATTCTATTGTCAGATAATCAAGTTTATTTCAATAAAGAAGCAATAAAAAAGTATTTGAACAAGGAATTTTTTTCCTCTGTATACCACAACAATGTATATGAAATGAAGCAATCAAGATGTGATTGTACTGTAGACTTTCAGCTTTAATACAATGTGTTTAAAAAATATAGCCTTAACCATTTAGGTGTTCCAATTTTCAATATCTCACCGATTTCCAACGATCTAAAGCAGTTGTATAACTGAGTACCACGGTTTGATGGTTAGTTGTGACTTAATGCAAAATGGTGAATGTGCATTTGGTAGCTGTTCACAGAAACTCTTAATATACAGTCCAAAGAGTTGCTGATGCAAGTGAAGGAGGTCATCATAAGGCTGAAAAAGCAAGACAGATCTATTAGAGAGGTAGGAGGAACTTGAAGAGTAGCCAAATCAACAATCTGGTACATTCTGAAAAAAGAAGGTATGTACTGATGAATTCAGCAATACCAAAAGGACTGGAAAACTAAAGTGGTTGAGGTAGGTGGATCATTGCCAAAGTCTACAAACAGGAACAATCAAGAGACACCTTCATGAATGTAAATACAGAGGGTTTTCCTCAAGATGTAGTACAAATACTTCATTACTGTAATTAAGTATTTTTATGTATCTGTACTTTATTTGAGTACATTTACTCACTACATGTTTTGATAAGTACTTTTACTTATTAATTTTAAATAGAGTCTTATTACTGTTCAGATGATGTTCACACAAAATTGCATGGATGTTTTTTACTCTTAACATAAGGTGTTTATCCTGACATTCACGCCATATCATGACTGAGCTACACTCTATATGAGATGGACAGGAGCAAAGCACCATCAGCCTGAGCAGTCCACGTTTACAGAAATGACTGGCAGATCATTATGAAAAAGTAGATTGGTTTACACCCCAAAGTGATTGACGTTACCTGGGCAACGGAACACACCCACTTGGTCTCTGGGCTGCAGATTTTTCTGGCTCCTTTTTCAAGCCAGATGAATGGGTGTACTGTACATGTCAAAGTAAGCAATTTAGATAGCTAGCTACAATACCATTAACAGGCTACCCACTCTATTAATTTAATTCATGTCTAATATTATTCCTATACATTTTAACTAGTGCTTGTATTGGAGCGAAATTTTTGGACTTGTACTTTTACTTGAATATTGAGTTTGTGTACTTCTGTCACCTCTGTAAACATGGTGAAAGAAATATTATTGCATGAGCATGTATGGCCGCTAATGGAACCAGGTCACTCGTATTTATTTATTTATTTATTTATTTACTCGTATTTATCACATTGATGATGTGACTGCTGGTTGAACTAGCAGGATGAACTCTGAGACGTATTGAGATATACTTTTGCTTAGATTCAGTCACACGCAAAAAAAACTGTTAGGACAGATATTGTCATACAGATCGATAACAGCTCAAAACATACCAAAAAAGCAGCCAGACAAGAAGAAGCCATAATTTGTCACATAAACTTTCCTGTACAGTAAAATGTTTTTGTCCACATATCCCACCTCATTAAGAAGCAGGGATCAGAGCACAGAGTCAGCCATGATACAGTGGTCCTGGAGTGGAAATGGTTAAGGACCTTGTTTACAAGCAAGTGGCAGTTTACTGACTTCTGATCAGTAACCCAGAGCCTTGTAGTGTTTGAGCTGCCACAGTACCCAAAATGGAATGTCCTTAAATAGCCGGGTCAATCATCTGACCTCAACACAATTGACCTTAAAAATGCTTTTTACATATCGAAGGCAAAAACGAAGCAGAAAGATCCATAAACAAGCAGCAACTGGAGGCAGTAAAGGCCTGGGAAAATATCTAAAGAGGGAAGCTCATCATTCAGTGATGCCCATGTGGTCCAGAAGTAATTTTAAAAATCAGAATATTTATTCATTTTTAAGTTTGTCCAATTAGTTTTAAGCCTGTAATATAAATGCATGTAATTCCTTTTGGGTCAATGTCTTAACCACCCTAAATGCCTACACCTCCACTGCAACCTGATTGTTGCATTTCAATTACATGAAACTGTGGCAAGAAAAAATATATAAAAAGGTGTCCTTGTTACTTTAATACTTAGGGACCTGACTGTATATAAAGCCAATTTTGAAGCCAACAGAATACAATAATTTTAAGCTCAGTCGAGTAATAGCCTTATTTGTTTTATATTTGTTATATGATCTCATAATAATGATATAAGATAGTATATTCTGATAAGTATTACACATAATTTAAATGATCCAATATATCTTTATCTGTTAACACATTCTTCAGTGCAAATATCAAAATCTGAATGTAAAACAAACAAACATCTTAGTGAATGTCTTCATCTTTCAAATGTTCACAAATTTATTTTAATGTATTAAGAAAGTTATAAGTAAATGAATGAATGAGTAAAAATGTTTCAAAAATTTAAATTCGTTTAAAAAAATAATAATCCTGACAATTAGATTTTTCTGTTATTAAGCATATTTCAGTTACTATCAGTACAATACGAATACAATTATAAAAAGTGTGAATTATCAAATGTTCATTGACAAAAGAAGGGCAGTTTCCATTACTGCTAGTAAATCTACACAGTTAGTAAATTAGCTATACTGCTGAGGTTGCTATGAAGACAACACAATTAGACAGGTAATAGAATGTAAATGTATCATACGCTATAAGTGAAGCAATCTCTGCTCATTCTGGCAAGGAGGGTATGTCAGTAGAGATGGCAGAACACAGGTGCAGGGATTGTTTAAAATTCTCCTTGGCAAGCAAGACAACAAGCCACAATGAGCCACAACATCTGTCTCTCCTGCTCCGTATCAGGCTGATCTGAAGTCAATTATAAAAACGTTAGAACCCCTGCCACGACAAATCACTGCCCATTAGGAATAATCATTGCACAATCTCACAGCTCGATGGCTGCGTGCGTGGCACTAATGTAGTCTAGAGTGAGTGAGAGGGCTGGCAGTAATTCTCAATGATACTGACAGGCTGGGGTAAGAAACCCAGCAATGCCCACAATTTCCTCATGCTTGCCTTTCAAACCCAGAGCAGGGCAAGAGAGAAAAAAAAACACACTATCTCACCATCCTTTGACAGCACACTGTAGCACACACACTCAGATCGAAGTAAATTGACAGGCTCTTGACTGAAGAACAAAATCACAGAAGACAATGTAACGCCTTTCAAAACCCCACAAAATATATAGACTTTAAAGGAAAGCATCATAGGAAAAAAAGCCTGAAATATGCTGTCCAAAGATGAGATTTTCTTTTTGATCTCTACAAAGTCACATATATACACACACACACATACATACACACACACTTGTGTGATCCATCATCCATTTGGAGGTTTTGTGAGAAAATGAGATGAGCTGTCACTCAAGCACAGAAATGATACAATACCTGTTAGCATCACGCATCAAAAATTGGTTGCCAAACTTGCATAGGGGAAAATAAACCCAAGAAATTCCTACTTTGTCCACTGGGAAGACTTAAGAAAGATAAAGAAACCCACGCTTTACAGCTCAAAAGGCAGGCTGTGTATAGGAGGTGGTGTGTTGTATCATCTAATGAACATTATGTTGCAATATTTAGTCATTTAATTAATACCTAATTTATACACAATAGCAATAAATAATTTCTTTTGAGATAATATAATATGAGAAGAAGATAGTAACAAGCGTGATTCAAGAAGCTTCCAACACTACACTGCATACAGTAGCTTATTAACTAACAATCCCAGGCTTACAAAATAATTCTGTCAACCTCAAACACGGTCAGTCACAACATGGTTGGTGTTGAAAGTTAGATTTAAAAGTTAAAATTCAATAAATACTTGATCTGTTAAGATCCTACAGCCATGGTATATCATATGGTTATGCAGAACTGCAACACTGTAATGCAGTTTTATTTTTTATTTTTAATCTTAAAGCAACTGTTCCAGAAAGCTCCAGTCTCCATCCTCAGGGTCAATAGACAATAGAGCTACAATCAATAGAGCTGTTACTGAAATGCAGGCAAACAGACTGAAAGTAAGTGGTGCCATGGCAACACACTTGACTGAGTCTCCAACTTAAGGAACGGTTATTCCAATAAAACATAATTACCCAATCTGATTCCTTCCTCCAAATATTGCACACACCCCTCATGCTGTTATAAACTACTGCAGATGATCCAAAATAGAGCGGCACATCTGGTCTTCAATCAAGTAAAACGTGCACAAGTTACAATTTGCTTTATCTCACTTCACTGCCTGCCTATAGCTGCTCACCTGCAGAGGGACCAATGAAGCTTCACCCATATTCATGAAGTTACTCATCAGAATCTAGCAGTGCTATCCCAAAACTAACGTCTGCAATTGAATGGCACACTGATACCACCATTATGTGATACCGAGTCTAAAATCTAACTCTTTTCACTGACAGTTTAGAAATTGTGAAATCAATTGCCCAACTCCGTTACCAGATTTAAAACTCTAAAGTCACAGAAACACCGAAGTCATGTAAATTATGAAAGTCAAGTAAATCTAGTAAGATGAGCAAAAAAATAATAAATTTTTTGCTTCGAAAGAGCCAAACTTTCTTGTATTTTTCATGTAGTATTGATAAATAGTTCTCCAGGCTTCCTTATGGGCTTTTTGGTCCATTTTTGGTCTAGTCCCTGTAGCTGACCAGTTTCAGAGAAATGTATTTTGTTTGTTAAGCCAGTGTTAACACAGTGAACTAAGAATCATTCAAGAATTAAAAAAAAAATAATAATTTACTTCAAGCATGAACCGAGAGAAACAGGTGCAGATGACAGATGATCAGGCCGGTGATTAGTATACTGGTGATGCTAAATGCAGAGTGGTTTTAACAGATGAGAGGAAAATTAAGGTTCCTGCTGAGATAGTTACATAAACAACAATTGTAAATTGTATGCTTAGGCACTTTGCAGCCTGTCACAGTAAAACATTTGCTCCAATTTCTTTAATGTAATATGTTTTCTCATTTAAATATCCAATCAGGGCTTCATTTGATGTTCATATCAAACACGAGAATAGGGGAAAATCTCACCGATCTCAGTTACTTTGACTGTGGCATTTTTATTTATTATTTTTTTTTTAATTTATTTATTTTTTGCCAGGTTGGCCGGATTAAGTATTTTTAAAAAAATGCTTTTCTGAGATTAAGATATTTGTCACATGTACCTTACAGCACAGTGAAATACTTTTTTCCACATAAGCCAGTTAGGAAGCTGAGGTCAGATCACAGGGTCAGCCAGGATACAGCACTCCTGTAGCAGATAGAATTAAGAGCCTTGCTCAAGGGCTCAAGAGCAGAAGCGTGGCAGTGCCGGGGCTTGAACCCCCAGCCTTCCGAACAGTAACCTACGACCCTAACAACCACTGCCCCATCTCAAAGCAGAACAGTCTGAACAGATTAAAATTGTACTGAATTTATGTACTATTGTGCTGTTGCTACATTATTGCTTTTTTTATTGTTTGTTGTAGGAAGTATATGGATAACTAGTAATATTAGGTATTTAGGACTTACTTAAAATCATATTAAATTCATCTACTTTAGTTTGGTATGTAATGTTACCCAGCTAGCACCGTTCTTTAGATAACATCATCTATCACCACTTAAGTTAGATATAATCAGCTAAATTGAATTTTAGTACTATACAGAGATGGCAAATAATGAAGTACAAATAATTAATTACTGTACTTAAGTATTTATTGTGAATCTGGAAATTACTTTTAAAGGCATTTTTAGTACCTGATACTTCTTCTACTCACTACATTTTTATGAAAAATCTGTACTCACACAAAAGTGCATTGATTTTCCAATCTAAAATATATTGTGACCCACACTATAGCATGACTGAGCTGTACTCCATGTGGGCAGGACAGATGCAAAACAATTCCACAAATCCATAGAAATTTAAAGAAATGACTGGTAGGTTCTTTTGAAAATGCAGATTAGTTAGCACACTCAAGTGATTGATGGTTACTTGGGCAACGGATCCCGCACTCTTCTGGCTGGTTTTATCAAGTGTTACAAACTAGTGTCAAGGAAAGATTAGAAGTGATCTAGCTAACTAGCTAACATACTGAGCAAAAGAGATGTGAACTCTCATACATTAGGTTTGTGTTTCATGCAAATAATGCCTTTTCTTTTTATAACAAGCTTATAATATTTATATTACACATTTGGTTTGTGTTTCATGCAAATAGTGCCTTTTTTTTTTTTTAAATAACAAGCTTATAATATTTTTGTGCATCCTTTAACCTTATTATATTCTGTATGTTTGCAGCCCATGTTTAATTGTGTCGACTACTTGCTTTATCCAAGGTAGCCAGAGAAGCACCTCACTAGTTTAACTAGTTTAGTTTTATTAATGCCAAATCTTGTCACAACCATCAAGTCTTGGCATCATATCCTGGGCCTCCTTTGCATTAGTTTTGATAACTTAATAATCTCTCTGTTCTATTTTTTTTCAGCTGCCGTATAATACAGAGCACATTTTTCAGGCTTGATATATTTTTATTTCAACATCTATTTCCAACCACTACAGCACTGGCTATTAGTACCTGAACCCTTTAATCAAATATTTATTTTTAGAACCTGAAAAGCTACAGCTCCCTTGAAATAAAACTACAAGCATGGCAGAGCAGCTACTTGCATTGTTGTAAGGTGGTTTCTTTCTTTATCCATAAAATTTACCAATACGAAAAGTTATTCATCATTCTAGCTGTAATGTCCTTTTTCTAAAAACGTATGCAATGTTTACTCCTCGCTGTCCAGACACGTCCAAACCAAATGTGACTTACATACAGTATAGTCATACAGTATAGTTAATATAATGACTGTACAAATTATATGAATCAGCCCAAAACACTTTATCTTTTGCAATGCCTGTTTCATGATCTTGTTAAGCATCTGAACACAGTCAAAGAATTAAACATGATTTATTCATTATGAATTTATACTCTCATTCTGGTAAAAAAAAAAAAAGAAAAGAAAAGAAAAAAAAAAGGAATAATAATAATATATATACTCAGCAAAAAAAGAAACGTCCTCTGACTTTCAACTGTTTTTACTGTCAGTAAACTTAATGTGTAAATATTTGTATGAACACTAAAAGAGTCAACACCATAAGACATAAACTAAAAATGTTTC
>JAQMYL010000037.1:14849247-14870360 GCA_030014365.1 Clarias pachynema | reverse complement strand
CTGGGATAGGCTCCAGGCCCCCCGCGACCCTGAATAGAGGATGAAGCGGTATAGAAGATGAATGAATGAATGAATAACATACATTTACATACATTTAAAGTCAAATTTCAAGGCACATTTATTTAAACATAAATGTGCAAAAATACAAATTTTCTACAAATATTCATTTTTTCCAGATGAACTGATACTAATTGAACAAATTGGGCACAAAAATTAAGAAACATTATGTATATATGGTAAAGCATCTTATCTCTCAAATACAGAGCACATATTCTTTAAACCAGTTGAAAAAGGAAATCAATCATGGGAACAAAATAGAAGTCATGAGATACAATGTTAGCCTCTTTTAAACTATGGACAAATCTGATCTGATTTCATTTGTAACTATTAGTATAGATGTATGATTACTCACTCGCACATAGTATAGCTCCAAAACAACAATTATTCTTTCTCATCTGGGACATAAATGATCTCATTACTATACATTATTAAGTCATGGCCACAACATAGTATCTCATGGCCTTGCATTAAACAATCTCCTTCTCATACGCTATTAAATTCTTGTCACAATATAGTATCTCATGGCCATGCACTACTCCATTTTGTTCTCACATGTTAGTAACTTGTGGCCTCTCTCATTCCCATGCCTTGGTAAGTCATGGCCACGGAAGATTTTTTCCCCAAATGTCACGAAAGGGGCTCCATACAATGGAATTCATTGCATACATTCATTGTATGGTACAGTATAGTGTCAGCTGGTAGATGCTTGCTGTGTATTCAGTGACTTGGTTCTACAGCTATGATGTTTTGCATAACTAAATCACTGAAATAGAAAATGTGTGGCTTTTGTGTTCCTTTCATCATACCCAAAACATTCTCACCTGGGATAGTTCACACTAGACTGAGCTTAGTTAAAAAAACAAAACAAATAATAATAATAATAAATAAAATAAAATAAAAATAATGCCATATCCTTATCTGGCACTGGGTAAGAAAGTTATTGGTGTGTGTGTGTGTGTGTGTGTGTGTGTGTGTGTGTGTGTGTGTGTGTGTGTGTGTGAGGAGGGGTGGGGAATTGTACACTAGGGGGTTCTGAGCACTCAAGATGTGGAGATATGGAACGAGGCATTAATTGAGCTGCCTGCAGAGGGAAATGTCGTAGGGAAGAACTCATTAAAAATTATTATTAAAGCAACAAGCTGCGCTCATGCATGGCCAAAAACATTTGGAGAGAGAGACAAAACAGCCTGCTCTGTTCTGCCACAAGGACATGTGTGCACTAAACATAGAGTTAAAGAGCTGAAGGCACACTTTGTACAGGGTTTTCCCACGAACACACAAGCATTTTAGTTTCAAATTAGCTTAGTGTTTTGTCAGAGTCTTAAGCAAAGCAATCTAATTATGCCTTAAAAAGGTTGACGTGACTAACACTATAAAAGTTCTTATTTATAATTACAAAAACTTTTTGGCAAGTTGGAATTCAGCAGGCTAGTTAGAGTCCAGATAGGAATTTTTTTTTTTTTTTTTTTTTTGCACTATCAGTGTTATTACAAGGACAATACCTTTTTAAAATACGAAAGAAAGAGAGATCAGGCCTACAAATAACAAAACAGACTCATAAATACTTTATCTGATAATAATTGCAATATTTCATAAGATATGTACAGTTATGTTTATTTACATTATTGATATTGGAAAGGTATCAGAACACCTAGTGCATCACGGTCTGTCTTATATGAGGCTTAGCAGGAAAAGAGTTCAAGGTTTTTGATCCAGCCTGCAAATTCCTAGTCCAGAAATCAGTCCGACTGAGCCTCCATGGAATGCGCTGAGCAAACATGTCACAACCCCATAACCCAGAATACCCAAAGAATCTGTTGTTAACATTCTGGTGATCCATTAAATGTTCAGTGTTATAGTACGAAGTTATATCATGGACTAATTTATGGTCATACTATCTGATATTACCCAAATGAGAATGGGTACCCTGTTGAGTCTGGTTACACTCAAAGTTTCTTTCTATTGTCACCCCTGGATGCTCATCAGTGACAAACTGATTATCATTATCATAAAATACTACGCTGTAGCATTTTAATAGATTTTTTTTTTTTTACTTTAACCCTCTGTAGCACCTAGCCTGGATCTCTACATGCCAGTAGCACTATTATAAGTGTTATTAAGCATATTTAACTTTGATTGTATTAAACACGTAACCCAGGTTATTATACTGTAGTTTAAAGACATAGGAGTGATTTTCTATCATATTTGAGGCCACTTACATGAAAAGTGAGGGTTATAGTGGAGGAGTAAGGGCGAGCTATGTAGTATCAGAGAGAGATGGGGACTTGAGTACAACAAAAGTAATAATACATCTTGGACAGCAGGTTCCACTAGGAACTCCATAGTAAGATCAATGCAAAACATGGTATTAAGGGCAGATTATCAAATTCTGCTCTCCTCAAGCCTTTCATTCACTCTGAACTATAGAGGAGAGAGAATACTCTGTTATATTGCTCACCTTCTGCTAAGTGTTCCCCTTCCATGCCAAAATCATTTAGCGTTTTGGGTCTAAATTGGAATTTGCACCCAGAGTGCAGTAGCACATTTTAAAAAGCTTTCCTATAAACTGAAAGACTTTTTACAAAATCTGTGAATAATCTGCGGAAGTAAACAATTGTGCTATGCAACACAAAGAAGTAATTGAAACGGGGAAACAAAACAGTTATATAGATTATCCAAAAGCCACCCAAGTGAAAAATAGGTATTCTATGTATATTAAATCCTAGCATGCCAAAGCATACTTAAGTGTACTTGCAGCCACACTAATAACTAGTATACTTAAAGTTTGTTATTTTGGAACAGCTTTTGTACTAAGTGCTTTTAAGTTGTAATAAAATTTTACAAAAGAACAATTGTAAATGTATTAAGTACACTTTTGTGTGCCAAAGTGAAACAACTTTAAGTATACTTAGTACACTTAAAGTATATGACTGTGTGACCTGACAGTAATTAATGAAACTATAACATGTTTTTGAAACGCATTACATCAGTAACTATGAAGCAGATTTTATTCATGAGTTCAACAGATGTATTTTGTTACTAAAGAATAATTTTTAAAAATGTACTATAGTTTATAACTATAGTTTATTATGTTCAACAAAATGTCAGGTTGTCTCACAAACTAAAATAATGTTTGTGAGACTGTAGTCTGAACAAAGGCAGACATTAGTATTAGAAGTAGCAACAACACATTCTATAGTTTAAACTATGTACTTTATTACTCACTACTTAACAAAAAACATGAACTGTACCTTATTTGCATTGTGCCTTATGCCTTATTACCTTAGATTATAGTGGAGATCTTCCTATCAAGACATAGAGTCCTACCTGGTAACAGCAGGTGCATGAATGTTGGAGTTGGCTTGTTTAGCTGAGGAACCAGTCCTATTTTATTGAAATCATCAGGGCTTTCAGTATAGCTAGATATGTATATGACATTCTGTACAAAATAGGAAAAGTCACAAAACAAGAAAATGATGCAAAACCAGACAAAGCAAGTCCAGGTGTCAAAGACATGAGGTCTTGTTCTATCATCCTTACTAAGACTCTTGAAATAAGGTGCTGGGAGGAGGCAATGTATTGTCTGATGTAACTTGCCAAAATACATGGCTTCCTAAAGGACTACATCAGAGTCTATTCTACAGTACAATTAAGCCATTGATACTAATCAGCTTTTTGGGGTGTTTAGTGTCCTCTGCAGTGGTGCTGTTTCTGTAACAGATCATAGCATTAAAAAAAAAATGCTGGCTGCCATACACTGATTTTATCTGCTGCACACAATGAATAGATCTCAGCTTCCTTAGAAAGAAGTCTGAGTCTGATCTGATAACTTTACAAAAGAGTACATCAGTGCTCTCATACTAGACCAGTCTGTAACTCTTAAGAACTGAAGAACCTGAGGGCTGCTCCATTTTCTCATCCTCCTGCAAATGATGACTGATCTCAAAGACCCTATAACATACTGGAAACCAGTTCTTATTTTTTCTGATGTGGCAGGCAATTGTCTCTGCCTTCTATACAGTACTGCACAGTATAGTTTTCAAACTCTCCACCAAATGTCAAACATTAATTAATGCATTACTGTATTTAAAACCCAAACATGGAATCTGCCTAACTGAAGACACTTAGATATCTCTGCTCATTTTTTTGTCTCAGCTCACTTTGACCCACCATCTCTCAAGGTACAGGGTATATATGAAGCAAAACGCTTATGTCCTGGAACCTAGATGGCAAAATGAACTTCCCCTGGCTGCTGGAACAGATGAGTCACTGGCTGTCTTCTAAAGAAAGGTAAGACACCTCTTCACCAACCACTTGAATTAACACATATTAATTACAAAAAAATCCCTTCACGTTTGTGTTTTCCTTTTCATGCTCCACTAACCTTCACCCTACAGGGTTTTAAAATGATGGTGTTCTAAATCATCCATGACAAATTAAACTAGTTATATTTATTTATTCACTTTCTATACCACTTATCCTGTACAGGGTTGCGGGAAGCAGGAAGCCCATCCCAGGAGACTTGGAACATGAGGAGGGGTACACTTATAGGACACTTATAGGACAGGACACTCACATGCACTCACACTGATTTGCACACTACAGGCAATTTGGGAATGCCAGTTAGCCTACTATGCATGTCTTTGGTCTGTGGAAGGAAATCGGAGTACGCGGAGCAAACCAACCAAGCACGGGGAGAACAAGCAAACAGACTCGAGGCAGGAATCGATCCCTTGACCCCGGGGTGCGAGCCAACAGTGCTAACCTTTATGTCACTGTGACACCTAAACTAGTGGTAGTCAATAAGCCCACAACACTGGTTCCATTCAATGACAATGTAGATTAAGAGGCTCCCAAAAACGCAATAATGCGCTCCAATGTCTATTAATCTTATTTGTTGATCATTTTGTCAATTTTATCTGAACAGCCTTTACATTGAATAATAAGACAGACAGACATAGATAGATAGATAGATAGATAGATAGATAGATAGATAGATAGATAGATAGATAGATAGATAGATAGGTAGATTGTATGGCAGAATGTATGTATGTATGGCAGGTACAATAATAATTAGGAAATGCTAGTTGATAGTGTTTTTCAATAAAGAACAATTTTCTCAGACAAAACCATTTCATCCTAAATTTACCTATAAATCCAACTCATGTCAGTGTTAATTGAGAAAGATATTTAATAAATGTTGGAGCTGTACTACACAAATCTGTCTTCTAAATTCGTACACTCCTTTGAGCTTGACACACCTCACAGGTTACACTCACACCCCAGAATATATTTACAGATACCACAGGTGACATTAGTTGCAATCATCTAAAAAAAAAAAAAAAAAAAAGTGTAGCCAAAGGAAGTTTGGGATCAGGTTTAATTATGACTTTCCATAATTTTATAATTACTATTTAACAAATATGTAACATTACCACAATCAATATATAAGGGTATTTATAATTTTAACAGTGTATTTGCAGAACAAGACAAGACATGAAAAACTATGTGACTGTTTCAGACACAATGAACAAAACTGCACTGCACATTCAAGTGAAAAACCCTTATTTGATTTTTCTTTTTGTTACATAGCATTTACTCCCTCACTCACTCATTTGGTGTCTTTACCGCTTTATCCTGTATACAGTGTGGCAACCAAGTGATTGTTTCCCCAACATAACATAGTTGCCTTTGTCAGGATTTTTAGATGCTTACAAGTTAATGTCCCCAAATATGCATCCAAACTAAAGCAGAAGTATTTGTACACATAAAAAATCATTACTTTGTATTGTCAGTCTTGGTTTCTTTAGAGAGTTTTTTTCCCCAAACTATCTCCAAACCAAAAAATGTTAAGGTGATGGTTTAAAAGAAGATTTCTGCATGAAGGAGTGGTCCAGAAGTTTCTCTAATCCTGTTAGACCCTCTTAGCTATCATAACAAATATGATCTATAACAGGGTATTTAAAAAAAATATTTTTTTGTTTAAATAGTTTTTAAAAAAATCTTTTTTAATTGTTCCAAATTGTGAGAAGATTTTCTGCAATTTATATTGTATTAAAAAAAAAAAACATTATGGGTGAAGCATCCCCAATAGCACACTTTCTATTTGACACACACACACATATGCACTCACACACTCATACAGTCACTCTCACACACAAACACACACACACACACATACAGCCAACACAATAATAATAACAGTCTTTCACCTTGAGCGGTGCGACCACATAAAATAGTTCACTATAGAAATAGCTATGCAAGCCAGGATGGGCTCAAGGAGACATGTGGCGATGAGAGACAAAGCAGAATGTCACGTGCAGCTCTCCCTCCTCCCTGTCTCATCCTTCTTTTACATCTCTATTTCTCCATCTTCTCTGTAGAAAAGGTTACTAAATGTCAGAAGGAGAGTCTTTATCATCTTCAATGGCTGTGCTTTGTGCAGTGTGTGTGCACAGGGTGTGGAGGTGTCAGGGAGCTAAGGCAGGTTTGTGATCGTATGTGTGTATTGGAAAGACACAACAAATTACTGCCTCAAGGTCATCTGGAACATAAAAGTTTTTGGATACATACAGATTACCTAAATTGTAAACAGGATATTTTATATGGACAGATGGCTTTAATGCCAAATTGTCCTGTGATGTAATGCACAGTATACAGACAATCACAGTACAATTACGTTAGGAATGGATCTGGTGTTGAGTTGTACTCTGTGTTTTTAAGCAAGCAGAAAAAGAATGTAGATTAAGATATGATGTAATATAAAATAAATTATGATTTTATGAACTCAACAAAAAGTTGAAATACTTTTTCCGATTTTTTAAACACCTGCATTTGCAAGTTTTGTGAATTAAACTTTAATACATGAGAGAATAAGGTTAAGATTGCAATTTTATGGAGACAATATAAAAATGTATGTAAAGCCAAGTAAACATTACATATCCATTTCATATTTATACTCTTTCCTTCAGTCACCCTCCAACCCCACTAATGCCATTCCAAATATAATCAGGGATACTTATGCAACCGGAACTCATACAATTCATAGAATTCTTATGCAGTCATATCTCATACAATTATTCTCCTCTCGCCACCCGTCCTGCCTCTATTTACCGTCATCCATATTTGATGACTTATAGGATTGCAAGCCTTTACAGCAATGACAAATTTGAGCCTTGTGACAGTTTAATGGCTGCTAAAGAGCTCTTGCTGGAATGACTGGGTAATAAAAGTAATATTCTAATGCTCTCTGTTTTTGCTCCCGTCAAAACCAAGTAATTGTTCCCAATTACTGCGCCACTAAGGCGATTCCTGCTTGCTTGAGTACACATAATGTGTATACGAGTATGTACAAACAGATCCTCATACACATACACAAACATTTTTACACAAATTGCTGCAATGCTGAGGCAAAAAGCGCTCCGTGTCTCTCAGACCCTGTATTCTTTTTGAAGTTTGAGCCACAGATCATAATATTATTTGGATATTATGAGCAGAGCTTCATTTGTGGACTGAAATACTGGAATAACTGAACATAAATTGGCACAATGTTCCATTATACAGTTTTTTTTGTTACAGAGAGCACTTGTACTTCACAGTATTTGTACAGAGAAAATATGGAATAACTGTAAATAATAATAATAATAATAATAATAATAATAATACATTAACATGATAAGTGACTGCAAGTGGTTACACCCAAATATGGTGTAACTACATGAAGCATGCATAAATTCATTATCAACATTATTAAAGTTGCTCTTTCTTTCAGTGACTCTCTCAGTAAGACAGCCGTGTTTATAGAGTGTAGATTAATTTGCAGGAAGATTTAATCCAGTCGGGCAATGTGGGACTCT
This sequence comes from Clarias pachynema, assembly GCA_030014365.1. Taxonomy (NCBI): domain Eukaryota; kingdom Metazoa; phylum Chordata; class Actinopteri; order Siluriformes; family Clariidae; genus Clarias; species Clarias pachynema. The sequence goes on along the minus strand of JAQMYL010000037.1, from coordinate 14,862,444 downwards.
ACTTTCAAATGCTCTCAATTTGTCAGTGAAATTCTCTCATAAGTTTACTTCTGAGACTTGAAAAATATGAATCATTTCATATACACACATGGCTTTATTTTATGAAACTGTCAAGTTTTATCTTGTGAATGTCTCATTGAAAATATGGATAATGTTTATTATCTACATAATCATCTGCAGCACAGAAGGGAACATTTTCAAAAGATTACCGAAGCCCTGAATGCATTAGCTGGCATGGGAAATATCACTCCAGACATGGACAGTGCAGAAAAGATTCAGCATAACGACAAGGGTTGGCCTTTGGCTTCATAATGATGTAATGAAACAGTATTGATCCCTTTGATTTTTTTTGTGTTTTTTCGCTGCATTGAAGTGTTGAGCTCAGACATTTTGGTAAATGGTAAACATTTGGCTCACCATGTTATTTCCCTCAGGAATAATTGATAGACTTCTGTACAGCGACTCTCTACGCAAACCAATAAAAATGTCTTTTTTGTCTGACACAGCTAGAATTACCATGTCTGTCTGACAGCTTAGCTGATTTTGAGTAATAATACTACCCAAAATGTGTGTCAGACAGTTCACTTCTTCACTATGCAGACAATAGCGATAATAGTATATTAATTTTACCAGCATCTGGTATAAATAAATGAATTAATGAATTTATTTATTTGTTTGTTTGTTCAATCAACTGTTCATTTATTTATTTATTTATTTATTTATTAATACATTTATTCACTCATCATCAGTAACCATTTTATATTGGTTGTGCCATGGTGGATCTGGAGCCTATCCTGGGAACACTGGGTGTGATATGGGAATAAACCCAAATGTGATGCCAGTCTATCACATGGTATGATGCACAAACTCATTCACACCAAGGGCCAATTTATTGTAGCTAATCCACCTACCAATATGCTTTGCAATGCACCATGATGCAGCCTTCAGTTCAAATTCAAGGAATTTAAATTGTTTAAATACTATGTTTTCTAAAGGGATGCTACATTGAATATTTTAATAATTAATTTGCTGTAAGGATCTACATAGTTTACATACTTTAAATTTTTCTCTTTTGTTGTTTGATGTCTTTGTTTGGTGCATCCCACGGGTGCTCGATTGGATTGGGATCTCGGGAATTTGGAGGCTAGTTTAGCGGCCTTCACCCACTGTGCCTCATGTAACTGGGTGTTCTAATGCCTTTCTATCAGGGCCAGCATTGACTTTTTCGGTGAGTTGCACTGCACTGGTGTTTCTATGGGATCAGACCTGACAGGCCTTGTCTTTGGTCTCTACAGGCATGGGTGAGCCTTTGGTATATAATTGAAAATAAATGTTCATATTTTATTGTTATTATTGTTAATAGTGTTAATGTTGTTAATAAACATCATCCCTGCAGAATATTCAGTATCCCCTCAATTTATGTTTTTATTATGGCGGTGGAAATCTGAGACCAAGCTCTCCTAAGTGTTCCATTAGGTTGGTGACTATGAAGGGTATAGCATATGATTTTTATACTCAACAAACCATTTATAAAACCCCTAGGCCCCTGTGGATGGTGCGAAGTCATCCTGAAAGTGACCACGCCCATCAGAATAGAAGTCAGTCAGAATAACTTTGTATTGATTTATATTCACTCAAAACAATGCCAGAAAAATGCCATAAACAGTATGACAGTGCTACCATTTCATATTTTTCACCTGTCTGTATATGTTCTGTAGGAATATTCTGATGAAAACTGCTTCATCCACACCTGCAATCTTCTGAACGGTAACCCAGCACCTCAGCGTACACTGGGATTTAGTTTCACACTTCAGATTTTGACAGAAGAAGTAGCATAACATCCAGGTACTTACTGTCCGCTTTTTGAATGATATGAATTTGATAATAATATGAATAATATGGGTTCGGAAACCGCTATCTGGAGCACTATTTTGGCATAATGTTTAATGTATAAGTATGAGATGCAGTTTAAGGGATGTAAATGCATCAGATATCACACAGTTCAGATTGCTCTTGCAGCAGAATAATTCAATCCACTGGGTGGGTAATTGAATTCCAGACGTCCTATAATTATTTTGCTCTCGCTCTGTCGCAGGTAGAGCAAACATCCTTAATATAGTTCCTCATACGGCAATTAAAATTCAATATGCAGTGTCGCACCACCTTCCCTTCTAATTGTCACGCTCTTTTCCTTGTACCCTTCTTTTAGTGAAGTATTTCAAGAATTGCTACTGTTACAGTGTAATTGTTCACTCTTTCATCCTCTTTTCTTACAAAGCCACTGATTAAAACAACCTCTTTAAGAAAAAAAAATCAGTAAAAGAATTTACTATATAAATATCTTGGTTCACAGATTTTGATTTATTGCTATTTGTTTTCTGTGTACCAGATGAAATATTTTTGACGCAAATCAACCGGCATAAACTGGAAAAGAACTACAAAAGAAATATTTTTTATAGAGAATGTATTGTTAACTACATATCTGCATCTGCTCACACTCCCTGTTCCTCCCCCTCTTCCTCTCCCTCTCTCACTACTCTATCAATCTTAAATCAGATCCTGCCTCCAGGAGTGATGCCATATGGCTGTTTTTACACCATTACTTTAGGGGCCCCTTGCTCACCTCCACTGCACCAGAAGCTTGCCAAGGTCGCTGGCTGAGCTGAAGAGACTGATTTCATGTCAGATTGAAGTCAACAGACTGGGCTCACACCCAAAAGACACACCTGGTACATGCCAAAATGCACATTATTTGCCATGTATCTCCCTTGACCTTAAGGTTACCCCATTTAAAAACTTGTTCTAACATGATAGGCCTTCGTACAAATTTTAAAAAATTATTTAACTTGATTTAAAAAACATTGTTTAATAATCGAAATTGGATTGGGCCATATTAAGCAGACATTGATTTATTGGGCTCATTTAACTCAATGCGTTCTTTCACCCTTATCAGGTACAGAACCTCTAAATACACTGGCATGAAAAAAATGCAGTTCTGTGTTAAAACGAGGCTTTAGTACACCAGTGTATCTGGAGCATATCAGGCTCATACAGAGCCATTATCTGCCCTAGTGCTCCATCAGCTCTGTCAGAGAGCTAAAAAAAAAAAAAACCTTGAAAGCCGGTTCTTCTCTGCTGCTGTCTCTCTCTCTCTGTTTTCATGTCTTTGCCGGCCCATCGAATCTTGATCTGATTTGTTCCTCAGATGGATGGCTTGGCCCTAATGAGGGCCTCTCAGCAGGAGCGCACCACCCAGACCCAGGCCAATATAGACAGCACAGATCTAATACCTTCCTTCTTCCAGCATATGACACTAACACACTGCATCACTGCAGGGATTTTTGTGTGTCCAGCAAAGCAATGACAGCAATGGATCATGGGAAACCTTCAACACATCAGCACTTCTCAAACCAAATATGACTTCATAGCCATGGCGGAGATGCGCTGATAAAGATAGAGGTACCCTTAGGTTATCATGGAACCTCTGTGTTATTCTTTATTGCTTAACTTGTTGCTTAACTTCTGACTAGCCAGTGTTCTCCAGGGTATAGAAACAACAGCCATATGATTAAAACAGAGTCGGTAATTAGAAAGAATGATGCAGAGACCGATGATCACTGAATGTCATGGTAAATTTAAAAAAAATGTTATTTAGAAAGAGGCTGGATTTCCACATTTTCACTAGAATAATAATGTTTGTTTTAATCCGACTTAAGGCTTGAATTGCTGAAACTGACAATGAAAAATAGGGGTAATGAAAGACAGACGAATAGATTAACACAGGTTGATTTTTTGGGGGTAAACAGTTATTATGCAAGCACAAATTTCCCCCTAGGAGCTCATTAATGTGTTGAGCGTAGCAGAGAGAGAGAGAGAGAGAGAGAGAGAGAGAGTAAAACTCTCTATCACCTGCTCAACAGAGAAAGACAAAGAAATTAGGGGAGTGAGTGAGCATGAGAAAGTGACAGAACAACCAGAGAAACTTTCTACCACTGAAAGTAGAGAGAGCCACCCCTAACAGAGAGCAGAAGACTGTCACACTCTTATTTGACTGTGTCTTATTATGAGTTTCAAACGCATTATGTGTGTAGAGAAACGGCTAAATCACATTTTGAGACTGAGAATCAGATTAGGAAAAATAAAAATGACCATTTAAGTTTTATTGGATCAAATCAAATAAAAAAACAATAATTAAATCAATTGATTGATGAATAAAAGGAAAGGGTTTCTTAATATTCACACATATCTTACAGTCAATAATAATAAATTATTTTATAGTACTTCTGATATAGCTTACTGTAAGTATAGCCACATTTCTCAAACAAAAACAAGAAGCATTGATAGCTTGGCTGCAGCATTATGACACACACACACACACACACACGCACACATTCACACACACACACACACACACACACATTCACACACGCGCACACACATTCACACAAGCGCACACACACAGACACACACACACAACCACTACTATTAACACTGAAATACGGAAATACAGATTAATCAGATTGAGATAGTCATAGAGTATATCATATAGAAATTTGAAGGATTTTATATATCTGTATATATCCAGTATACAGTAAGAGTCTCTTTGAGGAGTTCAGATACTCTCCAGGCATTACAGACTGAAACGTGTCCTCCTGTTTTGAGGAGAATAGCAGAACCAAAAAGTGCTCATGAAGACTGAAGGGAACAGCATCAGAGATCTATGTTTGAACAACTGAGGTTGCTATTTGAGATACTGTATGGAAATTAAATAATAAAATAAAATAAAAAATTTTATGCAGGTGAGGATCAAGGTTAAGGTGGGATGATTTTGTGCATTGAGTTTTATAACAGACATTCGTTAAATGTCTGATGATAGACGTTCGATAAAGCAGATGAAAAGGAGATTTGTAGGGAGAAAGGCAATAGCCTCTTTAGATTTATTGTTAACTGGTAATTATTGTAATCATAATAACAAAATAAAAATAAATAAATAAATAAATAAATAAAAAGTTTTGGCTGTCCAGAGCTGTAGGCAAGCAGCGGAGCGAGCAGGTCAAAGAGCTAGCCACACTAATTCTCTTTTAAAATTCCCTCTTTATATATATACTGTATCTCTGTCACACACACACACCTTCTTTCCCTCATCATCTCTCATTCTCACTCTATCGCCACAGTCCCACAAGCTGGTGAGCTGAAGAGCAATAGTCCCTACATGGAGAGCCCCTCATCTACAGAGGAAAGACGAGGAAGCCAGAAAAGGTGGAGTACTTCCAGCCACCCATCAGGTTGCCCCGTTCCAGCTTGAGGTAGGCACGATCACCTTTCTCCATTTGGATCAGAACACCATTGCTGGCAGCCTCGCGCGTCACGTCCTGGTCTCCAGCAAAGGCTGAGATCACAGGCCACCCATTGTGCATTAGGCTTACCTGTAACAAAGACACAGGATCAGACCAAGGCACAAACAAGCTTACTTTATTTCTTCTAATTGCAGTATCATCTATTTAAAAAAAAAATACAGCTTTTCTTCTCTTCATAAATCATCAAATAAAACAACACAATATTCCATCATGACGTGATGCACTTTTTGCGCTAGTCCGGCCCAAACATCAAATTACGAGACGCATTTGTCTTTCTTCCAGTTTTTTGTTCATTAACCACTATTCATACACTTTCATAGATTAAGACAGTTAATGTCTTAGTATTAGACACTAGAATTCAATAAGTAAGTTTTAAAGCTCATTAGAAATTTTATGGGACACAGTAAGAGAACTGGGAGGTTTTGAGGTTTGAACTAAAATAAAGTGATACTTGCTCAGTGTCTTTTTTCTACAATCATACAGTAGATCTATAAATAGATAACAGTCCTGAAATTACTGTGGCAAAGTATATTGCACATCAGTAACATAGTTGAACGACGTGTGTGGAACAGTCAGTGTAATTCCTGCTGGCAAAAAGACATGAAGTCGATTGTTCCCATCAGCACCAATTACATGGCAGAACAAATAGAGAAGTGGTTGGAGCTTGTTGTCAGGTCCACTCAAGTCATTTTATTAACGCTAAAATACCCAATTAGGAAAGGAAATACGGATAGAAATCTACTGATTGGGTCATCACCCTTGGACTAATTCAGCATTTAAAAGAACAGACAGATTCTGACACACAGTTCTGGTCAGGGTAACAGCAGCATGGTGACAGGGGCCTACACTATCACCAACCCGCCCAATCATCCTCAATGGAGGATCTTTCTTTCTTTTTCTTTCACAGACAGGCAAAATGACTGACACGGGGTATGATGTGAAATGTGATATATTACAGTATATCTCCATTAACAGGGCTGGAGACTCCTTTGTATGACCATAGTCACATTGAATGGTTAAGTTCCACTTACATTCCATTTAGAGTTTGAAAGTTTATGCATTCAATTTTTATGGATCCATTCCTATTGATCAAATGATTTTAAAACTAATTCCATGGAAGATCTCCAATTATGATTTAGAATAAATCAAATCTAATCTGGTAACCTACATAAAATATCAACAACATTTACATTGTGAGAAGGTTTATGTATTTTTGCAGGCCAGACGGCCTAGTGCAGGCTTCTTCAGCTGAATACTGTGCATGATAAAGTAGGAACCCTTTTACACCAGCAAGATGCTATCAGAGAAACATTCTCTTAACCCAAGAGAAGGACATATGATATCGCAAACTCTTTGCATTAAAAATTAATTGTTGAATTTGCATCCTTTTGTTTACTTTCATTCAGAGAGAACCAGAAAGTTTATATTGTGAAATTTAAAGAACATTGTATTTATATGTTATATGCTTACTGCAAAATGTCTGGCTACTTTTGCATTTGGAAAATAAAATTTTGATTAATACAGGAATTCTTATCAACATGAGATAAGAGTTTTTGTTAGTTAACTCTAATCTTAGAATTTTGTCTATGTGCAGTATTTGGTTTCACACACTTCTAAAGAGTCCTTTAATTACCAGCAAATATTTAGAAGACAAAAGATACAGTAATGTTCAAAGTGACTGCACGGCCTGATATAACATCCTTTAAAGTGTATATAACACACATACAAATCCATTTTATTGGCTTGTCCTGGTTTTAAAGTCAGTGAGCACTCATCGGGTAAAACTAAACACAAAGATGTGTTACATGCACTTCAGTCTGCTAAACATTATTTATTTATAGGCAGTCATTGCAATCAGTTTCATACGTGGTAGTTATGTTCTAGTGCGCTGCTGTGCATTGATGAGAGCTTTTAACCACAGGCATCCTTAAAGCTTAGCGGTCAGTGTGGTTATTATGCTTTAATTAACTGTTTTAATAAATAAAGCTAATTAAATGCACAGGCTTATTGACACACTCTCCTAAAAAAAAGCTGACTAAAATGGATGATTCCTTTTCACTGGAGTGATGCACTCAAGCATACACACTTTGCACCTTTAATATCTGTGTTTCACTTTAAAATGTGTACATGGATTTAAGGTACATTGTGATACCCTTTTTCTTTTAGAGTGTATTTGATTCGTATGTAGATTGTACATAATATATAAATGTACATGCATAACTTAAACATTCAACAATAAACTAAAAAATTTAACTATAAATATAAAATGTATATCACCATGGCTACTATGTTCTCCATTTACTGTACATATCATTGTTTGGCCTATAGTTTACAATTTGAATCATTAGATGAATAAAACCTGAATAAAACACTAACATAATTCATGAAGATGCATTATGAACAAATACATTTCTACTAAGATTAAAGAGGTATTGCTGAGATTAAAAGTAGATGTGAAAAAAAAAGATATTTTTAATTGAAAGAAACATTCTACTTTCTTCTCATTCAAACACAAACCAACTGCTTATATTTACACTGATAATTATTTCCGCTGTGCACTGTGTGCGAGATGTGGTGGGTTATTTTTTCTTTTTCTTTTTTAAACATTTGTTTGTTTTTATTTCTCACTTCACAAAAGGTGCAATTTGGCCCTTGTTTGCTTTGTGGTCTTTTTTATTTTTATTTTTTCCCTGAGCTAATTTCAGATCTTTGCAATGCAAAAAGACTGCAAAACATCAAGATAAGTTTGAATTAGTCATAGCTTTAAATCACAGTGCTGTCAGTCTGATTCATTTAAAACAGCAGTGGATTTAATATTTAATTCTATGCTTTAATGAGAGAAAAGTCGTTGTTGTTGCTGTTGTTGTTGTTGTTGTTTTATTAAATAATGCAAATATATTTCATTGTTACTATATTCCACGGTCTTAAAAATTTTTGGTCATCTAGCAAATCTCCCAAAAAACAAAAAAACGGACTGCTCAGGATGCAGAAGTCAGTAGTTCATGTGCGTAATGGTGCCCCTATGCGTATGTTATATTTAGTGATAGTGCTGAAATAGTCCCACTGAATAATTTTATAATAAACACTAATACTTATTTACTTTTATCTTACTTTGCTAAATCGGGCTCACATTAACATTTAATCAGAACCCCATACATACACACACAGGCAAACACACGCGCACGCGCACACAGACGCGACAGTTGCGCACAGAGAAATCCACTTACCTGGATAGTTTGCCGGTTATAAACCTTCACGACGTGGAAATTAAAACTGTAAATCCCTTTTCGTGGAGCGAAGAAATTACTCCTCTCTTCGTCGAAACTTCTGCCAACGTTCACGAGAACCTGAAGGAGAAACCGCAGCGCAGTGAATGAAGAGTCTCAATACAATCCCGATTACAAACACGCGCTAATGCGAACAGAACTGAAATTTAAAGTTGTGTTTAATTCTAAATGTGAAAGTTGTGAACAAGACTGAAGTTTGTGCTGTGGCCTTGGGGACGGTTTTCGATATTATTATCAGTGGACACGCTGTGAATAAAAAATGCACCCGTGTCACACCTGAGAGCTTCTCCCTCAAAGCAACATCACAACAGCTCCTCACCAGCACCATGCTTACAACGCGAACACAGCATTCCCCCGCTTTGTCATTCACATGAAAAAAAAAAAAAAAAAAAAAGTTACCTGATCAAAGTAGATGACCATTGTCCGGTTACTCATCTCTGACGGCTCGTGGTTGGTGTTCCTGACAGCGGAGAAGGCGACTTTGGCGCTGCCGGAGCGCACGGAAATCCCGAGCGCGGTGCCGGTAGGGTCAGAAGTTGGGTTCGAATCGCATACGACCAGACATTTTCCCTCTAGCACGATGGGCTCCGTCTCGTTCTGCGCGCTCGCCAGGCAACCTAACGCCAGCGCGCACAGCACAAACGCCAGCATTACTGTAACTTCAACCTGCAGCCTCCTCAGCACTTCTCTCAGCTCGCTCAGCAAGTCACCGCCGTCTCCAGGCTTGAAAATCAAGAGTTCTTCAGGAGTGGTTGTCCAAATAAACTGGGTTTGATGTAATTATTTATTTGAATTTATTTAATTGTTTTGTCCTGGCTGGGATTTGTGATTTTTTTTGTCGTTGCTGTTTCTAGATCCTCTTATCAGTCGTATTTTCCCCAGTGAACTCGTCTCGAGTCGGCGGTGCACGCAGCGAGGCCCTCGTCTAGTCGGCGCGCGGCTGAGCACATAGCGCGGGGCTCCGTCTGCTCGCGCGCTCAATTATTGACGCGTGAGATATTGGAAGTGATACACAAAGGCTGGTGAGCACGCGCCGTCGCCCCCGCCCCCTCCGCACGGCTCCCCACCGGCCGGTGAGCGCGGCTCTGGGCTGCCAATTGCGGTGCCTTGACCGCCTCTACAGCCGGTGACGCGCAGCAAAGCACCGCCCCTTTTTTTTCTGAGGAAGAAGACGCGTACAGGTGGGCTTGCCGGTGCTTGAGATTCTGGAGAGAGGAAGGAGTCGTTGCTGAGTTCCTTTAAAAATGGGGGCCGTGACGCGCGAACAAGAGGTCATTTGTCTTTGTGCGCTGCGTCCTAATGGATTATGGAGACAACCCATGTAGTCTTTATGAATGACTCCAAGAACGCGCAAGAACTTTTTTTTTTAATGGATTCTTGCGCGTCACGCCTCACTGGACAATATGTGAAATCATGATTAAGTCGAGTAATAGGTTAGTTCTTCCACACACGTGCAGGACACAAGTATTCACAAATATGACTGCAGTGCTCATCGTTTATCGTTCACAGAAGCGACCCTGGCGTATCGCAATAGCGCTGTCTACATACAGCTTAAGAAGCGCGAGCTCATGTTTGCGATATCGTGCCTGCAGTTCTTTACAAGATGACGGAATCGCTCTGGCGTTTCAGACCGCATACCTTAAATGCGCTTTCGCCTGCGGAAGGCCCGCGCGCTTCCCGGGCTGACAACGTGCGTTCTGCGCCAGCGCACTCCCTACATGACATTTAATAAATGAGATCACTGAGCGGGTTTCGGGGGGAAGGAAGACGTGGCAAGTTAAACAGAACAATGGACTGTCTTGACATTTGAAAGAAACAGCGGCAGCAACAACAAAGCATGTAGGAGAATACATAAGCCGAGGAGTTAATTAAAGACGTCGGAAGACACCTTATTGAAGAAGGGTGCGCCATGACATCACTCAGAACTGACCATTTGGGGCTCGGGGTGGTGGGGGGACTTTAAAGCTTCAAAGATGTTACAGATAGATCCTAATAACGAGGAATGAAACAAGGAAGCACTCAGGTGCGTCCATTTAAGCCCAGTTGTTCTAGTGTATTCATTTAGTTAATGAAGAGTAAATGAATTCCAAAATAAGAGAAGAATCTGCAATGGACCATGTGGTTTATCCTACTTTTCTTTAAGACTTAAAGCCCACATAGACCTCATTCCAATTCGTTCTAGTGATGTGACGCAAGACAAACCAAAGCAAAAAAAAAAAACACACACACAGAGGAGCTTGGAACGAGCGCACTCAACCTCAGTGGTTATGTTCTTTTTAAAAGCAAGCAAACAAATGCATAAAACACTATTGTGGGTAGACACAGCCTTTCTCTCTGTACTTGATTAGATTCAGGTAAAAACAAAGCTTGTTTTCCAGTAGGTAAGGATAAAGTGGGTAGACAAAATGATTTGCTGAAAAGATCAGGTGCCTCTTGACTTTCATCCACTTAAATAACACAGCACAAACAGCCAGTGAGCTAATGTGTTTCCAACAGAACCAGTCATGATTTTTTAGGCTTTCAAACACTGTTCTATCATATTCAACTGTCGGTCAAATATTACATCACAGTTATCCGTACTGCAAAAGAGGGATCAGCTACATTTCTTCTACGAACAAAGAAAATACAAAAAAGACAGCAAAAGGAGAATCCCTTGTCACAGTAGCTGAGCAGTGAAAGCTTCGCTATTGGAGTGTCAGGACGGATATTGCGTGGTGACAGCTTTCCCGTGAGGATCCTGCCATGCACCACATCCTCCAGGTCTCACTGCATCTCACTGCTACCTGAGGTGCCTCCATCTGCCCAATTTGTAATTAAAACAATAATGTGTCTGTATTTCCCTCTTTGTGAGGACGTTGTGTCCACATGATGATAGGATTAAATGTTTTACTCTCACAGGGACTTATTTTTTTTTTGTAAGCCCTGAAGAAAATGATTTAGGATTAGGTATAAGGATTAAGAATATTCTTATTTAGTTAACACACCTCAGTGGAAGGACAACAATCTTATTCTCTCTCTCTCTCACTGTGTGTGTGTGTGTGTGTGTGTGTGTGTGTGTGTGTGTGTGTGTGTGTGTGTGTGTGTGTGTGGTTGGAATGAACATAAACTCCTTGATGCGTTCACACATTATATCAGACACATAATACAGGGAAAACAGTTCCAAAGAAAACACCCTCAATGTTATAATGACATGCACTCCTTTAGAAAAGTCTGTCCTTGTAGCTGTAGACAGAACGATAACTTATGGTCATTAAACAGCCATCAGCAAGCAAGTGTTCGAATCCTCGAAATGAGGAGTTAACAACTGTTGTAATTAGCACACTTATTTAAAACATTTAGCACATTGTAAATCGAGCTTCACCATAACATGTTTAGTTGTTGTGCTTTGTTCTGGAGTGCCAGAGATTTTTCCCCACAGTGTAATGAACATACTCTTCTAACCTCTGCCAGGTTCTTTTAGTGAAGGGGTATAGGGACAACAAGAGTTCTCCACCTCTCTGGAATTGATATTAATTACATTGCAGTGATGGAGTTAATATTTAATCAACATCTTTTCTTTTTTTTATTAGTATCATTTTGGGTTATGACAATAATTAATTTGATTAGTAGTAAGCTGTGCCGATTCCTTCGCTGAACATAATTCAATCAACATTGTAAAGCCCTGCAAATTCAATTGAGCAAATTACATTAGACTTGACTATTATTGGTGGCCTGTTGGCAGCTTATTCCAAACAGACTTTCCGTTCTGTATGCATTTTGATAATGAGATTTAACAGGACTGACTCACTCTTCTCATTTGGGTATGTGACACTGACAGCTTAAGGTCAGAACAGAGGCTGAAAATATCAGTCCTAATGAACTTTCTTTAAATGCACATTCTGGCAACTAGCCTCTGTGTCCCCTGGAACCAGAACTGTGTGCCCTTTCAAAATATTTTATACTTTATGGTATATTTTAATTATTTAGTTACTTATTTGATTTCTTTAAAATACCTTTGTACATTGGTATGTGCAGAATTTGTGACATTAGACAAAAATTCCATAGTCCAATATTTGCAACATTTATGAGTTCTAATCATTCTAATATTTAATAAGAAAATCAGAAAAGTTTCAACCCTTCTGTTTAAACCATTAAACGTACAGTTCCACCCTTTTGTGTAATTTGTACTTTTATTCGTTTTCTACTACTTGATTTTTTTCTCCAAACACACCCTAGAAAAAAAGGACAAGAGAGTAAATACACGTCCAATTATACTTGTATTACCCGAACACAATCTCAGTTAAAGCAGATGACATTTTTTTTTTTTTGTACAGTTCCATCAGCGTCAGTGAGACAGGACTCAAAATATCAACCAAAACTGAGATCTGTTCTAAATGGCTGTACACTCTGCATTCACCTGACATGACAGTCACTGATAGGCTGCATGAATCTACAGTCTGGTCTAGAAAGAAAACAGTCCCCGTTTTGTAGCTTTATTATGGAACAAAAATCCTGCCAAAAGTATTTGAAATAAAAAGCCTGTTGAATTCCACAAATCGAAAAAAAACAGCACT